>OY720044.1:6982566-7344581 GCA_963082485.1 Eudonia mercurella | reverse complement strand
TTACTCGGGGGCCGAGTCGGCCTACTTGTTTCATTCTACTATGCTAATATCGATATAATCGTGACTCGGAACGCCTCCCAAGTCAGTCATCATTGACTCGATGACATTGACGCATTCGCATTATTTGTCATTGTCTTGTAGGTACTTTTGTGTCTAATTTATCATTGTTCTGAAAGTCTATTTATTTCATCTAAGAATCAGATAAAATAAATATTTAACCAGCTAATTTTCGTATACACAACTTGTGCTATTTAAAAGCAATAATAATGGCTATCGAACCATGTTAGGTGACATCCAATTGACGAGACGTTTAGTTGTTATCGCTTTAGTTCTCAGCATTATTTACGTTTTGAAAGAATACGTATTTGTGTATCCAATATGACTCAACAGAGAGTCGCCTATTTCTACAATGCCGATGTTGGTAACTTCCACTATGGTCCTGGGCATCCTATGAAACCGCACAGGTTAGCTGTAACACATAGCTTGGTGTTAAATTATGGACTCCACAAGAAAATGCAGATATACAAACCGTACAGAGCTAGTGCTCACGACATGTGTCGGTTTCATAGCGAAGATTACATTGAGTTTTTACAGAATGTAACACCACAGAACATACAGAGTAAGTTATAGTTTATTTCCTTTATTATTGATAATGATTACATGTACAGTGACCCTGCTAACTATGTAAGTACATTATACTTACAATTCTTGTTTTGATATTTAAAAATACTCGTAGATATTTCATTAGTCTGCTTAGTAAAAGTAAAAATGTCACAAACAGTATTCTTATTTTAAGATATTGGCAGGCCAGAAGTAGTTTGTAAATAAGTAACTAAGTGTTTATATTCCAAATATTGTTGTAAATACTTCATAAAAATATTATTGTATATCTATAAAATGTACCTAATAATTTTGTCTTAAATACAAAAATATTATTATCACGATAAAACTTTTTGTAAGCTTTTACACTAAAAATGACTTTTGCATCATTTTCAGGTTTCTCCAAAGATCTGTTACATTACAATGTTGGTGATGATTGTCCTGTGTTTGAGGGTCTATTTGACTTCTGTTCGATGTATACTGGAGCCTCACTAGAAGGTGCAATGAAGCTCAATAACAATGCTTGTGATATCGCCATTAACTGGTCCGGTGGTTTACATCATGCTAAGAAGTTTGAGCCTTCTGGTTTGTTAATCAGTATTATTTGTATTAATGCTTAAGTTCTTTAATTTTACTATATCATTCTGTTGAAATTATGATTAGCTAAGCTATAGCCTTCCTCCTTCATAGTTACCTATTGCTAGAAAATTCTGTCAGAAGACACTTACAAAGTAAACATGACAACTTGGACATCTTAATATTGTCACATTATCTTATTAGTCAACAATGTCAGCTATGCAGGTAGCTATCGGGTAATCTACATTAATATTATAGAGAGGTAACATTTGTTTGTTTATGTGTATAAAAGATATATCTATATTCTTTCTCTAGAATTGCAACAAATAAAAAAATGAAAAAGTTATATTGTGTATATGCATTCAGTGAGATACCTAATACAGCTTTTTAATAATTAGAATATAGGTATATAGTATAAGGTTACGATGTAAAGATACAGCATGAAAGGTTTTCGAACAACTAGCTGTGTCCATTGAAGAGTTAAAGGATGTTATTTCATGTTTTATTGAATGCTTATGTATTATCCTGCTTACCCAATAGTATTAGCCAATAAATTGCTCTTAAGTTGTCTGCAATTGCAAATTTCAGGTTTCTGCTATGTCAACGACATAGTAATAGCAATATTAGAACTCCTGAAGTATCACCCTCGTGTATTGTATATCGACATTGACGTTCATCATGGTGATGGAGTCCAGGAGGCATTCTATCTGACGGACCGAGTGATGACTGTCAGCTTCCATAAGTATGGAAACTATTTCTTTCCTGGAACCGGTGATATGTATGAGATTGGTGCTGAAAGCGGTCGATACTACTCAGTCAATGTGCCGCTGAAGGAAGGCATCGATGATCAAAGCTACGTACAGGTTAGTTTGGATTAATATTAGCTTGTATTGTAAATTTGAAATTCTTTTCTCATGAACTTTGTACTCTCTGAATTTAATGATATATTTTGTAGCATAAAGGCCACAAACAAACCTTAATTGCATAGGGATCACTTAGATCTGCTTGGTGGCGTAAAATGAACCCTACACACAGGATAATAAGCTCCAGATTTGTACTCTCTGAATTTAATGATATATTTTGTAGCATAAAGGCCACAAACAAACCTTAATTGCATAGGGATCACTTAGATTTGCTTGGTGGCGTGAAATGAAACCTACACACAGGATAATAAGCTCCAGATTTGTACTCTCTGTATTTAATGATATATTTTGTAGCATAAAGGCCACAAACAAACCTTAATTGCATAGGGATCACTTAGATCTGCTTGGTGGCGTAAAATGAACCCTACATATAGGATAATAAGCTCCAGATTTGTTGTTAATGAACATGTAAACATTCACACCTAACTACACTATTCCTGAATTATTATCGATCTATGTAAATTAGGGCAATCTATTGAATCTTGTATCTTGTGTATTTAGTTACATGACAAGTCCTTACCTTCTCCTAACAAACAGGTGTTCAAGCCAGTGATATCGAACGTGATGGAGTTCTACCGGCCCACCGCGATCGTGCTGCAGTGTGGCGCTGACTCGCTGGCGGGCGACCGGCTCGGCTGCTTCTCACTGTCGACGCGCGGCCACGGCGAGTGCGTCAAGTTCGTCAAGAACCTTAACGTGCCGACCCTCGTTGTTGGTGGAGGAGGGTGAGTTTACCTTACCATTCTGTCTATAGTTCGTGACAAGAAAAGCTCGTGGCTGACCTTCTGATAGGAAACTAACGGCTCGGCTGCTGCTTGCTGTTGACGCGCGGTCACGGCGAGTGCGTCAAGCTCGTCAAGAACCTTAACGTGCCGACCCTCATTGTTGGGAGCATAAGAATAAACAATAACACTCCCGCTTCGGACGGGCTCAAGGTCGCGATATGAGAGTACTTGTAAACAGTATGCTCAGTCGGGCTGTCATGGCCGACGTCACCGCACGCGCGTTTGACTATTTGTTCGTACCGTACGATTTTGGAAACCAATTACAATGGCGCCAAGTTATTGTGGTGTGTTTGGTTGTAAAAACAATTCAAAAACGATACCACACTTAAGTTTTATTAGTTTGGCCAAAAATGATGAGAGGTGATACCTAATATTATATATATACCTACCAAAGCTCACCCAACCCAAATAGTTATACGACTTTTATCTGTTATTATTTATTCTTATACCTATATGTATTTTATTTTATATTGGTAGGTAAGTAAGTAATACTTACTTAAATGGCTTCATTTGGTATGGTACTTACTATAACTTATTATTTAAAAGTATCTATGAAGTATGCTATGTGACATAATTATTTATAAATATAATGATTTCAAAGTAAATAAAACTTATATTTTAGCGATATTATTTTTAGACGTAAGCAATATTCAACATTGAGCAACCCTGGCAACGCGCCTGGACGACAGAGGAGTGTAACGACGTGAAGGGGAAAGTAGGTATATAAATGGCGGCGTTTGGGACTCGGTCAAAGAAGATTCCGTTCTACCATAGTAGAATGAAACAAGTAGGCCGACTCGGCCCCCAAACAAGCGATAATCACCTAAACTTGTAGGGCTGTCGCTTTTAATTAGAATGAGGTAGGTATCTACATATAAAATAAGAACATACTTAGAAATATGAATTCATGGATTCTGAAGAACCCTCGACCTACCTAAACGTAGTTTGTTAACTGTACAACACAACAACTTACAATAGGTAAGTAGGTACGGTCAACAGCACATCACGGTAAACACTTGCAGTTCGATATTAGTACTTATGCCCACAACATAAGAGCGGTACAAAGTCCAAAGTGTTTAGTCTGACTGTACCTAATTAGTCCCTTGTTTTCACGGTAGGGTGTGCCGTGTAATCTAATAAATTAAACTTACAAATCCTTAGGTACATGTATTTACCTCTCTAATCCACGAAATCTGAAGCAGAACTTAACTCTTTCGGTACCTAGTAAATAACTAACACAAAATAATGTAATTAGGTTAGGCAGGAGGTACTCACCGTTCTTGTTCGGTAGGTAAGGTAAAGAAGGACAATTCTGGATTTGACAAGCTGCTATTTAGACATCCGTAAACACTGCAATATCTCCTGAATTTTTTTGTAGCCATCGTTGACTTACGTTTCACAAATTATATATAACCTACGAGCGGCAGCGGCGTGGCGGGCGCAGCGACGAAACAAGCAGGCGCGCGCGGCATTACGTGGCTCAGTCGCGACTGGCGCAGCCATTATTAGCAATAAACTTTGTCAGTGTGTGCGTGCGACGATGCGTGCGGACGGGTTGGCTCGGCTGCGCTCACATACAAGCCGCGCTCGGTGCGTATGTATGAAGATGGCCTACTTGTTTCATTCTACTATGGTTCTACTGTGTTATTGTTTATTGTTATGGTTGGAGGAGGAGGGTGAGTAGAGACTTGCCTTACCTTGCTGTCTACATTCCGACAAATTCATGTCTAACCTTCTTAAAGGAAATATGTTAGCCCTAGTTGGAGGGGGATGGAGGGTGAGTAGAGACGTTTGCCTTGCCATCCGATAAAATCCACGCCACCCCTAGGGCGAAGAACGATGCGGGGGGAAGGTTCGGGGAAGGAAAGTTCCACACAACCATCTGCGTCTTAAGCAGATGCAAAATCATCACGATCCGACCCGAACCATTGAGTAGGTACATGATGCCATTCTAGAAAACTTCTGACGGTGTTTTGTTTCACACGGCTTGAAGAACTCTAAGTTTCGCGGCCCCCAAAAAAATAATGGCTGCCGAAAATGCCGCCTAAGGAAAAAATCACTCGAGCAAGGCGTTTTCACCACCTAAAAGAAGGGTGGAGGAGGCATCCTCCTACATTAGGCTTAATGCAGCCTCTTTCGTTAGTAGAGACCCCTGTTGTTCGCGCCAGAAACGCGACTGTCTCATTCGCTTGTTCACCCAATCACTCATTCAACAAAAAGACACGCTGCACCCTGTGTGCGGCGTTCAAATAGAAATGATTGGACTGCGCAACCCTCAGCACACCAGTCCTGCTAGTCTGGCTCGATCGGCCCGCCCGTGACGTCGTACAGCACAAGCCGAGTTCCGATACGCTCAGCTCCCCGTCCGCTCAAACCTTCTAGAATTATCTCGTTCGATAGCCTACCGGTCGGTACTTAACCACTTTGATAGTGCATTCGGCTCAAATATTCAATTGCGTGGTTGAAACTCCCTTCATAAAGTGCGCGTGCGCGTGTGTGTGTGGGTGTGCGCGAACTAATACGTACTATAGTTGGAAATAGACATTATCTAGAAGAAGAAAAAGAGACATCTACCCGCACAGCTCCATCCCCACGACAATCGTACCGTGGCTACGCCAACAACATCTGCTCGAGTTTACCCAGTAACAAGTAAGTCTCCTCAGCTCCCTAATCATTCAGCTCCCATCGCTGTATGCAATGCGGGATTGCCTGCCTTAAGTAGCCGATACACCTGTCTTACCATGTTGTCTTTAATCCGACAATTTCGAGCCTGACTTGATAGGAATTATTGCACATGAAAACAATGCGAATGTCATGGCGACCAGCTCGGTTGTTTCTCTTCTGTGTTGTTGAAGGAAAAGGGTGACTAGACTCTTATGTGCAGGAACAATTCGGGGCAATTTCCAGCTAGATGCTGCCACTATAGGTGGGTTATGGTCTTCATTTTGATTGTTAGTGGGTGGGTATGCCGAGGTAACCTGCCTGAGCATGATATTGTTTGATGAAACTGATGATGATGATGATGATGTTGATGTATATTCCATGTTTCGTAGGTACACGCTTCGCAACGTGGCTCGCTGTTGGACTTTCGAGACCTCTCTGCTGGTGGACGACAACATCTCCAACGAGCTGCCCTACACCGAGTACCTGGAGTTCTTCGCGCCCGACTTTCAGCTTCATCCTGACGTCAGCAAGTAGGACCGCGTGTTGTTGAAAGAGTTTCCTTTTAGCTCATTTTAAGTCACCACTGCTGGGGCACGAGTCTTCTTTATGGATGGGAGAACGGGTCATAAACCACCACGCGGGCTCAGTGCGGATTGGTGGTTGTTAACGACTGCTAATGCAGCCGGGACCAACGGCTTTACATGCCTTCCGAAGCACGGAGGAGCAAGAGATGATATATTTTTTGATCAGTCATCCGATGACCGGCCTTTGCGAAAGTTGCTTAACCTCAGCACTCGCAGACCGGGCGCGTTAACCACTGCGCCATCGAGCTCCTCCATCTATCTTATCCATTTCAAGAGCAATTATTATAATGTATATACTAAGTAACGTTTCACATTTGATATTTTTGTGAAGAGGTTTTAAAATTATATAATAATAATATGATGATTAAGATGAATTAATACTGCGTTCCGGCAGCACAAACAACGCGAACAGCAAACAGTACTTGGAGGCGATCACCAAACACGTTTATGACAATCTCAAGATGTGCCAGCACTCGCCTGCCGTCCAGATGACGCATGTACCGGGTACGTCTTTACATTTATCTATACGACATAGCTTTTGCAAGTACGATTAATGTAAAGCTTAACGCTCGGCCACGACTATTGAACCTCATCTTTATTACCATTTCATTTTATGTTCCCACTGCTGGGGCACGAGCCTTCCCTATGGATGGATAGGGAGAACGGGCCATAAACCACCACGCGGGCCCAGTGCGAATTGGTGGTTGTTAACGACTGCTAATGCAGCCGTGACCAACGGCTTAACATGCCTTCCGAAGCACGGAGGAGCTCGAGATGATAAATTTGGTCACCCATCCGATGACCGGCCGTTGCGAAAGTTGTTTAACCACAGCACATGCAGACCGGGCGCGTTAACCACTGCGCCATCGAGCTCCTCGTGGGAAATGCTGTCTTTATAATAACCAGCGCGGCGACCCCGGCTTATGAGACACTCTTAATCCCTCCCCCTAAAGAATTGATAGCGTTCGTGTCGCGATCAAGTCAACTAATTTAGTACCGTCTCCTCCATTCAGTGTCAGTAGCTTGATTTTGATTTTGTGCCTATATGGGATAATTCTGACTTTTTAAAATAGTGTAATCGAAACCCCGGGGTTGAGGCGCGGCGCGTGATTTCTTTGCTGATTTCGTTTTTCTATACCAAAACATTGACAAGACTTCCGTGGTGTAACGTGCAACGAAAGTCTGAGGACGTTGAAAAGTCCGCCTAATCAAAAAAATCGTGGTCATTACCAATAATATTGTCTAATGCGCTGGTCATTATTAACTTTAATATTTTTTAATAAGTGTGAAAATAAATACACTTTAACAACTAACCACTCGTCTTTGAATTGAATTTTCAATTTGTTTACTAATCAAACTTAAAAGGGTATCCATCTGTAAGTGTTGTTATGTTTGTATTGTAATCTTATTGTTATAGATGTTTTTTCTGTAGAGTTAATTTCTTTTTTCCAGGTGACTTCTTCCCCGAAGAGTACAGGATCAAAGATGAGCCCGACCCAGATGTGAAGATGACACAGGAGGAGGCCGACCGGCTTGTGGACCCCAAAAACGAGTTCTATGAAGACGACAAAGATAACGACCGCGATCAACCGATAGAGAATAAGGAACCATAGCATACGATCACAGAGGCGGACCCTCTGGCTATTTGACATGAATATGCGTATAAAAAGTTTAAAAAGAAGTTTTTTATGTGTTAGTTTACAAGTGAAGTTGAAGACACTAAAGTGAATAAGAAACTAAAGTAGATAGAAGACTAAAGTGGATAGGGTGCTAAAGTGAAAAGGAGACTTAAGTGAGTAAGAAACTAAAGTGAATAAATTATGTTTAATATCAATGATTGTGTTGACAAATGTTTATGATAAGATTGTACTGAATAGGAAACTAAAGTGAATTGTTGGCTGGGCCTTTTCATTTGACAAAATACTATGTTAAGGCGGAGGGTAAGGCACACTAACGCCACCAATTGATAATTTGACAACTAACGGACCGGATCTTTTTCAAACATTGCGTACCTTACGATAACGGGAAAGCATCCATAGTATTTATTTAATAATTGTGCACTACTTTTTGTTGCGTGGTTTATTCACAAAACGGGCATCGCATTTATTCACAAACAATGGCCACTTTTGGTGTTAGCGAATGAATACAAAAACAAACCTAAAAGTAGTGCACAATTATCAGATAAGGTCGGAAAGTCCGCAATGTTTGAAAAAGAATCCAGTTTAGCAGTTATCAAATTAAATCCATTGGTGGCGCTAGTGTGCCTTACCCTTCGCCTTAAAGAGAAGTTCGTGTACTGATTTTAGATTACTCAATAGTCTGAATAGTATATCTAGTGCTTGTAGCATTTTGACGGTATGGTAGGAGACGTTTGAAAATACATTGTATATACTTTAGGAGTCATACTAATGTCTTTAACCCTTTATACGGCACAGGAAACTAAGGGTATTGAAATAAATAATAAATAGATATAATGCTAGGGGACCCTTTATTAAGAAAACAAGGGAAAAAAAAACATGGTGTACATTATTTGGCCAGAGCCTTACTAGGGCTTGAGTCTTAAATATCTTGTAGAACAAAAGTTAGATTAGGTACTTGACGTTTCATTCAGCCGCCAAAATTTAAATAGTATGGTGTACAAAATATAGCCAGTCAGAGTCGTATAAAGGGTTAAAGGTAACTATGAATTACGTAAACGCATGGCTGATTGTTTGCATATTTAACAAAGGCAAGTTAAGTTAAGATCTTGTTAAAAGTTGTTACTAACCATGAAATTTGTATATAAGGCTGTTAAAATGTTAATGTAGCTATTGAAAACTAACTGATAATTAAGATTAGTTCCTAAACCAATACTAGGGTAATGAGTGGAACCAGCGATGGATACTTTTTCCTTTAACCTTTCGTCTGTTGAGAACCAGGGGGTCGACCGCCTAACGCTCTCGCTTTCGATCGCTTAGAAGGCGAAGCGAGGAGGAGGCGTCATCTTGTCATTTCGAAAGCAATATGAAAGCAATATCATAAGCTACAGGCTATAGCTTTCGATATTATTCGATATTATATTTCGATATTATATTAGAAAGCGAGGCGAGGGCCTCGCTTTCAAAGCGATCGAAAGCGACAGTGTTAGGCGGTTGGGGAACTGATCCGTCCTACAAACAATCAAAATTCTATTGTGTTTGTATTCACAGCAGACGACAGATTCAGCAACAGATATTTTACTTTAGCGACAGTTGAATACAGACGAACTGCTTCTTAGCTGTTATTCAGTAAACTTTCAATGGAATTCTATATGATTAGCGACGAAAACTGCTTGAACACTTGTGCCACCATAGGATTATTTAGGAGATTAAAAATAATTTGCTGGTTTGTCAGTCAAGGATATATTTGTAATTGGCTCTATAAACCTTTATGCTTGTAAATATATTTTATAGGAACTTAAATGTATTGTAGTTAGGCTTCGATCAATAATATACTAGATTCCCGATGAGCGCTTGAAAAAAGGTAGGCGTCTTGGTTTCGGAGCCACAATGACGTTGTGGCGATGACACTAAATATTAAATACAAATATTTTTTGCAACCTTAATTAATCTTTATTTTTAAGACAAGGTTCATAGTGAGCTGAAGTTGTCTATGCTATTCAATGTTTTTTCAGATTTTGTTATTCGAAATTTAAATTTATAGGTATAAACAAACAGCACCACTTTCGAGATGCATTTTAGTTCCGGATCCTTTATCTAGAACATCATTAATCGAAGAAGTTATGGCTAGAATTATTGCTTTAGCAATAAACTTATATTTTATGATAAATCTTCCCTGTAATATTGCTCTTTAATCTTTGTCAAAATATTATTCATATTAATGATAAATCTCTATACTCACTAACAGCGTTGCCAGATATTTTTTGTCAAATCGGAATTTTGCAACTTTTTGAGTGAAAATACCGTATGTAATCAGAAGTTTTTAAATATTTATCTTTTTATTTGAGTTTTGAATTACATTTACGTGACAATAAATAGCAAAAAAAGCAGTAATTTAAGAAAAAAAAAAACACGTAAAAAAACTTAAACTTTTGTGTGCATAAGTAAAAAGCTGAAAAAAATTTAAATGTCGATACCTTCAGTACGCGTTATTATAATAAGTAATGAGTGGGCCGGTTGAATAGATTCCTGAGATAGATCGACCGATATGGTTAACGTGTAATTAAATTAAATTACGCAGCAACGCAACCCACTACCAGGGTGCCAAGTGCGAGTTTCATTCGCCATTCGATCACGTTAACGAAAACGAGAATTTGTATGGCAAAATCCTAACTCTTCTCGTTAGCCGCCAGGAGGCGCTGCTTCAATGCCATACTAATTTTCGTTTTCGTAAACTTAATCGAATGAATACGGATAGTAAACAAAACTCACACTAGGCACCCTGCTCACTGCTTTCAAAGCACTAAAACAAGTGCAATAGGTATTCGTCATTCCTTCGTAGGTAGGTACGTAATCTTGCGTTTTCGCGAAATAGAGATTTATACGGGACAAAACAAACGGGAATAAGAAAAGTGTGAAAGAGAGATGTCGCGGTCGCACGCACCCTTCTCTCCCGCGCGCTTAACTATACTAATATTATAAAGAGGTAACCTTTGTATTTTTGTATGTATGTATGTTTGCAACGAATTAACTCAAAAACTACTGGACCGATTAAAAAAAGTCTTTCACCATTAGAATGTTGTATTAGCGCTGAGTAACATAGGCTATATTAAAAAAAAGTCCACTCATGCGAAGCAGGGACTGGCCGCTAGTCTTTAATACGCGCCGGGCGGGCGGCAAGCGGGGCGGCCAGTCCACAATTTTATTGTTTGTGTCACCCGGCCGCGCTTCCTCAACACGCTGCACGCACGGTCGAAAAGCGGGACCGAGCTTGTCCCGCGCGGGACATTTAATTTCGATTTAAAAATCGGGACGTCTGGCAACGCTGCTCTAGATTTATTTATGCTTTCTCCTAGCTCATCTTTTACAAAATAAAACTGTATTAATTTAAGTCTGACCTTTGTCCAGCAGTGGAGTCCTTTGACTGAGATGGTGATGAATTCAAGTGTTTATTTTAATGTTTTTAAACTTACACACTTATGGTTATATATATATAATTCTACCTTAATTTTGAGACTATTATAATATGTACCGACGTCAGTACACACAAGAGAGTAAATAAAAGACCTTCGTACCAGCAATTTATTTATTTAGTAAGTAACCCTTTCTGTATTCTGAACTGAAATAACGGGCACCTCATTTTCGTAGTTTACATTGCATTGCATTACTAGCGCTAGTCGTATAGCAAACCAGCGCTGTAATTACATAAATCAAGTCGAGGAAATTGGTGTTCCATTTTTAAACATTTTTTTTTAAATTTCTATGAAGAGCGAGGCTAACGCGTTCATTGCAGTGGAATGGGCTTGATGACTTCCTTGACTGTACTTAACCCTATAACAGGCTGAACATGTTTGAATATTTAATTGGTTTTCATTTAATTAAATTCAAAATATGGTGGTCAGTATTTTCTCATTTTATATATGTCGCATTTACTATTATATTTTCAACTCAGCAGAGTTGAATAAATAGCAATTAAACAACTGTTGTGCAACGAACTATTGATAGTTTTGCTATCGGTACTTTACATCGAAAATCATGTACCTATCGATAGCTCAGAACGAGGCAATAATGTCGAATGACTGCAATACTATCGATAGTATCGACAGTATTGTTGCTGGCGAAGAATAAACTATCGATAATGTCGATTTTATTTGCAAAAATACTATCGATACTATCGATTGTTTTAGACTATCGATAGTCTGCCAATTTGCAATAGTTTTGGGTATGTTTTAACAGTAATGATATTGAGGACCATACCATTAGACCATTGCATTATAAGCAACACGATGTATGTTGGCAATTGAATAAGAAGGCTATTAGCAATATGTTGCAAGGTTATTATTATTTTTCAAGGAAAACTATTTGTAATTTACGATCAATACTATCGATATTATTGCGATTGGTCGGCTATCGATCGGCAACACTATTGTGGATAATATTTCACCTAATGAAGTACCTACCTAACTGTAAGTGAAAAAATAATTGAATAAAATGTATTTTTAATATTAACGACTTTTATTGATATCAAGGATGAAGGAGTACAAAAGAAAATTAGAAACAACTTGTAAAAAATATTAAAATATTTATTTCTAAATATATTACAATAAATACACAGAATAAGCATTAGTAGCTACCTAACTTTAAATCCAAATTGTTTTCATTTATGTACTTATGTACGTCTGTCATTTCTTCCGTAAAGTCAACAGTAAACATTTGTAAGTTTTCACATATTTTAATAACTTGTTTGACAACCTCTTTGGACACTTCAAGCGTACAATCCAACCATATGTAATTAACATTTCTGAAACTGCCTTTTTCTAACAAATGCAGCAATGTCTCATCTAAATTAGACTTAGTTTGATATTTTAATACTAGCTTTTCTAAACTCTGAGTGCAATCTAGGAAAAACGTTAAAATATGGTCAATGTTAAAATTTTCGTTGCCTATAGTCAAACTTCTCAATACAGAGAAAATATTTCTTGGTCTTTTAAAATACCTAGGTATTACAAAACATTTAGATTGAGTCATAAGACATAACGAACTTAAATTTGGACAACAATTACCAATAGATAATACAGCATCTAGGGTCAAAGAATGATCTATTTCCCACAGTGAAAAATGGGTCAAATAGTTACCTTTACAGGTCAGAAGCTTTTGCATAGAATCTGTGTATGAGAAGAAAGACAAATCTAACCTATTCAACCTTAGTTCACTTAACGAAATTTGATCTAAAATAGCATCTTTATTATGCTCAGACAAATGCGTAACAGAAAGCTCACGTAGGAATGGGCAAATTTTTATTAATTTCCTTATTCCATCAGCAGAAGCAAAGTGGCAATTAATTTTTCTTAGACTCAACGGACCAATGTCTACGACAGTTCCAATCAATGTAGAGCCAATATCACAGGATTCTATTTTCAACTCTTCTAAGTATGGAAGTTCACTGACTAACATTATGATTCCCGCTTGGGATACACAACGACCCACACGATTCGCCCTTTCATTCCTTGGTGGATCCATAGCTAATACTCTTAGGTTTTTTAAGTTAGCAATTGAATAAAGACCAGCGTCTGAGACATTTCTTATCAACACAGAAGCATTAAAAAGAGATTTGCAAATGTCAACTCTCGAAACGATGTTGATCTCTTCAAGCAAAGGGCACCTGAGACCGATGACTTGCAAGATTTCATCTGTGCAAATGAACTTAAGATCAAGGATGACTAAACGGCTGAAGTTTGAGAGGGTCTCGATCCAAAATCTCTGTGGTATACCATTATCAAGGTCGCATTTGCGGAAGACAGTCATGTTAGGGTGGGTTAATACATGTAGCTGAACTCGGGGGTCACCACGGTACTGGCAGCATGTTCTTTCCGAACAGAGGACATCAAATAACCTGAAAAATAAAAAAAAACAATTTGTTAACTTTTTATGATTCTGTAGCCTAATGAATTTTCATATTTGGTGTTTATTTATCTTATGAAATGCTTTTGCTATTTCTGGCTCTCCCAACTTTGTGCAAAAAATTGACACCAATCCATTGCTTGTTTTGATGTAAAGAGAGAACAAAAACTTTTGCAGCCGGTGATGATGATGATGATTTCAGTTGTGTTGATGATTCTCAGTTAAACAGGATTTCTCTCTTACAGAATATGATTAGTATAGATGTATAAGTGCTTTAAGTTTTTTAAGTAACAGTGATACATTGATACAATTTGTAAGTAGCTAATAGCAAAGACTTAACATTTTCAATTTCTACAAAAGGCTTTGTAATTTTTCATATAAACCTTATTTTTATTAAACGAATTTATTACAACAATGAGCCACGATACACAATGTAACGAGCTACGTTGCAACCGCAAAATGGCAATAAAGATAAACTTAACGATTACAGGTAACTATTTTTTGTATTATTCTTACCTGACTGGAAGCATCGACATCAAATAATACTTCAACTCAAACGCCTGTCTCTCACAGTCATGAAACATATTTTCGGGACAACTCTTTTCAATAACATAACAAGCGGAATTTATTAACTCAATGCAATTTTTAATGCATATTTTGAACAAACTTGACGGCTGTTTACGAGGCGACATTTTTAGATTGACACGCAATAATAACGAGAATACCTATGTAGCTAAATTCCTATTAAATTATATTATAGAGTAGAGTTTGATTGATATAATTTGGTAAAACTAGATCACGATTAATTAATCCAACATGTTTTGAGATTGTTTTCTTTCACGGACAGCTAGCAATTAACGTAGAGAATCGCAGTTCGCTCGCCATTCTATTTGTTGAATTGATTGCATGCATTGCATTTAAAATTTTGACGTTGACATTGACATTGACAGTTGTTTTTTTATTAAAGCTTTTTTTTTTTTTTTTTTTAATAATGGCTTTGCACAAGCATTTAGCCAATGAAAAAGTCTTACAATACTTAAACAATAATAATTTCTTTCATGTATGATGATGATGATGAATGAATAGAAATGAGAAGTGAGAAATGATATACCCCCCAACCCCTCGAGTATCTCAGTAAAGATGTGGGGCTTTATTAAGTCCTCGGGTGGACTTCTTGAGAGAATTTGAAAAGTGACGTTGCACTGTTTTGTTTCATTTGCAACACTCATGCACAGTCACGAACACTTAACGGTTAATAATCCACCATTATTTCACATTAATATTCGACATAACACAAATTTTAGAAAATAAAACAAAACCGCAGACATGACTCTTCACTTTCCCGCCAAGAAGTCTTATTAAAGCTTGCGAAGTGCACATCACTCTCAGGGTATGTTCCGATATACACTGCAAGCACTGTAAGGACGTCAATGTAGTATACTGCGAAGCCGTTCAGTTATAATTAGCTATACTGGTTACTGTTTAAAGCGGAACGCAGTCCAGTATACTGTCAATCAATAGTGCAAAATTCTCTTTGCAATAGTGCAAGTTGGACGCTGTTGATCACGTGATCAAAGCACTGAGAGCACCTTACCTCGAAAATGCCAGTGCTTACAGTATAAAAATCAATATATTTTTATTTTGGACTTTTTAGTGATAAGTTTAATTTTAATAAAATATGTCATACTAGGTAATTTAATTTGTAAGCATTTTTATACAAGAAGAAACAAAAATGAACCTCTACACATATCATGCTAAACATCAAGTTCTAGTCTCAAAATATCACCCCTATTTTACCCACATAGGGGTTGAATTTCCAAATTTTAACTAGCCTATGTTAAAATGTTCAAATAATTTTTAACGCAAATTTTGTTGCGAACAAATTACAAAAACACAAATGTTACAAAAAATTTCTACGAGCATGATTTGAACCTGCACCCTTCTGACATACCGGGTCAGGTGCTCTTCCAATTGAGCTATCGTGGTTCTAACCAGCCCGCCGAAATTATTCAACACTTTTTACTTTGAAAGCAAAAGGCGCCCATTCAATGTCAACAACTACCGTCACCAACAAAGTTTTAAAAACGTTTAGAAGTTATGGTGGAATTAAGAAAGATCACATACATACATACATACATACATACATACATGTAGAACCCTGAAAACAACACTCTTTTTTTGGCAGTCATGTAATAAATCAGTAGGCTCTGTTTGTACATGAAATTTTTCTGACAAATTTTGGATAAATATTCGTTTTATGAGTCACTGACACCAATTCTACGATTTTTTAAATTTTAGTCTGTCTGTATGTCCTCTTATAACCAGTGGTCGGCGTAGGTAGTGCTATATTACGAGATTCGTCGATCGTGGCATAACGTGGACATACCCTCTCATCTCAAAATCCCGGCATTGTAAAAATCACCTTTAATCAAATAGCTTACCTAAAAGTGTCACCATTTTTAAACCATAAATACTTACTTTGTTAGCAATAAGAGAACATAAAAATAATTTCGTTGCTACTCGTATAAGCGTTACGACCAACTAGTACTACTACAAACACTGTTTTAAATCTGTAGTGATTTCTATATGTCTATACTATTTCTTGACAACGGGTCGTAATTGTCTAAATGTACAATTTTTTTAGGTTTGCAGCTAACCCTACACATATAATCCCAATACTCTTTATGTAATATTATTATTTAGATACACAAAAAAATAAACACAAACAAAAATATAACCATTCACTCCGCTTCAGCTCAACGGCATGGTAAAATTGAAAAAAGATTCTTCTTAAAATCGAGACAATATTCATTTTTCCACATGGTTACATAACACTAACACTACATGTACAATTTCGACGGTCTATCTTTTCCAGAGAATAAACAGACAACAAACAGTATAATATTATAGTTTCTACCTATGCCAAGTAACTATTACCTAATCTGTGCCTATGCGCTATGTTAAAAATAAGTAAACTCAATGAATTGTTCCCTTTATGTCGAGTCCCTTCACGTCGAGCCGAGAACCTTGACTCGATTCTATTACCTCTAATATCGATTTTGAAATCTCGAATCCCGGGCATGTCTATGTTACTATATACCTTTGAATATATATATACACCCCATATGGCACTACCTACGCCGACCATTGCTTATTATAACTCAAGAACGGCTTGACCGATCTTGATGAAAATTGGTATGTGTAGTAAGAACATGAGATTGTGCAAATGATAGGCTATATATGATGTTGGTAAACCTAATAATGATTTATTTAGCATTCATTGATCAATTATTTTCGCACAGCGCAGCGGGCGGGTGACGGCTAGTGTCTAAATAAAAACAGTAAGTAATGATTTCTTCCGTTTTCACCAAGAATAATTGTTATCTAATAGGGTACCCTAATAAATAATTTTTGTAGTTACTTTGACAGTTTGACACTTTTTGCAAACAAAGATTTTTTTATTATTTTTCCAACAATTCAGAGCCTCAGCCAAATATATATACTTAGGTAGGTATATATTTTTTACAAAAAAATAAAAAGTCATGCAAAGAAGGGTTTAACACTTAAAAAACGAAAAGAAAATCCTATCGAGCCTTGATGCGTCAACAAAGGAAATAATTAGATTAAAATAATACAAACATAAATTCTTAGATGAATAGGTAAACAAAAAAACTTATCTAAGTGGAAACTGTATCGAGTGCCCACAAAGGTTAATTGGAAGGTTCGAGGCCTAGTCAATAATATTATTTAGTAAAAAAGGTTAATACTTTACTAGCGTCCTTATGACCAGCCAAACGAAAGAAGAACAGTATCCAATTTAGTCGTAGTCGCTCTCGAAGAAGGAGACAGACCACCGAGTCATGTTTAGATTTAGTTTTCCTTAGAAAAATGCTAAATACTAGCTTACTTTTTCGTTACGCTATCCTTTTTATATCATTTTACAATAATTATGCTATTGAAATAAATATTACAGAAAAAATTAAATATGTCTATCTGTGTTGTCGCTGCGTTCGAGATTCGAACGAAAAACTGTGAAGCCTTTTGCTGTTGTTTTGTATGCATATGCATAATACATATAACGTATCTACCTGTATAATTATCATTAGGCCTGGTAAAGTCTAAAAGAAACAAAATGCGTAAGTAGTAAGGTACTACAAAAATATTTTATATTTTTCGACGTGATCTTATAAACAGTGATCGGAGTAGGTAGAGCTACTTTGGTTCATTGACCGTAAACGTTGATGTTAATAAGGACATTCCGCGAGATTCTAACTGATTTTTTTTTATAAACATGATAAAAGAAGGCTTGTCTTACGTATAGGCAGTGGGCGCCACGACGTTGTCAAACTTACATTAGCGACGCGTTGCCATTTCCATTGCGCACACGCGCAATGTTACTGCACAATTTTGCTGCGCAACACGGCTTTTGGAAACAAAAGAATACAATAGCGGGCTCCGCCGCTAGAAGAACGCACCTGTTTTTGTCTCTTTCTACAGCATTCAAATTGTTTATCGACAATATTTCGGGAATGTCCATATTAATACAACGTATGGCAAGTACAAAAAATTGCTCTACCTATTCCGATCATTGCTTATAAAGTACCAAGCGTAGCATACGTGACGTGATACGCCCACGAAGCAAATACAAAGCTTCGTGTGATACGTACGCCTCTCTTTATCTCTAGTTTTACGGTACGTAGTAACGATCGCGCGCCAAACGGCTCATTCGCATAATATTAGATTCTCAAAATATGAGATTCTTAAAATATTAGATTATCAAAATAGCAGGTTCTCAATATAACCGAAATTGGACATTCAACGTGAAAAATTAATATTAGTTATTAATACGAAAATTTGCGTAGCTAATCTATTTAGAGATATTTCCTATGTAAAACTATCCTATTAACATAACAATGACATGACTCATAAATGATTAATAAAATTAGCAAAATAATTTAATGATTTTTTTCTTGGTTGTACTTTGGCTTTATTGAGAATCTGCTATTTTGATAATCTAATATTTGAAGAATCTCATATTTTGAGAATCTAATATTATGCGAATGAGCCCGCCAAACTTCTAGTCCCCTCTGAAGTTGCTTCGCGCAGCTGTACACAGGCAGGCCCACAGAACACATATACGTCAGGCCCTGCCGCCATAGTAGAATGAAACAAGTAAGGCAACTCGGCCCCCGAGCAAGCGATAATCACCTAAACTTGTAGGGCTGTCGCTTTTAATTAGAATGAGGTAGGTATCTACATATAAAATAAGAACATACATACTTAAAAATATGCATTCATGGATTCCAGAGAACCCCCGATCTACCTAAACGTAGTTTGTCAACTGTACAACACAACAACTTACAATAGGTAAGTAGGTACGGTCAACAGCACATCACGGTAAACACTTGCAGTTCGATATTAGTACTTATGCCCACAACATAAGAGCTGTACAAAGTCCAAAGAGTTTCGTCTGACTGTTCCTAATTAGTCCCTTGTTTTCGCGGTAGGGGGTACCGTGTAATCTAATAAATTAAACTTACAAATCCGTAGGTACATGTTTATTTTACCTATATTATATATATTACCTCTCTAATCTACGAAATCTGGAGCAGAACTTAACTCTTTCGGCAGTAAATAACTGACACAAAATTGTGTAATTAGGTTAGGCAGCAGGTACTCACTCACCGTTCTTGTTCGGTAGGTAAAGTAAAGAAAGAAAATTCTGGAAGCTGCTATTAAGACATCTATAAACACTGCAATATCTCTTGTTTTTTTTTGTAACCATCGTTGACCTTGACTTTACGTTAAACAAATTATAATCTACGTGCGAGCGGCAGCGGCGCCGGCGCAGCGACGAAACACGCAGACGCGCGCGGCATTACGTACGGCTCAGCCGCGACTGGCGCATCATTAGTATCGATAAACTTTGTCAGTGTGTGCGTGCGACGATGCGTACGGACGGGTTGGCTCGGCTGCGCTCACATACAAGCCGCGCTCGGTGCGTATGTATGAAGATGACATACTTGTTTCATTCTACTATGCTGCCGCTCGGCCCCGCCTTCGTCCTACTGACGCCTATTTTTTACTACTGCGACACGAATCGCGCCAACTTCAGAGAAGACTAGAAGTTTGGCGCGATCTGTACGTACTCGAATACCTAGATCTTACTGTGGCCACGTATCCGGAAAAATGTCAGGATAAAAATAATAAGCGTGATTCTATCCAAGGATTAAAATAAAACAATTTCTATAATTTTATGTTTATTTTCTGTCTTCTTCCACACGTCATGAGTTTTACACCTAAACTAATTTATGATAGTTTAAAAATGTTATATCTTCGTAGTAAGTTTCTATCTCACTAAAGTGCTCATAAATCAGTAATATCATGCCTAACATTAATTGGGCTTTGTTAGAATCTAATATTTATTTTGAAAATAATACATTATTTTACGTCTTGTGCTAAGTAACATTTATGTGTCTATAGTACGTTATATTAAACTACATTATAAAATTGTACCCAGTTATTTCAGATAAGATAGTAGTCATACAAATTCGGTTTTAGGTATTGCAACTATACATTTTTGCAAAATCCGTGAGTGTTTCTAGTAATGCATTAAAAAACTAGTGTTGACTAAAATTTTACCTCAATTATGTAAGCTTGGGTTTTATTATGTTTTACACACAATTTATTAGCAAATTTTCATTCCAGAAGCAACATTTATCAAAGTTTCATTTCACAAACTATTGCTTTAACAAGGCATCAAAACATAAACAATCAAATGGCAAGCTGTCATTTAAAAAAAACATTTTATTTTATTTTAAAAGAACTGACATGTCAACATTTAAACTGACATGTCAACTTTAAACAGACATGTCAACATTTTTCAGAAAACAAAAGGTACCTACGTGTTACAAATAATTAATTTGACCAAAATACAATAAATTAATCTTTTATACAATACAAAAATAATCTTCAAAAATTTGTTTCTTCTTTTTTTGCCTAGCCAATCCTCACCTTTTTGTTCTGTGTAACAATGAAATATCATAGTCCCCCTAGTGGAAGGCTGCACCACCCGTTCAGTGTCCCCCTGCTTTTCGTTCTTCCTGTTCTGAATAATTGCCTAAGGTCTTATTGACCAAGTAACCAGTATATTAAATTAAAATTGATTAATAGAACTTTGTCCATTTGACGTGACATTTATTAAACAAATACTTAATTTTATATGGATTGTTGATTTGTGAAATGAACATTTGTGTTTGTTGCTTTTTATCTGAAAATTTGTTTAATAACTGTCGAATTTTTGAATGGTAACCGAATGCTAGAAAAAGAAGGTTATTTCAAAAACAAATTTTGTGCTGTGATCATTATGATTTTTGCAAGATATTGGTTTAAAATGACAGGTAGATAACTAATGAAGCTATGTGCATCCTCTTTTTTAACTAAATATCATTGCATACAGCAAACTAATTAGTCTTGAGTAATAAAAGACTGAATTCTATAGTAAAGTTCTTACTTTTTTGACGTAGCGTGAGCATGGATTCTAATGAATGAAAGATTTTTTGGAAATGTTCAGCAGCTCCTCAGATTTTCAACTTTGTTCGTTAACAACTTTATTAGTAGAAACCTTTACCTGTTTATAATAATGATAGTGTAAATGCCAGAACGATTAACGATTGTTATGTATTTAATGATAAGTATAACAAAATTTAGATCATTGTATTTTTCAATTTTGCCCGTTAACTTTGGAGATTAGTGTCCGATATTTTTTCATGTCAGGACAAAATTACTGATGTCTTTTCAGTAAGTCAAAGACGTAGGACCACCTCAACTCTAAAATTCCACTAGAGTTGTTTTTTTAGCAGGTATCTATCGTATACTTATGTTAAGTAAAATGTGATAGTTGTTGTTTAGACAATATGACCGTCATCGGCATCAATTGCTCGTAAGAGGGGTCATAGTTGTATTTTTAACTTTATGAGTATTACTAGCTGTGCCCTGCAGTTTCACCCGCGTTAATTAGCAACTGTTCCACTCTTATTAGTCATAGCGTGATGTAATATAGCCTATAGCCTTCCTCAATAAATGGACTATTCAACACAAAAAGAATTTTTCAATTCGAACCTTTTTTCAATCGATTTCAATCGAAGTAGTTCCTGAGATTAGCGCGTTCAAACAAACAAACAAACAAACAAACAAACAAACTCTTCAGCTTTATAATATTAAGTATAGATTGCTAGCATCTCGTTCGACCGTACAAAAATCTTTCTTTGGCGTAGACGATCGTGTGCCAGCATAAATTAAAATATATTTGACATACATAAAGGTATCGTATTACATAAATGTGAAGATCTTTGTGACCAGTCTAAGAATGCTTCGATCAAATAGATGTAGGTACATTAAGACACAATATTAGGTAGGTACCTATTCCTTTTTAAGCAGTGCGCAATTTAGAAATAAAATAAAAAATACTTCTTTTTTATTTTGATGTTTATTTATAGATACCAAAATTAACGCTAACAAAAGATATCACATTTAGATAATAAATAAATATTTGTAGTCACCCTACAAAAATCAGATTAACAGTTGTAGAACTCATGTATTTAGTTCTGCGCCCTCGCACCCCGCCGAACACGCGGCTTCTTTTACCCATTATATCAATCATCAGTAGACCATGACTTGCTTCTAAAAATCCCTTTTTATCCCTATAATGTAGATATTTTTTCAAAGTACAGAACTTTTAATGAAAATGTGTTTAATTTATGATGCAAATAAAAACCCTACAATGTGCGCACTGCCTAAAACAAATTACCGTATATAAATATATATACATAATTCAATAAAAACTTAATATTTTGCATTGGATCCTTCCATGCCAGATGATATTTTAATTAATAGTTTTGGAAGGTACTTTATCTAGCTGTATTCAAAAGATAGGGACAAGTCTATCTTAAATAGGTACAAACCTATTCTATTATTATCTTATTATCTCCCTATTTTATTATTAACATTATATATTTTAATAGGATTTTAAGTAGATAAATTAATTTTTATAAGAACGCAATAGTTAGTAATTATCTAATACCTATTTACATTTTAAAAGGTAGCGTCACTACGTTCATTTAACATCTAATAGAATTTGAAAGTTTCTACAGAATATTGATTTGGCACTATTATTTCAATAATGGACATTAAAAATATTTAAATATATTGTTTTTTATACAAATACCTAACTACTTAATTATGTTTCCGTATTAATTGTTCTTTATGATGATAAACTGAATAGTAATGTTTTATATTTATCCAATGACTATTTTTCATAGATACATAAGGTACCTATATAACAAAAGTATTAAGTATATTTATTTATTTTAACATGATATTTGTCACAATATTCAATCCATGAAGGGGCCGTCCATTAATCACGTGATGTTTTTTAACAGCTTTTTAGACCCCCCCCTCCCTACTGGTGATACGTGGTAAGGTTTTGTACTACCCCTCCCCCCACCTAAGATCACGTGTATTTTTTTGTACATACTAAGTAGGTATGTTTAAAAAAACCTTAACTTGAAAAACAGTTTAATCGAATTAAATTCTGGAAAAATAAACAACCGTATATAGAAAAACAAATAAGGTAGTTACGAAGAGACTAGAATAAAGTATATGTATTAAAATTTTAAGGTTGCAGGTGGTTCCGATAAAGACAATAATAATTAAGAAAAAAACACAATGTACTTAATTAAAAAAATTGTGGATATTGTATAATCCTTGGGCCAAGGATTAGCAAGACTTTCATCTACGGTAATCAGTTGAGCCACTTGCTTCTGCTCCTGTTGGCATTGAGCATTGTTGCAGATTAGTATCAGTGTCATCAAGCCACTCCGCGTCATCGTTTTCACCAATAAAAATAAAATGTGAATGGGACCCTTGTGATATATGGTGAATTTTTTCGGACCCCCCCCCCCTCTGGGCCTCACATGATTAATGGACGGCCCTGAAGTAATAAGAAATTTAATTATATTCTTGAAATGAAACAATTAATTATATTCGTCCATATTTCATTATAAAGATAACCCAAAAGATCTTTTTAAAATTTAACCATTTATAAATAATAATTTATTCCGATGATCATTTTGGATACGTTAGGTCACTTTAAAATTAATATTTACACATTACCCGATTATCTAATTTACAAATATAAATATCAAGTACTCAAAGTCCTCATATATTAGGATGATGACCACCAATAATTGACCGCCAACTGCATGTTGGTCGCTAATAACATTCTCTCGTTCGTTTTCCACAACCCTTCTCTCTCTTTCACTAAGACTTCTATATTCAACGTCATTCCCTTGTCGATTTTGATCGACAACCTCACCCGTACAATCTACTCCATCATTCGGATTGACTATGGCATCTGTATTCGATAGAGCACCATTTCCATTACCATCAGAACTTTCAACTGCCTGACACCCACATGTATTTTCGTTTTCTTTCCTAATTTGTTTTTTAACATTAATTTCAGTAGAAATCTGCGGTCTAATTAATTTGACCTCTTTCTCTCTGTTGATATGACCTGTACCGATTCCTATTTGATAATTTAAGTCTTTATATTGTTCATTAGCTTTTTGATCAACGTTTTTGAGGTCAACGTTTACGTATGGTCGGCGTTTCTCGCAATTTGGAAGTTTTTTCATAAACTTAACATTAGATAAATTATTTTTATCCTTAGTTTGAGCTTTGTCCGTTTCTCGAGTGGGACTATTAGGGTTTTTCAATTTGATATTTTTTTTCTTGTTGTTGTCTTTAGTTTCATTATTATCTGGTATTTCTTTATTGTTACTCTTAGCATTTCTACTTTCAACACTACAACCAGCGGACCTATACTCCGGTCCGTGTGAGCTAACGGATCAGAGTCTCTTGTGCGAATCTGTGCTGGAACTCTTCAGGGAACCAAACATGCGTGTCTGGGGGGCCGACGACGTAGTTTCTCGGTCGAGACTTGCCGCCCGAAGGATCAGGCCTCGTGATTGTCGCAAAGATGAGTCTGGTCTTGACTGCAATGAAAGAAGGTTAGGTATTTTATAAACATTAAATTCATTATGATTTGAAGATATCGCATAAAACGTCTAAAATTTAAATTCGCACACATTTACAAGTCGCGTCACAGAGATAAGAATTATGTTGCATATCGGATGACATGCAACATGACTTCATATCGGATGACAGTCGTGAAAAGATCTTTAAGTCTGAAAGTTTTTAAAGGTTATTATTAATGCGCTATTGACACATTAATAACAGCCACGTTAACCCACTTACACAGCCAATATGCTTGTGTTAGTCATGGGTTCACGGTCAGTAGTCTAACGGAGCAGCCCAACTCCACACGACCTTAAAGTTTATCCTGACACCCCCTACCAACCATAAGGTTATAATGTTAAAGGTGACAGACATCCTTGCGCAAGCACAAGGGACCATCTACGTCAGGTCATAACGCCAGATTAGAACCCGCCGAAGCGCATTCTTCATCCAGTACTTTTAAAACTAGTGTCTCAAGCTAGTTGCCCCGTGGACACGTAAAGTCCACTACCTAATATCCGGATAGGTTACCGGAGCTGTAAGCTCGCTCACTTCTCGTTGCACTAAGACCACAACTCGCAGTTCCACTGCTCGGGTCGTCAACTCTAAAGTCGACTACCAAAT
Organism: Eudonia mercurella; assembly: GCA_963082485.1. Classification (NCBI taxonomy): domain Eukaryota; kingdom Metazoa; phylum Arthropoda; class Insecta; order Lepidoptera; family Crambidae; genus Eudonia; species Eudonia mercurella. The sequence goes on along the minus strand of OY720044.1, from coordinate 7,319,211 downwards.
TCTTTGGTGGCGGAGTTGGAAGCCCACTTACTTTTCAGTACCCATCCAGGCATCTCGTCAGTTCCACAATCCTACGCGGCTGACTTAACCGGAGACTGCATCTAACGGGCGCCTCTCGGGCGGTAAGTCTAACGGAGCAATGGAAATTGACTATTTCTCGCATTTAACCTGCTGAAGACACTTATAGTATATAGTATAATAGTTGATTCAAGGGTTAGCAGATACCTGTTCCACGAGTGACCCCCCTCGCTGATGCCGCGCCTCCCTGCCCGGGCTCGCCTCCGTGAAGGAAGTCTCCAGGGATCTCTGTGAGGGTTCGCTGGTGGACTGCGACAGGAGGTGCGTGGTCGACGACGAGTTCGAGTCTTCAATGTTGGAGAAGTCGTCAGGGCTGTCTTCACGTTGGGGCGTGTCGGATTCCTGGAAGAAATTAAGGAACTTGATGAATACTTGAGGCAAGTTAAAACAATGCCGGATTTGTATAATTAAATTATCTTCGAGATTCACGTTGAGACTTTGGTCTAGGTTCTTATATGCAAATATTAAATTCAGTAGTTCAGGGAAAAGTAGACTTCTAAGTAGGCAATTTAAAAAATACTTCGACCCCTTGTGCCGTTAATGTAAAAATGCACAAGTATAAAATAATGAATTATATTCGCCGATTGCTATTTTGTCTTTAATTGAATTATGCCGGTATCATACGACATAATTGTATGGCAAAAAAGGTTACGGATTATCGATTACATATTAATCATCACAAGTACAGTTATAAGCTGCTTCAACAACAGCAACAACAGGCCTCTTCAGTTATATTTACAGCTTCATGGTTTGGATTGGCATATTGACACATTTTGGCCGCTCCTCTTCCATTTTTGAAAAAATCATGTATTTATATATATATATATATTAATCATGTAGTGTGTGTAATGTTTGTTTTATTGATTTAATGTATTTTTATGCATAATTTATAAAAAATAGTAACATTCTGCAATCCTTCTCTATATAAACTATAAGTGTGCGAACTTTTATACTCCTCCGTCCGCGCAATTTTCGTAAAAAGGGGTACAAAGTTTTTGCTTCACGTATTAATATATAGATTAAATACCTTATTTAAATCAACTTACTTCCTCCAAATCCCTAAGAGTGGTTGGATAGTGAAGCCGTCTCGCCTCTTCACGTTCCCTCTCTCTCTCTCTTTTCTCCAGCTCATTCGCCAACATCATCACTTCCCAGTCCCCTCCACTGCCTGTAAAGGTAAAATAATGGACGCATTATGATCAAATAGGTAATTTTATAACGGTGATGTTTTTATAAAAGTTATGTTTAGGACAATCTTACCTATAATAAAGTTTTAAAATAATACTTTTGATAATTATTTAATGAATATGTAATATTAATATGGTACAGAGGTCTGCAGATCAACCTATCCAAAACTGTCAAATTTCTTCATTGAATGTTCAACCGTATGCCACATAGGTACATAAAGTTTAAAGTCCATTGAGTAAAATTGACAGTCTTATGTGCAGCCGTGTGTTCTTTAGAAATCCTCTAAAACAGTGGTGCCCAACTGGTATTGCTACAAGAGCTATTTTCAAAATCCTGACACGTCACGCGAGCACCGCTAAGTTAGTAAAAAACCTTTAGATATATAAAGGAAAGTACATTATTTAAACACACCATTTATTATTATAATATGACACACTACACTTCAAAATGAATAGACCGCAACAGCAAAAAGTTAATGTAATATTTGACCGTTCACATTTAGTAAATGTATATGTATTCCTTATGTCATTTTATTCGCGAGCGCCTAGAAAACAGGCCGCGAGCTACCGGTTGGGCACTGCTTCTTGCTGGGAATGTTGGGGATGAACTCGCTAGAGAGTAGGAGAGCTCGAATGGAGTTGTCAACTGCTGTGGCGATTTTGCGTGGGGGTGTGGACTCGCCCGAATGTGTTGAGCAGTTGTCTCGCCTGTTTGTGCCTGATAATTATCGGCGTATTCGATCCAGTCGTAGGCATCGACTGTTTGCGCCTCCGCCGTGTCGCACAGTGGCGCGTGCGAAATCACCGCTGTGTCGCATGCATCAGGCACTTAACGCGCTCCTTGTGGCTTACCTGAATTTTGACGTGTTTGTGGACAACCTTAAGAATTTTTTAAACAATATAGATATTTGTTTGTGAACTAGTGATTAAGTATACTTACTATTTGTGTTTATATGCACTTAACTATTCATAATTATGTAATAGGGTTACGCCCGTTTAATTATGTTAAATAAATAAATAAATAAATGAAATGTACCTTGCCAGTTTTTCCAAACTAGGTATCACCTTGTATTTCAGAATTCCGGATAAGTGCGTTCCACGTTGCCCTATCGTCATCGACTATCAGGCAAGATGAAAGCCACGCGTTTATTCTTTGAGAAATTCAATAAAAACAGTCAAAGGGAGCTTCTATATTTCCCCATCATGAGTCATCAGTTACTAGGTTACTAAGTAACTAGGTGAAATGAGGCCACGAGCTTCTCCCTTGAGAAATACAACAAAAAAAAGTAAAGATTATAGTAAGAAAATATCTCATACCGCTGGCACCTCGGATCGGCGACACACCACTGTGGCTGGAGTTGCTAGGGCGGCCTCGCCGGCAACTGTTGTCGACAAACTCCTCGAACATGGGCGTGCGAGGCAACGATTCGGAGTCACTGCTCGATGATGTCGATGCACTGGAATTATTGCAGGCGTTATTGCCTAACAATGACACAGTATAAGCACAAATAAGGAGACCCGTGGAAGGTAAACTAATACATACCGACATAGACCGATGTAGACAATCTCTCTCAATCGGAATTTCGCAACAGCTGCGCTCAGTTCCGCAGGCCTATTACCGAAAAAAAGCAACAAGTTGCTAATTGCACAATGGCAACGCGACTGCTACTAGTTGCGGTTGCTACAATCGGTCGGTATATTTTAGAGCACCGTCATGCACTCTATGTTGCAAAGCACACTGTGTCGGGGCGCAGCGGGGCGGGGCGGGCCGCATCGCACGCAACCAAAATCCGCGGTGGAATATGCTGTCCACTGCGCCCCGGCATAGTGTGCGATAGTTCATATAAAATACATAGCGGATTTGAGCGGATTTTTGCGCTGCGACCAGACCCGCTGCGGTCCGACATAAAATGCGCGAAACTTTACACTGCAGTTACAGTGGCGGGATTAAGAGTTAGTTGGCTCACACCACAAATTAAGGAGACCCACAGAAGGTAAGCTTTATACATAGGTACGCCTTAAAACAACAATGATTTGTTTTTGTTTCACTCAATTCCCATCAGAGATTAATACATAATTTAGTTTAATCGAATACATACACAATTCAGTTTATACTGATACGGATCCTCAGGGCGCGAGTCGTTTCACACTATTGTCCTCTTTTAATTAGATATATTTATCGTTTTTTTTTGGAGAGAAATTGCTGATTGCCTCAGACGGCATGTACATCTTCACCGGGCTTATTTAGGGGCGGCGAGAAACTTAAAGGGTTCCTCAAGCCGTGTGAAATGAATCACCTTCGGAGGTTTTCTAGAGGGTACGGCATCGCGCACTATAGTGCGCGTCCCCGTGCCCTACTAGATTCTCCGAAAGGTTCGGATCGGATCGAAGAGAGGAACCACCCGAGGGCGCCTCTAAAGGCTCGGACCTCGGACCTATACGGATCCCATAAGGCGTGAATCCTTGCACATTTTTGCTTTTATGTAAAATAAAATACATATTTATAAATGAATGCGATGTGCTAGCAATGCAAGCAGATGGTATGAAGTTTGATGCGTGCTCTGTTTTGCTAAATGAAAATTCAAATAGTTTTACAGTATGTATTATGGACTACACATTGGTACAACTTCATAACAATCTGATATGCTTTGTCAAACCGTAAAAATAAAAGATGATTAAGGAAAATAAAAGAGAGCGGATGCTTAGTAGTTGAAGATTTCGGCTTAATGAGATGAATGCCACGTGCTTATCCGTAAGGTAAAAGAAAGTTATTAAAAAAATTTTTCTTTTTTTTTCATAATTTTGTACTGCGGCTTACGTGTCACTCCAGCTGTAGTCGCTGCCCATGTCGAGGACCACGTCGTTGCAGTTGGTGGCTGGCTTGTGCACTCCCCGGTTGTACCCGAAGAAGGAGCCGAGACTGAATTTGCGCTGACGACTTTGCCTAGTTGGCTCTGGTGACGAAAAGATGCAAGTCACTGACAGCAGAAAAGGTATGTGTGTATGTGGTTTTCAAGAATTTGCTCATGCTGTCATATATGTATATTTTTATATTTTTTAAATCTAAGAATAGTTATTACTGATACCTATTTCGACTTGATTTTCTCCAACAGACCAACATGAGTACGGAGTTAGGAATATAAAAGAATAACTACGTATTTATTTGAATAACACTATACATACAACCTTTATGATTAAAAAAGTTAAATCAGACTTAAAAACGTAATTTAGTAAGTAAGGATGAATAGAAATGTTTTAAATTGTATTTAAATGTTGATGTTAATAATAATTATACTTTGATATATAGCTTACTTTTGTCATCCCTGCCCGTATGATGCATCCCAGTGTCGACAGAGAGGGTTTTCTTGATTTTTGATTTGGTGCTGTCAAGGTGGGTGCCGAAGAAGTGGAACGGGTGGATCCCTCGCCTGCTGCTCTGGAGACTGGACTGCTCTGGACTGAGGAGAGACCGATCTTCGGATGTCATTTGTGGGGACATGGGCCTGCGCAGAAGTCGTTGCCTTTCGTTTTTATGGGTATCGAATAGCTACCCAGTACGCTAACAAACAACTACGCTGCTGCAAGTTCTAAAGGCTTTGCAATTTTTTTACTAACTACTTTCGAAAGACAAATCTTCTGTTTTTATTAACATAACGATTTTTTGTATCAAGCAATTCTATCAATTTAGTAATCTTGAGCCGTCAAATTGATATAGCAATGATTCTGTTTTAATAATGTGTCTCCCTATTTAACTAAACAGTGGCAGCATGGCATTTTAAACTGGTTGTTTCAAGAAGCTACACTAAAGCTGCTTTATTTGCAAAGACACACAGTTTTAAAGTTTAATTAACATTTATGTGCTATATAAACAATAATATACCTTGTAAGATCCTGCATTTCCATGCTTTCCTGGTCACTCTGATCTTCCCAAGACTTCTTCTGTCTTAATTTTGCCGCTCTCTTCCGCGAATAAGTACCAGCTTTCCCATCAAGATTTAAATCTAACCTTTTTGATTTACTAACTGTCCAGTCTTCTTTGCTTGAAGAAGTTTTGTCGGGTCTATTCGACAACGACTCTGCTAAACTCTGCAATTCTGAATACGACAGTTTCCCTAGTTCTATTCCTCCCGTCAGTTCTGATAATTTGTCATCAGTCAATTCGTCGGGGCATATAGCTTGGTTAGTTTTCGGTTTTCTTTCTTCGACATTGTCTTTTTCGTCTTCATCGGCACTCGCTGTTGGCGGAGATGTTGCAAAAACGGTGTCGAGCGAGTCTCCTCTCTGTCAAGTGGGAAGATAAATAAATAAGATGTCAACAACAAAAAGATAGATCACAAAACCGACTCAAAAGTTTTAAAAATTTAACTTGCACCTGTCAAATCAAAGTTTTTTCTATAATGCTAATACAAAACTATGGAATGACAATGTAGGGCTTCTTGTCGCTACAATGCAGACGGATCGTCGTTCTTCATTAGTTATTTGCCCATTGCGGTTTAAATACGGTTTAACACCAAACCTCACGTAGTACGTTGATGGACTGACATTATCTACGCCAACATAATTATAGAAATAATTTAATTGGTACTTTAAAAATTACTTACCATAAATCCTTCTTCAGCACCTGAAGCTTCATCACTACCAGAGCTTCCGTTCTTTGAAATTGACTGTAATTTGTAATTTTCTACTTCCAATGTAGAAGGCAGTTCTCCGGCGTCACTTGGCTGTGTAGGGGTAGTGACACCAGATAACCCTAACCTTTCCAGTTCTTGAATACGTTTCTGTAATTGGCTAATGATTTCGTCGCGTTTTCGAACCTCATTTTCTAAACTGTTAAATCTGAAATTACAGTAGTATTGGTATGGTACCGCATTTAAAAATTAAAAATAAAATTGCTGTTTAGTTCTTCTCATTTAAGATAACAAATAGTTGTTACCTTTCTTGAAATTTTCCTTGGACGTCATGTAAATGCCCTTGTATTACTTGTTTAATGCCTAACAAAACTTCTCCGAAGTATTCCTGTTCTTCTAGTGAACCTGTAAGTTAGTAGACATTATTATAAAAACACACATTATTATTATAAAATTGAAGTTCTGAAAAGTTTCTTGATTTTAGCTTACCCCGTAATAGTTTCCTTTGATTTGCAACAGCTGATATAATTGTAAGTTTAGGTTTCTCTTTCTCTGAGGGCACTTTTATTTCTTCAGGCCTTAACGATTTTAAATCATACATTGGGTCAATATTTTGTTGTAAATCATAATCACCTGCCATACTTAAACCGTTGTCTTGAGCACTGACAACAGTTTGGCTGTCTGTTCTTGTCGGGTCATTTGGAGCTAAAACAGAATCTTGATCAGCATCGATTGTTGCTGATGGAGCTATCTGTGGTATGGGTTCAGTGTCGGGCATTTTAAACATATCGCATTTAACGTCTGCTGGGGCGCTACCAGGAGGTGATTGTAATGTATGCCGGTGAAATGTGACACTTTTAGCAAATTTCGAATGTCTCGCAGCGTAGCCTTCCAGTGTTGGAGCTCGTATTAATCTACGCAGCTCACTGCTTCTTTCAGGACTTTCTGACGGTGTGTGGTGTGGTGTAACATCTTCAGATAATTTCTTCAAAATAGACTTGAGCGTTCGCCTTTCAAGGGTTTCATTTGATCCATGACTACTTATTGAATCAATTGATTTCCTCTTAAATTTCCTTTTGTCCATTGTGCTTCCTTCTGAATGACTTCTGGTTAATGTATCACATAAGAGATCTTCTGAAGAGCTCGTACAGTCTAAACTTGAACTACGAAATTTAACAACTCTTTCTAGTTCAGCTAGTTTTTGCCTTTCATTTAATATTTTTAATTTTTTAACAAATGGTAAACATCCGTATTCGGGCGATAGGTCGTCTATAGAACGATATTTTTTAACTTTTGGCAGCAACATTCCACTGACGTCCGATTTGGATTCAGTTGGCTTAGTTACAATCTTTTTTGGCGATAATGTTAATAAATCTACTGATTTCTCTTGGACGGGTTCCGAAGGGCCTGTTAAGCAAATCTTAGGTTTATCTTGCTTAACATTATCACTATCAACTTCGAGATTATTATTGTCTATTTTAACAAGCTCCGCCGTAGTAACTAGAGGCACACTAATATTTACAATCGCTTCAGTTTTACTGTCCTCCTTACATTCTTTCGTTAAACTATCAGTTTCTTTTTTCTCATCTAAACTAGATTTGCTTTGGCTTTTAGATTCCCCTAAAATGGCAGCTTTTTTAAGTTTTGTCCAAGGCTTTTTACTCTTGGTTTCATCTTTGCTTTCAGTCATTTTTAAAGGCGTTATTTCTGCAGGGGCTTTGTCTAATGGAGGTAGTTTGTTTTTATCCAAAGTACTTTCAGCTTCTTTGTGTGAGCTTCCTCCACTTTGTAGCAATTTTAACTTATCACGGAATGTGGAACCTACCACCTTTGCAGGGGATTTGATTTTACTAACGACTGAATGCGGAATACAAATTAAATTACTTTCAGTTTTAGGAGTTGCCTCCACCACTGCTGCAGGTTTTTCACTTACATCTTTATTTAGAGGCTGGCATACAGCAGTGCCATCACTTTGAACTTGTAATATTCTGTCTTTAAAACTAACTTTAGGACGAGAAGTTCCATCACTAGAACCAGACGAGTTTTTCCTCGATGTTTTCGTTGTGGGACTATGGAGTTTTCCTGGACTGCTTGATTCTGAACCTTTTCGTATTGGACTTAGAGTTTTGATTGTTGGGCTCAAGGGACTTTTTATCGAACTTGGACTTATGGTATCAGAGCTTGAAGGTTGGTTACTGGTTGCGGGGGTAAGTTGGTGCTTTTCTCTTTCTTCTTTGGCCTTCAGAAGTAGTAGTCTTTGTATGAGTGGAAGGCCAGCTCCTATGACTTGGGGTTCGCCATCCGGAGCCGAACTTGTTGATGGTGTTGGCTGTGATGGAGGCATGGATACCACTGAGTGTCTTTGCTTTGCAACTTTTTCTTCACGATCCTGTAAGAAACGAAAGTAGATAAGCCAACTGGTACAAACTGAAAGCCGCTTACAAAAATAGATATGTAAATAAAGTTTAATTATTAAACGCTTACTTGTTTCTCTTTTAGCAGTTTAAGTCTTGATAGCAAAGGCAAACCAGCTCCAATAGGTGATATACATTTCTCTCCATCTTTACTGCCAGATGTAGTTTCACCGTTGATATCCTACACATATACGCATATAACCTTAGAAAAAAATACTACAAGAAGAAACTTTGAGCCTAAAGAACATAAAAGTATAATTTTTTGCAAAACTTGTTTGCAGGTTAAGCAATTTTTACAAAACCGGCACCGAATGGGTAACCTAATTAAAATAGCTAGATCTACTCCGTGTTTCAGACGGCACATTAAGCTATTGGTCGGTTGTTGTCGTAAGGTAGAAGAAAGCCCACCAAGGCACAATAAGCCAGCATGGTAGGCTGTCGCCAGATCACTCCATGTGCTATTGACACAGTCTGAGCCTTACAATGTAAAGTGTATAGCCTGAAAACGAAATAATACTAACCTCTTGATGATGGGGTTGCGAGTCGTCACTCTCTACCCTCGGCATCCTTCGTAGAACCTTTCCATCACTCGCCGCTGCTCTCTCTGCACCAGCGAGCGCTTGAAGCTCTAACGACTCTCCCGAGCGACGAGTAGCACGTGATCTACTTCTTATTGCATTTCTGATACCCTGTAAATGTTTTATTTTATACAAATTGTTTTTTTATGATGTACAGAACCCATCTGGATGTCTACCACTCTCATATTTACTTCTACCATCAAGCAGAAGTAAGCTATGTATTGGTGTTTACCGGGTTACATTACGCAGTTAAATTTCAGGGTATAAAGGCATAGCGTCTACAACACACACGGTCTATCATGGTGTTGCTTCTATAAGTGTACATGCGTGTAGCGTCTATATGTGTTTAGTATAGTCTGTGGTGACCATTTACCGTGATAGTAAGCTTATTAATTCAAATCAAATTTCTTACCTTCACATCGCTTCTTATTTTATGTACAATTTTTTTGGGTCCGCTGTTGTCTCCAGGCACCTTATCTGGGCTTACTTCACCTGCAACACGACGAGCAGCTACATTGAAAATAGAGTCATAGGTCTCAAGAACTCCTTGAGACTAACAGGTACCTTTTGCGTATTTCTTCGACATGTTCTTAGCTTCTTGCAGTCGCTTCCTGCCGAGGGTCTGCAGTATATCCTGGGCTTCGGGATAATCTTTCATGGCAGCTAGCACGTCTTCGCGGGACAGTGAGAACAGTTCTGAGTAGCCAACGGATCTTACGTCAGCTGTTCGCCTGGTAAATGATTTTTGTGTATTAATTATGAATACTAGAACTTTGTTATTTTACACTCGCCAACCGGCACAAGGCCTACGTGATGGATTACAGTTTGATCTTTCTAAGTGCATGTGTGACCTAGTAGTGGGACGTTTATAGACTGATAATGATGATACCTATGTAGCTATCATAGCCAAGTTTCCATTAATAGGAGCTCGACGACTAGGTAATGATAAAAATAGTACCAAACGTCCAGGTTTATCTATTATAGACTTGACCAGATTGCGTAGAAAGCTTCAAAGAAGCTCGACTTGTAACCCTTGATGAGAAGCGCCATATACGGAAGCTTTTTAGTGCCATGCTTATCATACAATATATGCAATATATACTTTTTAAGTGTATCTTTAATGTCCATTTTATTCTGTTAACCTTCATTTAACACAATCACGAGCTGGAGAACTCCACATAACTCGCGGGTTGCCCAGACCCGCGAGTCAAATGCATTTTTCTCGCGGTTCAAAAAAAAGGTCAATTCACACCAAAGTGACTATCGGTCACCTGACAAGCGTCCCATCAAAGTAATGGCGGACGACTGCTTTCAAGCGAAACTATGTGTAAAAGGGGTCGTTGGTAAAAAGGAGAATAAATAAACCTCTCTTGTTCTTCTTACAGAAGCGTAAAACGTAAATTATGTAATGATCAGTGGTCGGAGTAGGTATATTGATTTTAGATACTTGCGTCATAATGATAGACGGAACACCAATAAATCAAAACTGTTGTCTTTTTTCGCACCCCACTGCTAGGTGTAGGTATTAGTTTTGAATGATGGCTGCCACGCTTTTAAGATATTATGTTGAAACCACACTTTGATGGTGTAATGAAGTTTGAAATCCTGTAACTATTTAAGTCTGTAGCAAAGATCAATACAGAAGATTTGGTCTTACTTGTTTAATCCATCCAAATTCAATATTCCTATTTCGCCAAAGAAATCACCAGCCTTCATGGTAGTCAACACCCGACCTTGTTCCGATATGACTTCGAGGATTCCGTCGGCAATGATAAACATTTCTCTTGCTACTTCACCTGGGGAAATAATACCGTGTTTTACATATTCTCAACTTTAAGCACATACTAATTAATAAGTAGTTTTAAGATTTTACTTTCTTCAAACAGAACTAAAAAAATATTGATTGCATGCATTTATTTTATAGCTCCTTACTTCAAATCCTTTTATGAGACTAACTGTTTTGTATTAAATTAGCATCATATTGATAGAAGATTCCTAAAATATCGAAAAGAAGCAGCTTTATATTTTATTGGGGGGTGTTAGGTCTATTTTTGCTTTAAGATAAGTAGACAGCGAGGGTTAGTCAAAAACGTACTCTAATTCTAAGCAGTAAGATTTGTTTTTCTTTAAAGCTAACATATTATTAATCATCTGAATTATGTATGAACTAATTGACCAGTTATCATCAATGAATTTGACGATGACTACGTATGTATCATTAAGCCTTACCTTTTCTACATATTGAATCGCCGGGCGTAAATATATAAGCTTTCATCTTTAAAACTAAGTCGTGAAGGAACTCTGGCTGGCACTCTTGGAAAATGGTGACCTGTAAATGAGTATATTTTGAGTTTAGCATTTTCTTCACGCAAAAGTGTACATTCATACGTTCACTATGCACATCGTCGTAGGAGAAATGCTTAAAATAAAGTTGAATTCGATTTAAACTGCAAAACCTTTTTCAAGACGCTCAGATTGACGTGCAATGCTAGTTCTGTCTTCAGCTTGTCAGGGAGGAGCCCCAGTGCTGTGTTGATGTCCCCACCGCCTTGAATCCTGCCGCGGGACCAGGAATAGTCGTACCAGCGGAGCACCCGCCTCTTCATACCACCAGGCACCTGGAACACATGGTATAACCCTCAATGAGTTAATTGACTCGTAAACAGGTTTATGTAGTTGTAACTGAAAATAATATGTAATACATTTTAAAAAGAAAGTACTCCAAGCAGGTCTTGCTATAATTACCACACTAAACTCTATTGGTTTGTCTTTTAAATATGTTTCAAGCTTTTCTTTCGCAATAGCGAAATAGGTAAATATACCAGGGCCCTTAGCCAAAGTAACATTTCAAAAACGATAGCGAAGTTCGAAAAGAACAAAATGTATGGGAATGACATAAGCCGCGCTAAATCACGTGGTCAGCGTAATGTCAATCCCATATATTTATTCTTTTCTAACTTCGCTATCGTTTCGCTATCGTTTTTGTAATGTTACTTTGGCTACGGGCTCAGGACTGTTTTTTGAACCTTTGAACTTGCCATCAAGTGATATACTTGATGGCAAGTGACGATATGGTCAAAGATAGAAGCGCACTCCACCCGTAGCATTTTTTTGGGGAGTTTGCTGATTGCTCTAAGGCGGCACTTTCAGCGTCATCGGATTTTTCGTGGGTGGCGAGAAACTCGAGCCGTGTTGATTGTAATATCGTCAGAGGTTTTCTAAGAGAATGGCATCAGGCACTAGTGTGTGTTCCCATTCCCTACAAGATTCTTCGAGGGGTTTAAATCGAATCGAACCCGTAATCCACAACCACTGAAGAACTGTCTATATCATCTGTAACAGTCTTAACACAACAAAGCCGTCAGTGGCTTGTGGATTTTTGTTATGGCGACAGACTCAGATAAAGGGTATGTTCCGAAATGCACTGTGAGCACTGTAAGGTGTGACGTAAATTTAGTATACTGCGAAGCCGTTCCTTTATAGTTAGCTATACTGGTTACTGTTTAAAACGGAACGCAGTGTACTGCCATCCATGCTGTCATCCATGTCATTTCTGGACGCTGTTGATCACGTGATCAAAGTACTGAGAGCACCTAACCTCGAAAATGCCAGTGCTTACAGTACAAAAATGGCGACGATTTATGACGTCATATATTTCCCTAAGTACTGCGGCTGTGTACTGTCCATAACGTAGTGTGCTTACCTACCTGCCTGCTTGTTATCGTGAGTTTAACTGACACTTCTCGCTGATATCTTGCTCGCCTATAATTCGTCTTTGATTTGCTATTATAGCTAAGATGAACTGCTTTGCTTGTAACAAAATTATTAATAAAAATGAGCTAATGAAATGCGTCGCATGCGAAGGAGCATATCATTATCAATGCTTAAATTACTCAACCTCATATTATAAAACAAATAATAAGGAGTTACATCGCAAGTGGCGGTGCGATTCATGCGCGAATGTTACTCGCCGGACAAGGAATGATGATACTCCTGTTGGCTCGCCGTACAGATTGCACAGTGCTTCTCATCAGATTAATATGTCGTGCGACGACTCACTGGTCGATAATTCTTTAGTTTCTATTGAAGCCAGTAAGGAACGTGAATGTGCAACGGGTGTCGAAGCCACTATCACCATGAACCAGTTTAGTCAGCTGATTGATGCGAAATTGAATAGCATCAGGGCAACTCTCAGCATTGAAATGCAGGATAAAATTAAATCAGAAATAAAATCTGTGTCTGAAAAACTGTAACTAGATTTTACAAAGACTACCGATTTTTTGTGTGATGAACAAGCCGACATTAACAAAAAGCTTGAACTGGCCAATGCGAAAGTCGTCAAACTCGAATCTGAAAAAGACCGACTTCAGTCCTGTATCGCTAAACTTGAGCTACGGCTTGGTCAAACAGAAAAAATATCAAGAAGTTGCAACCTTGAGCTCCAATGTATACCTGAACGCCGCAATGAGAACTTAGTGGCTATGTTTAAAAAATTATGTGAGCTAATAAAATACCCAGTAACAGACAGTGACATACGCTCGTGTCGTCGCGTCGCTAAGTTGAATCCTACCTCAGCTAGACCTCGCAATATACTTGTGACCCTTCCGTCTGAACGTTACCGTGACGCCATCATGTCCGGTGTTAAGAGGTACAACAAAAGCAATCCGAAGGATCTTTTGTGCTCAGCGCATGTTGGTGTTCCTGGAGATAAATGCGCAATCTTTCTTAGTGAGCACCTTTCAATAGAATGTAAGGAGCTGCATGCGGCAGCTCGTAGAATGGCGAAAGAAAAGAACTATCAGTTTGTCTGGGTTAAATACGGTCGTGTGTATGTTAGGAAGAATGACACTTCACCCGCTATATATGTAAAAGACATGGCTAGTCTAAATAAAGTGCCAGTATGAACTATTCCCTACGATATATATATTTTTTTTTTCTTTACAATGTGTTTATGTTATTGTAGTTATTAGTTTGATTATTCCGTTATCAAGTTATTTAGTCCATTTCTTATTGTTATTTTATGAAAATATATTATCAGAATGTTAATCGTATCAGAACTAAATTAGACCAATTGTATAAGAACATATTAAATGAAAATTATGATGTAATTTGTTTGTGCAAAACTAATCTAGATGGCTCATTCTTTAGTAGTGAATTTATGGATGAAAGATACACTGTGTTTCGCAGAGACCGTGAATCTACTAACTCATCTAAGGGATCAGGCGGCGGTGTTTTGCTGGCCTTAAAAAAAGGCCTTACAGCTCTAAGGCAACCGAAATTTGAGAGTTCTCTAGAGGATTTGTGGGTCACAGTACACGGAACTGACGGTTCTTGTGGTACATGTTTGAACATTTACCTTGTGTATTTGCCGCCGGACCTTTCTGTCGCTGTTTGCCATGACTTCTATGACCACTGTTGTAGTGTTCTCTTGAATGATATCAAACAAAATTCTAAGACTATAATTGTTGGTGATTTCAATTTACCCGGTTTAACTTGGGCGGCTGATGACTCTTGTCCCCCTCGTATGTTAGCTAGCAAGGCTTACGATACTAAATCAGCTTTGTTTCTCAATTTGCTGGAGTTGGGTGGTCTCTCTCAGTATAACCATGTATGCAACTCAAACGATAGAATTCTTGACCTCTTTATGACTGATCTCTCACAGTTGACTCTTTCTGAGTGCCTGCCTTTGTGTGCACCTGATCGTCATCACCCAGCTATTGTGATTAATGCGAGCGTCGATATTGACGCTAATGTAGTAAAACCTAAAAATGTGACAGTACCGAACTATCGTAAGTGTGATGTTGCTGCGTGCGCTGTGCGGCTCAACGATGTCAACTGGGAACAGATTCTCAATAATAGCGATGTTAACTTAGACGTAGAGTGCTTTTATAGCGTATTAAATGATATCATAATGGATAACACTCCTCTAAAGCGGATTGGGCCATCGTGCTATCCTGTTTGGTTTTCTGAATCCTTGAAAGCGTGCATTAAAGAGAAAAACTATGTCCATAAACGATTTAAAAAATATAAAAACCCAAGGGATTATGACGAATTCCAGTTGTTGCGTTCCAGATCAAAAAAACTAATAAAAGCTTGTTACGACTCCTATATTTCTAATGTTGAGAGTTCTCTAGCTGATTCAACAAAGTTGTTTTTTTCATTTATTAAAAGTAAAAAATGTAGTCGCACAATACCTCAATCCGTTAAGTTTGGCGGGGAGACTGTGGTGGGTGGGGAGGCGATAGCTGAACTGTTTTCAAAATATTTCTCATCGGTCTTTGAACCTGATAACAATAGCCACTCATGCATGATAACGGAGCCCCGCTGCAATTACCCTTTATTTGCACTACATTTTACCAAGGATGATGTTTACAAGAAACTATCAGCTCTAGACTCTAATAAGGGGGCTGGACCTGATGGAATTCCCCCTTTTTTCATCAAGCTTTGCGCCGCCCCACTCGCCGTGCCACTTTGTATCATTTTTGGTAAGTCCATACGGTTGGGCGTATTTCCAAGTGCATGGAAGGTGGCACACATCGTGCCCATACACAAGACGGGCGACGCTGCTGACTGTTCCAACTATAGGCCAATAAGCATCCTGTCCTGCTTTGCGAAGGTGTTGGAGTCGTTGGTTTATGATCAGCTTTATCATCACCTTAAGCCGTATCTCTATGAACAGCAACACGGATTTGTTAAAGGCAAGTCTACCGTTAGCAATTTGCTGGAGTATACCAACTTTATATGTAAAGGTTTCAATGAACATAGCCAGGTGGACTCAGTGTACACGGATTTCCGGAAGGCATTTGATAGAGTCAGTCATGGAATGTTACTCTGCAAACTTGAGAGTGCGGGCGTACATGGCTGTCTTTTGCGCTGGTTAAAGTCTTATATCTTGAACCGTAGTCAACTAGTTGCTCTGAAAGGATATCTCTCAAAACCAGTCTCTATCACATCTGGTGTCCCCCAAGGTTCGCATTTAGGACCCCTGTTATTCATTTTATACATAAATGACTTGATCCCTAGACTCAGAAATACCTCACTACTATATGCAGACGACCTAAAAATTTTCTGCCGGGTTGACACAGTTAGGGACTGCTTACAACTGCAGAGAGATATTGACACCGTTGCAGGTTGGTGTAGAGACAACTACATGAGTCTTAACATTGAGAAATGTTCTATTATATCTTTCACCCGCAAGAGGAACCCTATTCAGTTCGAGTACGCCATTGAGGGGATAAAGGTTGAGAGGTCGACAGTGGTTCGCGATCTGGGCGTGCTGTTCGATGACAAGCTTAGTTTTAACTATCACTATGAAGCAATATCAAAGAAGTGCAACAAGCTGTTGGGTTTCATATGTCGTGTATCCAGAGACTTCAAATCTCCTAATAGTTTGCTGCTGCTCTATAGATCGCTTGTCCTAACGCAACTTGAGTATGCATCCGTAGTCTGGTCACCTCAATATAACACTTACGTGGACATGCTCGAATCTACTCAAAGGCGTCTTCTCAGGGTTGTCACATTGAGGTTTGGTAGGAAGAGGGAGCTCACATGTTATGACGCACGCATGCGCTATTTTAACTTTATAGGTTTGGAGGTCCGGCGTAAGATGCATGATTTAACTTATTTATACAAAATATTGAATGGCTCTATTACAACTTCTCTTTTATCGGATATACGCCTTAAAATTCCATCTAAGTCGTCTACACATAATTACTCTTTTTCGGTGCCTTTTTGCAACAACAATGTTTCCTTTCACAACCCCATATACAGAATGTGTCGAGAATATAACACACTATTGAATAGAGTAGATGGTGTACCTGACATCCATGGTTCATCTCTATGCGCTTGGAAGTCTAGTCTACGCAAAATTATTGAATGACCTATTTATTAATCGAAATTATTGTCATTATTGTTTATGGAATGTTATGTTTTGCCTATCCCTATTTAATTTTTAATCTATTATTTAATTTTGAATTAGCAATTATTAATGTGATTTTATGTAATTAATTTTTAAATAATGTTTTATACTCGATTCTTTTCGATCTCGATGTGTTTTATGCATGCTGTCTGCACATACTTTGGAAGTGCAGTCTACCAATGTTTGTACAAACTGAAAATGACCATGTAAACGCTGTAATTCCGTTTTGTGTAGCTAATAAAATAAATAAATAAAAAAAAATAAATAAATAACGGAACAAATTTCTCACCAGTGAGAGCACTGGACAGTGCTCGCAGTGTATATCGGAACATACCCAAAATGATGGTGGCTAGCAAAGCGGTTTCTAAACAGCCCGTCAACTACAGAAGCTGTCAAAATAGCATTCGCTCATTTATTTAATGAAGGTCGCGGGTAGCCGCTGTTAGAAAGCAGCAATAAAACCGGTCATTTGTGGAGATCTTTGGAGGAGGCCTTTTGTTTGAGATGGATAATGGGCCATGTAATGTGACTTAGTTTTTATTGACATAAGTTACATTCTACCAGCTCACTTTAGTTTAATGTTTTTATTTTTATTGGTCCAAAGTCCGTAACTACGAGAAGCTGGTATACTCGATGCTTCCAGTCTGAAAATAACAATATGCAGTATATCATCTACCAGCTTACCTTATGATGCCGCATATAAGTCTTGGCGCCATCCAGAAGTCTCTCGAACTCCAGCCGGTTGGCGTTTCTGTTGGTGATGACGTTGCCAACCTGTCCAACTATAGTGGCGAAAATGAACACGCCAATCAAATAGCTCACTATAGTGAACACGTACCTGTTGGGAAAGTGCAATGTTAGTTTTGAACTTTATTTTGTATGAAATACATACCCTTTTTTAAAGTCAGTAATTTGATAGATCTAAAATGTTAGAAATGTTACGGCAGTTTTATCGTTCGGATAACATATCCATAAGTTTTGTCAATTTCTAGCGAGATGCATGTATAAGAGATGAAAGTTATGGATAAGCTATCTGATACACGTTAGGATTTGCTGAAGTTAGGATTTGATTAAGTAAATTTTAATTGGTATTGGTATTGATGTCGTACCTCATGAGTATGATGAAATGAATCAAAATGTTAATAGAATATTACAAAAAAACTTAATAGGACAATTAATATATTTCCGTAAAAATTTAGGTGTTAAGATTTACATAAAGAAAACTAAAACAAAAAGGATCGGTATGGTCAGGCAATGGCAAACAAGCGATGACAAAACTGTACGCAACGAAAACAATGAATTTGACAAAAGAGGTAAAACAAAAAAAAAAACAAAATTTGTGCAAAGTTTTCGAACAGTTGCGATAAGAAAAAACACCCAAACTCTAATAATATGAACGGTGAGCGACATCACAAAATGGCGGTTTCAATATATGAAGGCTGTTCGAAAACTTTCAGTCAACTTCGTCGCCGTTGTCGATGAGTAACAAAGAAAATGAACAAATTAATAATAATAAAAAAACAGTTTCATGATTCAAGAACTTGGCACATTTATTGGTGTCACCCGAAGTTTGTCGCCGCGATGCGAACAGCCTCCAAATTTCTGCCGCCAATTTTATAATAATGGCTGTTTTCCTTCGACTAATACTTGATTTTTTTAATAAAAGACAAGGAATGGAATTTAAAAGTGTAAATTGAACTTAAACAAAGGTCTTAATAGACTCAAAACCAATACTTTAAAAAAGAAGCATAAAAACTTCATGGTTAAAAGATTTAAAAATAAAATATTGGTAGAAAGGAAACAGCTGCGTGATTATGTTATCTTATCAAGTGATTATCAATTAGAAAATGCGATTGGTCAGATCAAAGAATATTGTTTTAAAGTACTAACTTCAAACAACTTACTTTACTTTGATTAAGGTTAAGTTTATTGCTGGAGAGGTATAAATGTTTCTTCTTTAACTTAAGTTTAGAAAAGTTTTAGTAGAACTAATGCATTAATATAAGGTAATATTCCTATGGTGTATAGTTTAGAAGCGCAAACAAAACGCCTTGGAAATAATAAATGCTCCTCTGAAGCAGCGTAAAAATAGGCGTTTAGGTATTCCTATGGCAAAATAGCCCCTTTGATCTTATTATAAAAAAAATGTCGTGTTTAAAAATATTGCAGACATTTCAATATACCAGTAGCATCTAAATTCAAAGGTATTGCTGTCGAGTTTTGTTCCTAAATTGGTAGAATTGTTTTGTTTAACACAACTCAGTCTAATACAATAAGCGTAATTTTAAATTCAAATTCGTCGCACGACTTTCGCGAACTCTGTAACAAAATTTCAACTGCCTCAACTGAGGAGAATTGAGGTTTGTTATTGATAAAAGGCTGTTTGGAACTTCATAATAGTAATTGTAATAGCACCCGTTTTAGAAATGCTTGTAAAACTTTAACAGTGTTCGATTTTCAAATGAATGAACATTATAATTTTGTAATCTGTTCGTCTAGGGCATTCTTCTTCATTTGAACAAACCACGGTGTTTTTTTTTAATTATATTCTTTTGTTTTTATTGTGTATGTATAGCTATAACTAAAGAGTGTTTTAAGCAGACCTCAACAATAGGACTACGGACATAACATTAAATAATACCGATTGTTCATATTATTTTCTACTTCAAAGCACACATTTGGTGTACCAACTTTTAAGTTCCTGTTTTTTAATGTGACTTTGTGTATGTGTCGTGTATTACCAATAAGTGTTTATTCATTAATTCATTCATTCAATTAAAAATAAATTTATGTAAAATAAAAAGTTAAGTTATTTAACTTAACCGGACAAAATCTTTCAACAATGGTCCTAGGAAGTAACGATCCTTCAGTTACAGTTCGTCACATCCTTCTTACCGAACTATGTTTTCTAGATAAATTATTTTTATCATAATGACAATTAAGTAAGCCTACCACGAATTTAAATCTAATACCGCATACGCAAACGCAGACGTAACGAAAACGAAACGGTAACGTAAATATTACGTCGCCAACTTGCGTTAACTTCATAAATCTTAAGTAGGTACCTAGGTAATGATGTTTGTTAAATTGTTAGTTCTATTTACGGACGTTGTGGCGCTGCATTAATTTGCATACAATTCAATTCAATTCAATATTTTTATTTAAGCATCATGGCTCATTTGGGTTAGTCACAATAATTACCTTAGCCTATGTTAGTAAAATTAACAAATTCAATAAAACTAATAAATACATTTTAAATATTAAGTTTCTTTTTTTAATAACCTTTATTTATTATTGAAAATTACAAAATTAAAATCTGAGATTATAATAACCTAAAGTAACTAAAACTAATACAAAACTAAAATACGGCGTCAAAAAATTCCTCCGCATCGCAGTCGACTGGTAAAGTACCCAAGAGACTGGCGGCATTTCCACGTTGAATGGCAATGCTTAGTCTCTGGCCAAGGAAAAAGCCAGCCTTTGGGTCATGGGAAGTGTCAACTTTACCAGTCGACTGCGATGCGGAGGAATTTTTTGACGCCGTATTTTAGTTTTGTATTAGTTTTAGTTACTTTAGGTTATTATAATCTCAGATTTTAATTTTGTCATTTTAAATTAAATATTAAATATTCCGCTTTTACGGTAACGAGTTTTATGACACGAATTCGGTATTATGGTTTTTGCTAGACCCACAGGTCGTCGTAAAGTATTTATAGGTTGCTCGGATACCATACGCTATGGTGATTACGTGTTTAATGTTGTATGAAATATAATAATTAATAATTAGTAATTTGGTACTACAGTTAAAGTTCATTTTTGGTTTTCTCAAGTTGAAAAGAAATGGTTTGTACGGGACTAGTCGCGTTTATATTTAATTTATGTAGGTAGTCATAGATAGAGAGACTGGAGTTAGTCGTTTCAAAATTATAATTCTAATATGCTACCATTAATTATTTTATGAATGAGCTGAGGAACAAAACGTAAGATAACTGTGATTGGATCTTGAAAAAGTATTTAACTTAATTATTAGTTTACATTGATGAATAATTTCATCATTTTTCGAAACAGTCTGCACCTATATACTTAAGTACGTAGGTAAACACAATGGTAACTTTTGATACTCTGTTTTTTCTGTAGTCATTAAAAACATATTTTAATAACATTTTAAAAAGTCATCTTTTGGCAAATTATACCTTTTAAGAACCTAATAATTTATCCTCGAGCATTCATTTATTTATTTATTTATTTATTTATTTTAATAAGAAAACCAACAGCGTTACAAAATGTATACAATTTTTTTTTAGGTAGGTAAAGAGTAAGGCCAATTATAGGTTTCCCTGTTTAAATTAATACAAACTTACTACTTAAAGAACAGAAGCCCATATGATTAACACATTAAGCTGTTGTTGTGCATCCGTAATTAGGTACACTAATAAATAAATAAAAAATACTAAAACAAAACATTTACATAGATTTTAATGTGTTTTTAGATGAAAAAAAGAGAATAACACTAATACGCACCACGTAGTTACTAAACTCATTGATAAATACGTATAAATAATAATAAAATACTTACAAATTAAAAATATTTTTGGTAATTATAATAATATAACAATACGGAACCCGTTCTTGTTTTAGTGAGTACGTAATTTGTTCATAATATGTTTTTTGAAACTAACTTTGGAGTGAATAAACATGTCGACATCCGCAAACTTGGTATTATATGTACGGGCGATACGCGTTATGACACTATTTTTGCCATAGTTAGTGGCTGAACGAGGAACATTGAGCAAGGGGGTATGGCGTGTGCGATAGGTGTTCATAATATATAGTACACGTGTAACGTGCTATTGGCGAATTATTCTGTATTCAAAACGTGTAGTTACAAAGGGAACGTTCCGTTTTACGCAAAATGAGCACACGGTATCTTTTAGAATTCCATATCGGAACTGGAATTTTCAAATGGAATCTGAGACCACAAAGGTGGTTAAAACCTCCGTACCTAAAGTTCATATTGAGGTCTGTGGCCTTGCGCGCTAAAATCACAAAGACATTAATCCTGCATAGTAAAGTTTGCTCTCGACGCTAACTTTGCAAGATTCAATTTACAAAACAAATGTTATGATTTTGTGGTAACAGACCGGCGTTGTATGGCGATGTTATTAGAACAGTACAATTATATCAAGTGCGAGGTATACATACCTACTTACCCACATACAATATGTAAAAAAAACCCTGTCCGATCAAAAGGGGTACATAGTTATACAAATAACAATAACAAAAAAAATAATAAACATGTATTATTCATGAAAATAAAAGGGGTATCGTAATTTAAAACGCAAGTTTTTTGTATCAAAATTGCTCAAATTACCCCAAAATTTAGCTAATATTATAAATGTGACCACACTTTCTATCAATGGCGGTGGCGCCAAAGGTTCTACCTATCGAAGTGCCGACAAAAGTATTGCCATGTAAGTTTTGTCATTCTACAAAATTGTTATCGGGGTAAAGTTTTCACTTTACTCTTTAAAATGATTACGAAAATAGAACTGAATCTCGATACCTAATAACACCTTAACGGATCGGACAGAGTTTTTTTACATATTGTTATTATAAGATAAGTACCTAAGATAAGATAAATACACTTTTTTTACACACACCAAAAATAAAAAAACATTAACAAATAATTATAACATAAAAACGAAACATAATAAAAGGAACGTAAAGCCGTTTTGGTCCCGGCTGCATTATCAGTCGTTAACAACCACCAATCCGCACTGGGCCCGCGTGGTGGTTTATGGCCCGTTTTCCCTGTGGCATTTTGAACCATAAGGAAGGCTCGTGCCTCGGCAGTGGGCATATCAAATGAGCTGCTGACGATGATGAATAGTTTTCTAAAGTTTACGCGAACACAGTAAATTAACATCTATCGACCAAAGAACCACGCACTATATAATGGATTTATGAACCTCAGAATAAAACCACTAAAATAAATCGCGAGTAAAGTATTAAAAGCTTTTTTTTTAATGCGTAGCGTTGACGTAAGCTCTTTAAAACAAAATTAGGATTTACGCATGACATAATAATTTTTTAAAAATTTTTATAATGTAATTTAGGCTGTAATTTTAATGTACAATAAAGGATATAATAAAATTAAATAGGAAGATCTTTCTGATCATTTAGTATGCGTTGGTAATTCAACGTTACCTATAAGTACCATATACTTCTATATACAAATAGCCAAATTAATAAATAAATAAAAATCAGCCCTAAAGCCTAGACGAAGTATATTTCCCATCAATCCATCATAATTGTAATATAACATCTAGTATGATGGATGTGATACCATGAATATCTGACGCCAATTTGCAGCGTTGTATCGACACGATAAATTGGACCGGGACATTTTGTATATTTATTTTGATATCGGAAGCTAGGTCATTATGTAAACAACCTATCATGAAGACATTGGCCTTCATTTTACTTGCGTCTCAAGTAGTGTTGTTTTTTTCCCTTTAGTTGATGGCTTCGTGCGATTAGCACATTTAGCCAGTGTCAAAGCAATTTTTCTTACAAGCAACACAATAAACAATATTTCCTTTCCCGTCTTATATGATGATCATGAATGATAATAGAAATGAGAAGTGAGAAATGATATACCCCCAACCCCCTCATTTTATGCTTGTTACGGTTAAATACCGCCGCTAGATGCCGCTAGTGGCTTGGATTGCGTATCGCGAGTTGCGCTGTTCCCAAACACTACCACTACTGCGCGGCATATTTAGTTTGCCAATAAGAGCTCCGCACTACATTAAATGATGGCATGGGCGGCCTTTGGCAAACTTCGCGACGTTTTTGATTCAAAAGTTCCCCAATCACTGAAGACAAAAGTATATGACCAGTGTGTTCTTCCGGTTCTGACTTCCTTCCGGCTTGCGAAACATGGACTCTAACTGTCGGCATGGTACAAAAACTGAAGGTAACACAAAGGGCCATGGAGCGATCTATGCTGGGAGTGTCCCTGCGAGACAGAATACGCAATATCACCATACGCCAACGCACCAAGGTTACAGACGTCGGAAAACGGGTAGCTCAACTAAAATGGCAATGGGCGGGGCACATTTCTCGCAGGGACGACGGAAGATGGAGCGAGAGAGTTCTGACGTGGAGACCCCGAACAGGAAGAAGAAGTGTTGGCAGACCACCGGCTAGGTGGTCTGATGATATTAAAATGTCAGCAGGCCCGACCTGGATCAGAAAGGCCGCAGACCGCACAGTATGGAGGAAAATTGGAGAGGCATACGTCCAGCAGTGGACATCATTATGCTGAAAGGAAGGAAGGAAGGACTACATTAAACAAACGTACCTACGCTCCTGTTCACTGTAACCGTGAGTGAATGAATACCTAACTCCATCAAAGGAACGCAAACTTCGTGTCATTTACGCGCAAACGAGATGACGATATGTCTACTTTGCGTGCGTTCGTTAATGCACTGCGCTCGCGCTCGCTCGCCGCGCGCGACTCTACCCGCTCGCTACCCAAACGACGACGACGACAACTTTTGTTCAAATTATGTACTATAGCGGCCATATACGCTTTACCAGTGTAAAGGCGAAAATCCTTTGCACCGCGTCGCTCGCTTTTAATATAAGCCACAGCGGCGGCGGCGATGCGCGTGCACGCTATTTGTTCTTCAAACTGGTAAAGCCTTCGAGACCCCCATAGTACATATGTTAATAAGTACCTAGTTTAATTTTAGTTACGTAAATTATTTACGTTTACGTTAAATTACTCATATTTAAAGCTGGATTATATATATTTGTCGCTTTAAATATGATTTATAACATCTAAAATGGAATCTTTATCCTTCGGATATCGATTTTTCACTTCACCTAGGAGTTGACTACACAATAAATAGACAGATTATTTACCCTTTTTCTTTGTTGCAGTCGGATAATTAACCGTTAATAACGGCCATTTTATTTGTACCTAACCAAAAATTTGGTTAAGTAACGGTAGCTAACGGGTTTTTTACAACTATATTCACAGCACATGAAAAAAATGTTTGTTAAGTAATTAAGATTATTGCTAGTATTTAAAAACATTTTCAGTACAGAGAATTTAGTTTTTGTAGCAACTCATTTTCTAAAACTAGATATATAACACTTACTGGCATAACAACAAATTACAGCCCTCAAAGGGCTTTCGTTTAGATTTTTGTCGGTACAGATACCACCGATACAGCTATCCTCGACATTATTTGTAGGTACACACGCCTGGACAACCACCTACCACAAACTGTCAAATTTCCTCAATAGACTATGAACTTTATGCCTTACTTATATGGTTGAAAATGTATTGAAGAAATTCGACAATTTTGGATAGGTTGAGGTGCAGGCGTCTGTACTTGTACCCAAAGATAGTCATCCATCACTATAATAAAGCCCATTGAAAACCAAAGCTAAAGTGGGAACATTAATAACGTAAGCTAGAAACATAGCGTTGGCATACGAAGTTATCAAACTCATAGTTTAAAACTATGAACATCTGCGCCGAGCCGAGACCAGGCCAACTTTAAATTAGTCTATTTTGCCGGTCACTCAAGTGGAAAATGGCATTGTCAAGCAATTCTGAAATCCAAGCCATCAAACAAACAGAATGATAATACAGAAACCAAAAATAAAGCTTTAACTTAATAAAACATGGAAATGGAAAACAACCAGGAACAGTAGACCGTTTAAATAGTGGACAATGAGACAAACTTTTAAGTAGATCCGGTTTCAATATTCAAAGAAATCC
Source organism: Eudonia mercurella (assembly GCA_963082485.1). Lineage (NCBI taxonomy): Eukaryota > Metazoa > Arthropoda > Insecta > Lepidoptera > Crambidae > Eudonia > Eudonia mercurella. The sequence goes on along the minus strand of OY720044.1, from coordinate 7,293,608 downwards.
TGTCAAAACTTCAGTTGTGGGTAGCTACCATTGAAAAACACACTATCCAAAGAAAACGTGCTTTCAATGCGGCACACGAAGAAAGAAACGGGAGCACCAATCAAAGTTTACCAAGGGACACATCCTTTTAAAAGGCATTAAAGGTTTAATACATTACAGTCTTTAGTTGTTCTGTGATCCCATCGCTTAACAGTAGTCGACAGATAAATAAGATAGGAAAAATAAGTGCAGATACGGAAATGTGGTCTTGCTTTGAAACATCAGTTATAAGAACGTTTATTTTTCATAAGAATTGCAATTAAAAACATCTCACAACAAATCTGGTTCTTCCTTGATCTACGAAGCATGACAGAAAGCCTAATAGGTCGACGTAACTTAAGTATATTTTAGATGTAGCTATACGCAGATATTATACTTTATCAGACCTCATCAGGCCTTTTTTGGGAAGCACGTGGTATTCATAACAGCTTAATAACAGGTAAGTGACGATAAGACCGAAGGATAAAGCGCACATTACTCGGATTCATCAAGACTGAGGAACTGTCAGTACCTTTCTAGCAGAACCTATATAATGTCATTCATAGTCTCCAGCCTTAGACTTATGAGCTAGCTGATCACGTATTACTTAAATAAGATCTCAAGTATAAAGCTAAAAGCCAAAAAGACATGTTTAAATAATCTCTGCGAATGAGTGTGGGAATTAATCTCTTGACCCCATGGCTGACCTCCGGTGATATTTTATGACGGAACCAAGGGTCTGCAGGTCGTAATTCACAGGCATGGCCGAATGGGACAGTTTGGGAGTCTGTTATTTACGACTTAACGATCCTCCTACGACACCAGTCTATCTCTTAGATATATAGCCATAAAGGCGAGTTTTTTCTATTTACTCAGGTCTTTGACGCCAAAACTTACGTGAGCTGCTCAATTTACCATCTCAGTTAGATGAGTATTTTGTAGCTTATTTTTAAAGATGCTTAACTACCAAGATGGTATCCTATTGGATGCTAAAATAGTATATAAATACACCCAAACCCATATAGCATTCATAATACATATTACCTATCACTGAACCCATGAAATTGGCAAACCTAGCAGAAGTATACATCGAAACAAACAAGTGAACCTTTATATAGATAAAAGGAAAAACACTGGTAATATACCAAAGAGGTTTACGCTTATATTCATAACGTTCGCGCTTTCACCGAAAGTGATTTGCTGTTGACGTGTGAGATGGCCCGCGAAATGGCGCCCAACAGGGGCGGAGTGCTCAATAGTTTTATTAGACGAATTTGTGTTATGACAGTTTCTTTATTAACATAGCTCGTGATCAGATCAGCTCTCTCCATGTGACCACGGACCATGCAAAGGGTTCGAAACGTCAGGATAAACATTAAATAAATACTAATGTATACAATAAACGCGAGTAGTTCCGTAAAAAAAAGTATTTTCATTTCACAGATTATGATGTTTGAAGGGTTTTGCTGTGAAAATGTTGGAAGAGCCGTTAATGGTGTTTTTGAACAGAAGATCACTTGTTTTCTTGCGATAATTGGAGTAGCTTGAGCGTGTCTTGCTCTCTATGTATTCTCTGCGGCGTTGTTAGTTTGTGCGTCGTGTCATTAGAATCCCCAAAATATTGGTTAAGCAAAGCGATGTGTGCTTTGACATGTTTGTGAACTGTTGCCTCTTGTGGAGGAGGATTTACTCTTACCCCATTATTTTTATTTTTATTTATACTGGACCGCAAAGAAAAAGGGTCGGTTAGAAAATCTTCAATATATTCAAAAGTACCTGACCTATCTTTATGAAATAAAAACAAAATTTAAAAATATTTTAATGTGCTTAAATGAAAATAAAAAAATGAATTCAAGCTTTTTATTTTTTATAAATGTAGCGTAGTTTTTCCAGTGTTTTCGTAAATGTATACAGACAGACAGTAGTTACAGATGTGCCGTTTTCACGCATTTCAGTACTTTGTGTTGCCTCCGCGAGCTCACAATACTGCTGTTATGCGATTTGGCATACTTTCTACTAGGTTTTTGAGACGATGCTGCGGAATATTCTGCTATTCCTCTATTAGAGGTTCTTTCAATTCACGTAGCGTGATTGGCGGCAGATTCCGCTGACGTACACGTCATCCCAGTTCGTCCCATGCATGCTCAATGGGGTTTAAGTCAGGGCTGGGTGCTGGCCAATCCATGTGTGTGATACCGACTTCTTGAAAATAGTCAAACACTATCTGAGCTGTATGCGGGCGGGCATTGTCTTGCATAAAAACGGCATTCTCGCTCATATCCACTAAAAATGAACCAACGTAGTCTTTCAGAATTTGTTAAAGTGCCATTTTCTATCACCACTAGCTCAGTGCGGCTTTCGAAAGAAATCCCAGCCCTCCGCCGTATGGTAATTTTTTATTCTATACGCAGGCTTGGTTATAGCGCTCTCTTCTCGTCGTGCCTGTATAAACAGAATCTAGACTCGTCTGAAAACATAACTTTTGACTAGGGTCTAATTCTCGTGTTCTCTACCATAACTCAACCTTGAGTTTGATATTCTAAGATCTACTTGTATATTAATTAATGATGGAAAGCGTCCTACTGTAATAGGGAGGAAATTTTATAAAAAAAATGCCCGAAAAAAAAGTTAGAAAAAAAATGCCCTTGCCGAGTTTCTCGACACAGATATTCCATCGTAGACTTATAAACCGGTAACGTAGTGACACTCAAGCATTTTTTAGGCTATCTAACATTAAAAATGTTTTTGAATTTTGATCATCTAATATATAAAATTCTCGCGTCACAGTTTTCGTTGCCATACTCCTCCGAAACGGCTTGACCGATTTTGATGAAATTTTTTGTGCTTATCCGGTATCTATGAGAATCGGCCAACATCTATTTTTCATCCCCCTAAATGTTAGGGGTAGTCCACCCCTAAATTTTATTTTTATTTTTTATGGCAAAACAACGTTTGCCGGGTCATCCGGTATCTATGAGAATCGGCCAACATCTATTTTTCATCCCCCTAAATGTTAGGGGTAGTCCACCCCTAAATTTTTTTTTAATTTTTTATGGCAAAACGACGTTTGCCGGGTCAGCTAGTTATAATCTAAAATCTTAATCTTAATCCTAAATGACGAGGAAGAGACGGTTCGTCAGCCAACCACCAAAACCATCGAAATACACCATAGTTATTACTGTTTTATTGACATTTCTATCTTATGACAACTATTTATAGATTTTGGAGAAATACGGAAGAAAATTCTATTGAAGACATCCAGGAAATAGGGAACTATATAATATGGAATTTCCTGTATATACAGGAACCGTATATGGGTACTATGGTAATGGTAATGCTAAGCGGAGCCATTTTTGATACAATCCTTATTTTTAGTTAAGTTATTTGTCTACTAAAACACAAATGTTGAAAAAATTTCCACGAGCAGGATTTGAACCTGCACCCTTCTGACATACCGGGTCAGGTGCTCTTCCAATTGAGCTATCGTGGTTCTAACCAGCCCGCCGAAATTATTCAACACTTTTTACTTTGAAAGCCAAAGGGCCCATTCAATGTTAACAACTACCGTCATTAACATCCGATCATAATATTTTTACAAATATTAAAGATCAGTTAAGAAGTAGGCAAGCTATTTATGAAATGTTCAAATAATTTGCGTAACAAAATTTGCGTTAAAAATTATTTTAACATTTTATTTGTTTACTGTTTTTGTTTCAAATAAACAATTTTATATTTCTATTACTTTATTTTGAAATTGGCACAAATAATTATCAGTGTAATATTATTGGCACGGTGATTTCATGTGGCAGCTTTTAATGACGTCATTAGCGGTGTCATGTCATCTATGACGTCACTGTCCAGTGATTTGGAACGCGATTGAGCGCGATGATTATGATCAATTATGATATGATCCTGAACCGGTTTGTTCCGAATGTTTGTTTGTTTATTATTGTATAGATTGTGAAATATCTTCTTATCTAGAATGATATTTATGTAAACTCTGTATATATTTCAATTTAACCGTGATAACAATTGTATTGTATTGTAGTGAAAAATAACTATTGTATCAAATAAATTTTTAATTTTTCATATTGCCCGCCTTTTTTATGTAGGTCTTACCAGAAGAGAGGATTAAATATAAAGTTTGCTTTTTATCTATTTCTAATAGTATGAGAAACATTTACCTACGTTACAAACGAAAATGACGTATTGGTATTATGACTACCAGCAGACGACTGTTGTAACAGAAATAATTTTTAAGTCAAGCTTGCGATTAATTAATGCTATGATGATACATGATTCCATTGCTTAAAAAAAAACAAAAAAAAGTCAAGTGATCTGACCAATCGCACAGGTTAGCACAGACCGTACGAGCGGTCGCCAAGTGCTATACCAATACTCTTCAGAATATTAAATGTGGTGTTAAAAACTCTTTCGTGTTTTTTTTTATTTCCTTCATTACATTTTCTTTTTTCTGTCACGTATTATGATGTTAGTTTGTTATACTGTTTTTCTTTATTTTTCCCTCTGCGTTCGGCAGCTATTTTTTATTAATCATACAGTATGTAAAATTTTTAAAAGTTCTGTTATGGATTCTATGAAACTTAATCTTACAATATAAATCGTCACAAAAAGAAAATAAAACGGATACGAAAGAGTTTCTAATACATAATGTAAAAAGTTACAAAAAATAAGGTTTTGTGTTAAAAAAAGTTTGTAACACAAAACAAGACATAAAAACTCATTCGTTCGTTCTGTCTGTCGCTCTTGGAGACATACCCTCGGTTGGATTTGAACTGCAACAGGCGAGACTTGAGCCCGCGGCGCGGCAGAAATTTGGGGCCTCCGTGGGTGCTAACAACAACCTCTGTGTTAGTTCTAAAAATAAACTTCGATGGCACAGTTCTGTGCATTGATTTGAGCACAGGTATTAAGGGTAAGTTTACACAGTGCTGTGCAGACTGTCTTAATGACGCAGAGATCTGTTATAACTCTCCATATTTAAGTTCTTCTACCTTATAATTAATTTGCCGTAAAATAATGAATGTAGAAATACCTTATTCCAGAGTAATTAACTAATACTGAAAATCTGTCTTGCACATAATAAAAGTTTTTTTAACGTTTCCGGTGTTGTGACCTATTTAGTTATTACTAGTATTTATCACAGCCTACGTCTCGTCTGATGGTAAGTGGCGATAAGGCTGAAGGTAAAAGCGCACTTCACTAGGAATCCTCAACTACTATTAAAATCTATTATTATAAATATTCAAATTTAATTTTAAGGCTAGGCTTATTTTAAGGCTATTTAAATCTCTAACTTCTAAAACGTAACAGCGCTACTAACAATGTTGTTATGGCAACATATCTATACTAATATTATAAAGCTGTATGTTTGCTTGGTTGAACGCGCTAATCTCAGGAACTACTGGTTCGAATTGAAAAAATATTTTTGTGTTGAATAGTCCATTTATTGAAGAAGGCTATAGGTTATATTACATCACGCTATGACTAATTGACGCGGGTGAAACCGCGGGGCACAGCTAGTATTAACATAAGACGGTGGTAACTAGCCAGGTGGACTTATGCCGTACCACTAACTGTATTACAGATTGTAAATCGTTTTGTTATTAGTGGCTCCATCAATTTGTGGCATCCCTTCAAGCGAAATAGACCAACAATTTGGTTTACACATTTGTTTCGAACTATTATTTTAAAAGACGGGATATAGATAGAAAAATTTAATCGATTTACATTACTTATAGATTTTTAACATCTATTTTCTTGAGGCGATGAACTGATGTAATTGATATAGTTATACGAGACTACGAGTAGTATATCCTCGATATAACAATACTGCGCAAGTTATTCTATATTATTAAAGAGGTAAGGTTTGTGACTATGTTTGTTTGTTTGTTTGCTTGTCGGGGCTAATCTCTGGAACTACTGGTCCAAATCCAAAAATTCTATCACTGATATAATGTGGGTAATATTTTATTTTGATTAAAAAGAAATGATTTTTGTAAGTAGATTTTGCCTGTAAATATAGCCTTATCAAATTGCAAGTTTACTGATTTTCTGTTAGGCAAAACAACTGGTCCAAATCCAAAAACTCTATCGCTGATATAATGTGGGTAATATTTTATTTTGATTAAAAAGAAATGATTTTTGTACGTAGATTTTGCCTGTAAATATAGCCTTATCAATTGCAAGTTTACTGATTTTCTGTTAGGCAAGGTAACCTAAGACGGTAATTTCTATAATACCAACAACCAACTACCCTCACCTTAACGATTTGACTTTGATATTCCAAGAAAACTTACAATTATGAACTTAATAATAATAAAACCTACTATTTTTATTGTCTCGAGAAACTTTTTGTTGAAGTCAACATGAGCGCCCGTCCTTTAAACAAACTTTGGAAAGAACTCGTGAGAATTCATAATTGGCAAGAATATTGTACGTTCCCTAATCGTACCTATAGTTCAATCAACTGTAAGATGTAATCATTGAACGTTCTCGCATCGAGAGACAATTTGTTCCTCCCTGGTTTTACTTAATGTATCGTAAATGTTTCAATTAAATTTCAAAGTTCCTGCATCAGAGTTGCAAACATTTGTTTGTGTACAAGGTTAAAATTTAAATTGCATAACTTTGATAGAGAAAAGTTTGGATTGGGAGACTGGTAAGCCTTATTGTGTAGCAGCATTTAATTATCTAGGCATTCATATCTGTGGAATCGAATCAAACTCTTTTACAATCATAAAATGACTTAAATATTTTTTAAAATTAAAATTGAACCTGTACCGCTTATTTTCCTGTTCTTTTTTTAAGTGTCTCGTTGTTGGCTGTAGATGGCCTTTACAGCGACACCGCGTGTTTGGGGATGGTGAAAATCTGAGTTGTCATGAAATGTGTATCATAGACTACAATTATTGCCTTCCAATTCTACAAAAAAACGCATTTTCATAATATTATACTTGGTGTATGAATAAGTGTCACAATTAATAATTAAACACCCTTCAACCCACAACCGAGTGTAAAGCTTTTATTCATTGCAAATCGTTAAACTTCTGTGTTCGGAGTTTTAATGATTCCCCGAGCCATTAATCATTAGGAAATACCAGCTGGAATTTCCTCTCGTTAACGAGAATATTTCTCATTAAAGTATATTTCGCCTTAGCGCGGTTTTTATATCATGTTTACGAGTAAATATACACATTTATTACGTACTAATAGGTCATTTATTGGGACATTGTTTCAACTTATTACACCTTTGGTTCTAATAAACGGAAAGAATAAAGAATTCTGCATTCTATTTCCTATCTACAATTTGGTTGTCCAGTTTATAAATATTGTTATAATAGTTTTTTTCCCAATCTTTTTCATAACTGTCTATTACAGTATTTAGTCATACCGTATTTTTTTGCTTTTTCATGTAATTTATTACATGCACTATCAACATTCAAATGTGCACTAGTGTGCCTAATTTTTTTTTAATGGAATTTTAAGTGTATCTTTATGTATGTTTTTTTCAGAGGATTTAACACCATTATTCTGTCTTGTGTTAAAAAGCCGATTGATGATGATGATGATGATGAGGAACTGGCTACCACAAATCTAATCAAGTACAGTATATGTATATATATATTAGGTACCGACCTCCCGCTGGGAATCGAACACACCACCACAGTGGCGTTATAATAAGAGATATCGATTTTTTTTAAAAACCTAAGTTTCTTAGTAAAATTGTTCAGTATCACGTTCTAAGCAACATCTTAAAACAAAAGTCAGCAGAAACGTTGTACAGGCGTCAGCCCATCAACCTTTATAAAACTGCCAAATTTCTTTAATAAATTTTCAACCATATTCCCTACATATAAAGTTTAAAGTCTATTGAGGGAATTTGACAGGTTGTGGCAATATGATGTGCGGGCGTGTGTACCTTGTATATTACGATAACAGCACAAAGTTTGATACAAAGTATTAGAGCAAAGAGCATTAACTTAATTGATACTTGTCTGCGTCTGGCCAAGATAGGAGAAGTTTTCAATGTATTGTTTAATTGGTTCTATCATCAGCTTGAACATAGTTATTCTGATTCAGTTTACCGTCCATTAGTTTAAGATAAAAGATAACGCAAGGATACATTTATATTGCGAAAGTAGTTTAATTTAATTTCTCTTAAACTCCTATAGGTACATTTTAAAGGGACTCATGTTCTACTTATCGGTATATTTTATGAAGGTAGCATGTTTTTTTTAAAACTATTATTATCTTTAAAATAATATATTTGCGAAAGGGCGTGAAAACAAGTCCTAAATCAGTTAAGTTAACTATCTGTTTTTTATGTATGATTTTTGATAAATAAGTGGGTATTAATTTATTTGGTACATTTTTATATCGAAGTTGTTGTTACATAGAGTAGGTGCGAAGAATATGCAGGTTTGAAGTGACGTAGAATTTAAAATTTTCAACTGCGAAGCGCGCTTCCATTCCGCCCACCGATACAAAACCAGATATTTATAAAAAAAAACTCTTAAAATTACGATCAGAAAAATTATGCTTTCCTAACAAAATGTATATTTTTTAATTAACATAATTAACTGGCTAAGCCCCAAGTAACAAATATTCGCTACTTTGCTTCAGATTTCTCGCCTGAAGCTAATTTCAAATAAGTAATATTAATTTTTGTATTACCAGGAGATATGATATTGTATATCAAAGTTTGGAACCAATTTTTTAAATATTATATTCCGAAAGGAATTAAACAATATTGCGTCGACTATAATAAGAAAACGAATTATTTGAGTGAGGGTTATTCTGCAATACACTCGAATATGTTTAAGTAATGCAAAACAGGGTATGAGATTAAAATTTAATTAAAAATGGTACATATTAATTAATAATATACCATTAGGCATATTATATACATATTAATGTATTATAATAATCGCAACTGATCTATACATTATTATAACTATCACAGACTTGTTTTGAACATGCAAGCTTGCATTCTTAAAGAAAGAAACAAAAAAATGGTGTAGCTATATTGTTTACTTCAAAGTGGCACAAAAACTTTCCTTAGAACTGGTACAAAACCCCCAATTTTTCGAGTTTTCTCCCCTCTCTAGAATTACATACTTAATGCAAAGTCAGAAGAAATAATCAACATAGTTTATGGTTAAATACCTACTTTAAAAGACTATCAAAAAGTTCAAAAGATAATTACGAAATCATAAATGTGTAGTGGTAGGTACTTACTCAGCGTTGGTTTCTGGGGTAGGCAAGTCCCCGATGGTGGTGAGGGTCAAGGTGGACCAGTAGAGTGAGCCCAGATACTTCCTGGTGAGGGTTGCGTAGTCACCAGGCCGATGGGGGTACGCCCAATCCCCCTGAGAAGATAACATATTGATAAAGTTATGATTTGTATACTTAGCTAAAAGAGGAGCAGGAGCTCGATGGCGCAGTGGTTAACGCGCTCGGTCTGCGAGTGCTGAGGTTAAGCAACTTTCGCAAAGGCCGGTAAAATGTATCATAGGTATCGAGTTCCTCCTTGCTTCGAAAGGCACGTAAAGCCGTTGGTCCCGGCTGCATTAGCAGTCGTTAACAACCATCAATTCGTGATGTGCCGGGCCCGCATGGTGGTTTATGGTCCGTTCTCCCTATCCATCTATAGGGAAGGCTCGTGCCCCAGCAGTGGGGACGTAATATGAGCTGATGATGATGATCATAGTTATAAACCTATTAAAAAGGAGTCTACATGTAATGAACTTACTTATATTTATGCGACATCCTTGATGGATTTATTTAAGGGTTTCTTCTTGTGATATAATACTCGTAGAAAGGTAATTTATTTGTGGATGTGTCAGTATCAACGTCATTTGCTTTAAACGTTACACAACTGGTCTCATGCCTTACATTAGCAATAACACCTTACGATACAAACAGGGCCTACGGCTTACCAGGGGGGCGATTTTAGACCTTGCCGGTAGCGATCTCTAAATTAAAATATGTAATGTGGAATAAATACATTATGAAATGTAATGTTTTTGCAGTATTAACAATTTGATTATTTAGTACATAGGTAGGTACCTACTACTATATGTATAAGATAAGATAAGATAAGATAAGATAAATTTTTATTGCCATAAAATTGTGTAAAATACATAGCAGGTGTTGAGCATAATAATGGGAACAAACAATTTACCCTAGTCGGGCATGCAATTTTTAGTAGGTAGGTACATGATACATAGAAACAGCCGCTATGCTGTTTTTGTACCGAAATATTCAGTCAGACTGTAGAATGCCTGATTTATAAGCCATCTTTTTAATTTAATTTTAAAACAACTTAAATTTACTGAGGCTTTTTGATCTGTGGGCAGATGATTGAATATTTGGATACCAGTTACGAGTACATAGACACTCTTGTGATACAGGGCATTATTAATATTTGGTAAAGACAAGTTATATGTATATTTCTTCCGCAAATTACAATTATTTGTACTTTTACGTTTAAAATACTGAATATTGCTTTTTATAAAAACAGCCATGTCTAAAACATAAATACCCGTCAGTGTCAAATAACCCTTTTCTCTAAAAATATTTCTCAGAGTCTCATCAGAGTACATATCAGAGTATATTGAGATATTTTAATGTGGTCTTACATCCGCAGTCCTATTACCGAAAAAAACAACCAGTTGCTGATTGCACAATGGCAACGCGACTACTATAATAGAGCGCGCCGCCCGCCCCGCCCCGTCATACAATTTTAATTCGCCAATCGCGCGCTTGTGGGAGCGATCGTAGCGTTTTACGTAGTGTTTTACGTTCCGTAATAAGAATATGTGTTTTGGTAGCGATAAATTGTAAATTGTCGATTGCGACTGTTACTTAAAGATCGATAACAAGCCTGCCGGTGATTTGATTTGTAAAAATTGCTTAATTTGCGAGATTGCAAACCTGAACGCCTGTCTGTTCTTTAAAAGCACTTATGAACCCGTAATTGCTTAGAAGGTCTGACGCATATGTTCCAAAGCAGTAACAGCTAATTTACTATCGATAAAACGTGTAAGTACGCAATGAACGCGAAATTACGCGACTTTAGTCTTCAGACACACTCACAGCGACGTGCGGGCGAGTACATAGACGAGCGAACGAAAGTAGACTTTCAGCCAGGGCTTGAAACCGGATCAAAATTAACCGGTTTCATTAGGGTAAAACCTGTACTATCGTAATGTACCGTTCCAGTGTGGAACCAAATAGGAGCGATATTTTGACCCTAAATAAACCGGTTTATTTCTAGCAATCGCTGGCTGCGACTTATTGTAACTTTTTGAATGAAATATCCGCGCGGCTCGCGCCAGTGTTGCGTCGCGAACGCAGTGTCATTTCGATAGTTACGCACATCCTATCAACATGGGTCGAAAACGTAAATCAAGTATTTATCATTTTAAATTTTAACCGGTTAATAAAAACATCATTTTTTGTAAACCAAGTAAAACAAGTTCAATGGAACGTAACCTTTTTAATAAAGTTCCATGCATAGTTTCGTGAAACCGGTTCAAAAGATTTACCGGTTTCCAAGCCCTGCTTTCAGCCGTTTACACACTGCGACTTTTTGTTGCGATGCAAAAGAGCGACTGCATCGCGGCACTAGCTAAGTATGGTAAAGTTTAGCGATGGTTAGCGACTGTAACACTTCTGTTTCTCATCTACATCACTGCAAAAGCACTGCAAAGAGTCGCAATGTGTAACTACTCTTTATGAGTTCAGTATACACAGCCCCTCTTTCTCGAGGAAGTTGACAAGCATTTGCCCCCTGTGATTCCTAACTCCATAACCATGCGGTCCTATCCGGGATTCGTTGCCAGTCTGAGTTCCCACCTTGCAGTTAAAGTCCCCCATAACAACGTTGAAATGAGCCTTAGTGGTGTTTTGATATGTCTTCGTACATATCCTCCACTTCATCATCTGAGTGTATCGAGGTCGGTGCGTAAACCTGAATGATCTTCATGCTGTAACGTTTTGACAGCCGAATGATCAGGTACGCTACCCTGGTCGACACACTGGAGATTTCTTCAACGTTGTTAGAGAGGTCCTTGCCTACCTTTTATATATATATATATATATGTATATATATATATATATGTATATAAATAAAAGGCATGGTTTGGCGATCCTACTGCTTTCTTACGACTGACTTTTTGCCGAAAGCTGCAGTGATACAATCGAAATGCAAACGCTATTCGGCGTCGACAAAAATTTCTATATAAGCTTTTATAATATCGCTAGTACCGCGATGCAGTCGCGTGTCTATGGGATAAAGCCACCAAAGAGTACGCACTACCAAAGAGTACGTATTCATATACAAAATTCTGTTTTTCCTATTGGCAAACACACATTCATAGGATTAATAAATACTACGTACCATATTGACATCATGCACACGTCATGTCACAAGCAAGTAGTATCTAATAAATTTAATATTATTAAATTAGTAGCACTGCGGTACTATTTGGTAGTGCGTGCTCTTTGGTAGCTTTCTTTACCCTAAAGCGCACGTGTCTATCGCAGCAAAAAGTCGCAGTGGGTAGGGTAGCGCTCTATCTAGACACGCGGTAGCGTGTCAAGCCAAGTTTAAGCTAATAGAACTGACGAGCAGCACCGTGTGTAATATCACACGAACCATTTGGAGCCACTTTAGACCCCCTCATAACTCAAAATCAATTTTACATAAACATGTCAAATTTAGCTTATAATTGATACTTGTGAGATACATATTATGTGCTCCAAATTTCATAAACACACCTCAAACGGTTATTTAAATATTAACGTCAAAAATCGTCACTTTTTTCCCTGACTGACTGACTGATCTATAGATAGATCAAAACTCTTTTTTTTTTATACGGAGTGTAAAATCTGCTAACAAACGCATCAGCGGGTAACAGGGGACCCGCTGGCTGTCCGAGGATGACCAAGACTCTGTTCCAGGGCTTTGGCCCTAGAGAAAGCGAGTCGAGGCCGACTCGGTAAAAACCACTCCGATGTCCTTTCGTCACCTTGGGACCAGCAAGCCGGCAATCATCGCGTCGTCCTCATCTGAGGAGGACACATCGAACGCCGGCATGGTGGGGCCTGACGGGGTCATGGGAACCCTTTCGGACACTTCCACAAAGATCAAAACTCTAACCCAGTTCAAGATGACTTAGAAAGTTCAAATTTGGCATCCAGATAGGTAGTTGGACGAATAAAAGGAATAATTCAGAAACTAATAAATTTTTATCTATTTATTAAATTTTTCAATTAATTGATTCTAATAGGAACACTAACTTACTTATAGATGCCTGTAATGTAAGAATCAGTAATCAAAATTGATGACAGCCGGTCTTAATGTGGATTTTAAGGTCTTCCCGTGAGTATTTAGAGTATCTTGAGTGTGTCATGCTCTCTTTACTGTCTCTGCGGGGTGGTGGCGTGTGCGTCGGGTCGTTACGTTCCCTAAAATATGGTTGAGCGAAGCGATGGCTGATTCATATGTCATACTCGTGAACGGGTGCCGCCTGTGGAGGCTGGTCTGCTCACGCATACTTATCTTATTTTTAGTATTATTCACTATAATTTGACTTTGTTTTTCTTAAACAATTTTTTACTTTTATGATAGTACTGTAGTGGTACTGTATGACATTGTGGAAAATGCAACTGTTACCTGATGCAAATTTGTTAACGTATATTTTTTATTTTGTGTTTTTTTTTACATGTTGTGGTTGTCTTCTATATTTTTTGTGTTTATTGTAATGGAAAGTGTCCTGCTATGATAGGGCATTTTCCAATATTTTTGACGCTGTAAGGGAGAAAAGAGCTGGACACTTGCTGAGTTTCTTGCCGGTTCTTCTCAGTACAAGACCTCTCGCCCAGAGTAGACTTACGAACCGATGGCATAGTGACATTCATAAGAGCTACTTGTAGCCTAAACTGAATAAATATTTTTGAATTTTGAATTTTGAATATATAACGAGTGGAATATCACACTTAATTTTTTTTTATCCAAAAATATCAGTTTTGGTACTTATTACGTTATTATTAACTGGGATTTAGTATGAATTATTATTTCAATAATTAGCGCACATCAATAGTGTAAGATCATTACGTCTTATAAATAATTAAATAATACCATTTTTTTTTAAAGTATTTACGGGTAAGCACAGTGCCTTGATCTCACCTGATGTTAAGTGATGATAAAGCCAATGATGGAAGCGCACTTCACCCGGGACCCTCAGCTAGTGAGGTACTGGCTATCTTATCTCTAGCTTCCGGAACACAACAATGCTACAAACATTGATGTTATGGCGACATATTTAGATAAGATGGTGGTAGCTAGCCAGGCGGACAAATAAGTCCTACCACCAACCAAACCGAGTGCACAAAGATGCACATGGACCACGACGGCGCACGGTGCGGTGGCCGTGGAGCAGCGGGGAAGGGAGCGGTGCGATAATTTTATTATGATTAAGTACCTACTAATAATTTTCGTACAAATAGTAATGATATCACACATCAAAACCATAAATGTGAAATGAGAGCCAAGTTCAATATTATGATTATTTATGATATATGCCTTGGTTGTTGATTTCAACGACAAAAGAAGTGAGATCTAAAAGGTTGCCAAGTTCAATGGTCAGTTCTGAAATTTATTTATAACAACATAAAATATTTTATAACAACTTAAAATATCATTTCTTCTTATAACTTTGAATAATATATTGAAGCCTAAGATCTGACTTGGCTAGTTTTCATATACGAATATATTATAGCCTTTGCAAATTCTAAAGCTATTAGTTCTTCATATTCATTTCATATTAGACTATCCATCGAACATAAGGCTCTTCCATGACTGTTTTAGTAGGTACTTAATAATAATTCGTATTATGAGAACTAGCCAAGTCAGACCTTAGGCTTCAATATATTATCCTAAGTTATAAGAAGAAATGATATTTTAAGTTGTTATAAAATATTTTATGTTGTTATAAATAAATTTCAGGACATTGATTTGACATTGAACTTGGCACCCATTTAGATCTCACTACTTTTGTAGTTGAAGTCAACAACCAAGGCATATATCATAATAATGAACTTGGCTTTAATTTCACATTTATGTTTTGATAGGATATCTTAAACGTATTCAGGTTGGCAGCTGCAGTTACACTATCGCGATACAGCGTCGACACAGACACCTATTTAGCATTTATAAAATCGCTAGTGTCGCAATGCTGTCGCGTGTTTAATAAACGCACGTTTGTTTCGCGGCAAAAAGTCGCAGTGTGTGTGTTACTGCTCTATAATTAGCTGCAGTGATTGCATCGCGGTGCAAACGCGATACAGCATTGATACAATAGCTTATATATTATTATTATACATAGTGTCGCGTGCTTGTATTTCAGCAGAAAGTCTCAGTGTGTAACCGCACTTAGGCGTCGAGCTTTATTACAATTCAAATTAATTAGCTCAACGGCAGTGGGACTACATTGGACCGTAATTAGAACTTCATTACGGGCAGGAAACGAAGCCGCTTCTGTTCGAAGAACCAATGGTCGGATGTATTGTCTTTTATTCCGTTCGTGACAAAATAAGATTGTACCATTCTTATTGAATAACTGTCTTGGGTGTTTCCCATTGATTTCCTTTTGTATTATGAATGAAGCTACACAATAGGGAATGTTGCCGACTGCTGTCTTGCTCATTAATGCCGATATGATATGACATAATATTGAATAGCACCTCGAAAAGATTCAATAACATTAATAACCTACTGGAAAATACATACATGAACAAAATGTTTAACGAGGTTTAATGTTGAAGTTTTATGTTTAATGTGGAAGACCAGCGTTGTAGCATTATTGAAGTGCTATAACACATGCTGAGAAGATGCCTTTTCAGTATCATATACCATGTATATTAAATTATGAATGCTTTACTCGTCTGAATGTTGTTTTGTGATACTGAATAAATGTTTTTCTATTCTATTCTATTCTATTCTAAACTGAGTGAAACTGACTGATCGCATCCGAAACACGATATTGCGCTTCAAAACGTGAAAGTAGCTCAAAATGCCGGTCAATTTAAGTGGGACTGGGCCGGACACGTTGCCCATAGGTATCTCGGACGAATTCTGGGCAAAGATTGCCATATCATGGGTCCCAACAAACGGACGACGGACGTGGAAGGCCTAGACAGAGATGGCGGGATGAGTTGGACTCACACTTGAGGAATTGGGACGAACTAGCTCAGGACTGAGATAGGTGGAAGGAGAAAGTACGCTTTTGCCCTACAGTATGAAAGTAGTGGCTGATATTTAATAAAAATAATAATTATAATGTAAACTGTTTAATATAGGTGTTAAAAAGGGTTTAAGCAAACATATATAGGATATTATAACAGATAACGTAATGATAAGTGCATATAACAGTATCAGATGTGCACAGTGAGTACGAGGACGCTACTTTACTATGTGCAACTCAGTTTAGTTTTATAGTAGGTATAATAAACCCTTTCAAACACAACACACATAAAAAATCATCAAAATCTGTCCAGCCGTTTAGAAGGAGTTCAATGACATACACGCATATTAAAGAAATTTATATATAAGGTCACTTTTTATCAACTGCAAATATTTTAACAAAACATCTAATTATATCAGAGAAATAAGGCCCTAGCATTTAAAAAAAATTCAGGCTAGTTTTTTTTACTTTTCCTGGCACAAAAATTGTAATATTTTTAAGAGCGGCCTCTCTGTCGGTTTTTTTGAATGAAACTAGGGGCACGTGTAAGCGGTGAAGGCATTGCGGTCTCGCTGTTTCGGCTCATTTGAATTGAAACTACCGAAAGTGCTTTATTTTTCTTTTTAATTGAAATGTCTTTTAGCGTTTTTCTTGAAATCAAGCGTTTAAAAATTTAAGAATTTTTCATAAAAATAGTTTATATATGTTGTTGAATTTATCCTCAAAATATTTGCAGTTGATAAAATGTGACCTTATATATAAAGAAGGAAGCTGACAGTTTAAAAGTAATACTGTCTACAAGGCAATAAAACATTTTATGTCCATTAAAACCGTTTAAATGGCTAATAAATTTCAATGTCCAAACACAAATTTTCTGCAGCGTTTGTACGGGTAGCAGTGATATTTTATAGCAAATTAAACGTAACTGTCTCCATTCCTTTGATTTGGTTGCGATCATTTAATGATCAGAATAAAGTCGCTATCATTTGAATAAAATCACAACGGACAAAATAAAGCTAAAATTTGGAACAGCACGGCTTAAAAAGACAAATAAGCTTTTCATTTATTTGAATTTATTTTTAATAATACCAACAGCCAATTACAAGTACATAGGTATACAAGAATAAACATTTAAATAGCTACGGAAAACCATTTACAGGCCCTCAAAATTAGAAATAGAATGCAGATGGACAAACATAATACACGTATACTAATAAATAAAACTTAAATATATAAATAAATATACTATGCAAATTTACTATATTAAACACAAAAACATAAATGTGGAAAAATTTTCTACGAGCAGGATTTGAACCTGCATCCTATCATCATAAAAATTGTATAAACAAAAACATTTTGTATAAACACAAACTAAAACTAAGGAAAATAAGTTTTTAAAGACATCGTTTGTTATACCTTTTGTTTTTTCGGATATGCTCGATGCTTAGAGCATTAAACCAGGGGGTCGACACTTCATATAAAAAATATATTGTATGGAATTATGAACGTACTTTGTGCCAACATTAAATTACGAAATAATCCTACCAATGAACAAAGTTAATAAAACGTTCTGTCTTATTGTACCAGCCACAACACGCTAATTTAGTCGCATTATACGGTATGGTCATGTTGGCCAGCATGTAACGCGCCATTCAAAGTTTCTTTATGGTGCCATTGTAGTTCTGTTTAAATATTTGTGTGTTTTGTACAGCTCGGAAGTTTAAAAACTGTAAAAAACGTGGTAAAATTACATTATGGGTGGCAAATCTTTGCGTAAGTGTGAAATTTGTGGTATTCAAAGATTGAGAAAGTTGAGTAAGGGTATATTATTGGCTAGATTCCCGCTTGACCCAAACAAGTAAGTTTTGTAGTGTATTCCAAGTTTTAAGTCAATTTGAGTAAAATACAGTGTTATTAATAAGTGGTAATATCGGTAAATATATGTGTCTAAGTAACAATTAGAAGAAAATTCGGGTTATTTTTTAGTTCCTTATTTATAAACTTTACATTGTCCTAGTGCTGTGCTTATCGATATTTTTATTTATTTTAGATGTCGACTGTGGGTATATACAAAAATATACAGGTAATGAGGATTTGGTCTATATACCCATAAAGAAGTTAAATGTTAATAAGTTTATATATGGCGATCACTTTCCTCGTAAAATGTTCAACAAAAAGGGTAATAGATTAAAAAGAAATGCCTATCCTACATTAAAGGTAAACACAGCTTTCTGATGAAATTCTTGCAAATTTCCCTATATGTAAGCTGGAGAAGAAAAAGGTAATTTTGCGTTTTATATACCTGCACGAAATTCGCAGTACACCATCAGGTGTACTGTGTGGTCATTTGCCGTACATAAAATGAAATTGTTATACTTTCTAGCAAGTATTTTGCTTAATTTTCCGGCATCTAGTTCTAAAGCAGAAGCTCAGAGTGGCACGCCACAGCACATAATTTAAAAAAACGCAAAATAGGAACATTTTGAACACTTTAAGCTATTTACAAGTTGGTTTTTCGATGTCGCTGACAGTCTTAACATCTGATATTTATTATATTTTATTTGTAGATATATCACTCGATTGTCTGCCATCTACTTCTAAATCAAGAACGCCTCATGAAAATGTGACACAATTTGAGGAAAGACTGCACACGTTTAAAAAGCATAAAATAGGTACCTAAATAACAATTGATTCAAACTTTCTTACTTTAGTAAGTGACTTTCCAATGACACTAATATTTGGTCTTAATATTGCTATTCATTTCTTGCAGATATTTCAATGAATTGTCCAGCATCGACTTCTAAAGCGAGTACTCATTATGAAAACATGCCAGGAGGTGATTTTAGTTTCCCAAGTTTACCAAGTACTTTGCCAAGTTTCGTTCTATGAATTTGATATTTTCATTACTTTTTTACAGATGATATGGGTAATAGGTAAAAATGTTTGGACGATTCAAAAGCACTTTTCTAAAGTTTATTTAAATAAAAAATATTTGACTTTAACTGACTTTTTTATTTAAAAAAATACAAGCGGTAATTCTTTCATTGCATGTCATCAGGAGAAAAGTTTTAGATTGTTTTTAGATAAATATATATTTTGCTGGCATGTTGTGATGGGATTTATCGCCTGCTTTTATTCCAACGTATGAAATATTTGAGGTTAATGGGTATAGACGCTACGAAGTTTTTTTTTATCGATATCGATATTATGCTCAGTTTGCAAAGTACCTACTTCACTATTCTTTTGACATTTCCTGCTTATGTTGGTAGTACGATTTTATTTATTAGGTTGGTAGAAACTACGTACATAATTGTGAAAACGGCTAGTTATGAAGTGCCGACTCTTATAACGTAGTGATTACTTGCTCAGTGCATTAAACCATGCTATAAGGCTCGATGTTTATGCAATGCTCCGAGCTCATGTCAACTTAACTTGACAGGAGCCTTAGGCAAAGAGGTCGAAGGGAGGGTGCAAAGGTATAAACTGCGCGCTTACCACAGATAACATAAATATTACATAAATTAACAACAACTGATATGCGGCGTTGCCACAAATGTGTAAGTAGTTAGGACATGTAGCGATAGGTTGCAAGGCCTGGGAGGTAACCACGAGCTCTTATAGCAGTATTATTGCAGTTGTGAAAACGAGACGCGTGTAGCGGTGAATATACTCGCGTCTCTTTTCCACAACTGCAATAATACTGCTATAAGAGCTCATAGTCAGGGGGATGACCTCAATTATGGCTACCTACAAATTATGATGCACATTATTTATTATGTTGTAATGAACAGTATGAAATCAATATTTGTTGTGATTAGTCTTCTCTCATACTCAATTATACCAACACTTTACATTGGTGACCCTGACGTGATTTTTAGGGTTACGTGATCTTTAGTATTTTTAGTGTTAAAAGGTTGCTGTTTTAATCGACCTCCCACCAGCGGATCTCACCGGTTAGAATTCAAGAAGCACCTTACCGCGAGATTTTAATGTGAATTTGTATAAGTAAAGTGTGTGTGTGTTAACGGTCAGCAAGATGCCGGTATTGCCAGACATACCTAGCCAGCAAGTGACTTACCAATACTGCCAGTCTGTAAAATCACAATAAATATTGATTTCATACTGTTTATTCAAAAACTGTTACTGTTTAGTCAAAAACGTATTTGGTTTTTGTCTTATTTTTAGTTTTTAATGTTTGACTTTCTTAGTTTTAAGTTCCTAAAACTTTTGCGCCTTTTTCATTGACATTTGACATAGCCTTTTTGACATTTTTCTTTTGTTTGTGATTGATTATGACTTGCATCCATAGTTTGACAACCTTATTGTTTCGATTTAACTTTATTTTATGATTTTTGATTATTATTAATTTTATGCTAATAGCTTTATGTGAAATTTACTTTTTTAATTTGTTAAATTTAATTATAATTTGCATGCCACCATTGTTGGCTGAATGGGAGGAGCCGAATTATAATAACAACTATAATGTACCCCAATCAAAAGCAAATAAAGTATATTCTATTCTATTATAACATAATAAATAATGTGCATAATAATTTGTAGGTAACCATAATTGGCGTCAGGCCGTTCAACCTATAGCTACATCGCTACACAGACATATACCTAATATATGTTAGAACAATATAAAGGGTAGACTCGAGGAGCTCGATGGTGCAGCGGCTAGCGCGTTCGGCTTGCGATCTTGCCCGCTAAGCAACTTTCGCAATGCCGGGTCGCCTGATGGGTGACCAATTAAAAAAGATCTCGAGCTCCTCCGTGCTTCGGAAGGCACGTTAAGCCGTTGGTCCCGGTTGTTGTCGTAAGATGGCAGTCGTTAAAACCCACCAACCCGCATTGGGCCAGCGTGGTGGGTTATGGCCCAATATCCCCACGTGCTATTGTTCACGTGGGAGGCCTGTGCCCAGCAATGGGACGTTTATAGGCTGTTGATGATGATGATGAAAGGGTAGACAGGTATTAAAAGCAGGAGGAAGGATATAGGGTAGTGGTACCAGTGTTCGACACTTTAAGCCCAATGTTTGACACCAAAAAATTACATTGATTTTCATTAAAATTTTACTGGATAACCGATAAGAAGCAAGTGGTCTGTGTTCAAATGTTGTTAAAGTTAAAAATCTGTTGCTGACCGCCATTTCTAATGGTTTAAAGTTTAAAGAAAATAGTGTCAATCAATGGTTCCTGTCGTACAGTCACGACCATTAACATACACTTTTGACTAGTATTGACTCTTATCCCATTGTATTAAGAGTTACATTTTTCACATACCTATTAATGCTCGTGAATGTACACACGCCTGCATATCAACCTACCACAAACTGTCAAATTTCCTCAATAGACGTTAAACTTTACGTGTATGGCATATGGTTGAAAATGTATTGCAGAAATTTGACAGTTTTGGATAGGTTGATGTGCAGGCGTCCGTACACAGGTGCCATTACCCTACTGACTATAGAACCTTTTTAGGTAACCCCTAAGTCAAAGTCAAAGGCATTTATTGCATTTATTGCATTTTATATGGTAAAAATAGGCGTACATTTAATATTTCTCACGTACCAAAACATGAGCCCTGATTGGGCACGGCAACATATATATATTTTTCTACTATACTAAATGCATTAATAGGTATATTAATTATATATTAATTTTATAAGCCAACCAAATTATACCAAATTAAAAATCAAAAAAACAAATTAACATATTCACATTCACAATAATCATCAAAGAACAAAAAAAAAAAAATATAAAAATAATCATAAAATATTAGTAAAAATTTTAATAAAATAAAATCGAAACAAATAAAGCATAAATCATAGCAATAATTAACTAAAATAAAACAACAACTCAAATGCTAAATATACAAACTAAAACTAAGACTAAAACTAATCATCCAAATAAGCCATTCTTCTCGTCCATTTGTCGTGATGCTTGGAACGTCACTTTTATCGTGCTCCATAGTTCATGTTATGACCAATTTTATTGCAGGAATTTATTGTTGAAGAGGAGAATCCAGGCTATAAAATGTATACCTAAGTCAATACCTTCTCAAATAACATCGGCGTCGATAAAATGTTATTGCAGTTATGATCAAATGAAATATCAGTTGAAGCGTACTTCAATTATATACCTCGTAAGTATAATATTGAACTAAAGCTTTAGGCTGACTTGATGGTAAGTGACGATTAGGCTGAAGGTGATAGCGATATCCCTGATCCAATGAGTCACTGGTTGTATTATCTTAAAAAACTGTCTGCCGCCAAAACAAACAATGCTTTTATGACAGCAGACTTAGGGTATGTTCCGATATACACTGCGAGCACTATCCAGTGCTCTTACTGGTGAGAAATTTGTTCCGTTATGGACTGACAGTATACTGCCGCAGTATGCTAGAGAAATATATGACGTCATAAATCGTCGCCAATTTTGTTCTGTAAGCACAGGCATTTTCGAGGTATGGTGCTCTCAGTACTTTGATCACGTGATCAACAGCGTCCAGAAACGATGACATGGATGACAGCATGGATGACAGTATACTGGACTGCGTTCCGTTTTAAACAGTAACCAGTATAGCTAACTATAAAGGAACGGCTTCGCAGTATACTAAATTGACGTCACACCTTACAGTGCTCACTGTGCATATCGGAACATACCCACAGATTATACAACGTGTAACAGAATAGTGTGATCACAATGAAAAGATCCAAAGTGTGTCCGATCTATATATTGTATGTGTTGTTACTAAGACCTAATTATTAACTTAAATTTTTCATGCAATTGTAAGATTGTAGTTTGTAGTAGTTTGTAGATCTCGTTCAAACCAATTTTCGGTGGAAGTTTGCATGGTAATTTACATCATATAATTTTTTTAGTTTTATCATTCTCTTATTTTAGAAGTTACAGGGGGGGACACACATTTTACCACTTTGGAAGTGTCTCTCGCGTAAACTATTTATTTTAGAAAAAAATGATATTAGAAACCTCAATATCATTTTTGAAGACCTATCCATAGATACCCCACACGTATGGGTTTGATGAAAAAAAATGGGGAACCCTCAAAAAAAATTTTATTTTTTATTTTTGTGTGAAAATCTTAATGCGGTTCACAGAATACATCTACTTACCAAGTTTCAACAGTATAGTTCTTATAGTTTCGGAAAAAAGTGGCTGTGAAATACGAACGGACAGACAGACAGACATGACGAATCCATAAGGGTTCCGTTTTTTGCCATTTGGCTACGAAACCCTAAAAAGGTTTTGACCACACCTTTCTGTTACACGTTGTACAGTAGCTTACCAGGTGAATTAAAAACCAGTCAAAGGTAAATCGTTTCTAAATAGAAACTTTCACAGGCACTTATTGACGTCAAAAATAAGTATAAAAATCAAATAACAATAAACTAATAATTTAGTTTTAAACTAAACTAATGAATCTACCGCCACCTCGGATTTTGGGAGAGCCTTCAAACGAGAAGAGCTGGCAAGAAACTCAGGAGTCTTGTTCCTTTTTCTCCATAATTTTCCTCCATTTTTCTAAGCCTAATAATTATAAAAAAACAAAATTAGTTCAATTTTGTACTCATTATTCCAACCTCAAATCAAACTGAAAACAATAATGTAATCCTGCTGATCGTCATACTCTTTGCGTTAACCCTATACTTGGCAGAGTTTTTTTTGTGGAATTACTTGTATATATTTTTTGTATAAAATTTGTTATTATTTTACCACCCAACATTTTTTTTAAGTTAAGTGTCTCAAATAATCCACTATGGCAAGAATAGGGTTAATAAGATTTATACACATCACTGAAGCGATAACAGGATATATTATTCAAGATCTAAGATATTTGCCCGCCTTCCATCGCCTTTATCTTAGGTACCATAACTCGTTCGATTCAACCAGTGTCTGAAGTTCTCAGCTCCTTTCCCATTACTCCCCTCCCTGCAGTAATGTCCGCATATAAATGGGTGATTTGTCATAGTTATTAATACTGCCTACGTTAGCAAAACTATAGTGCTGAGGAGTTGATTGTAATGTAAACGTCGATAAGGAGCACTATCTACCTATGTATGTACATACCTATGTACACACGTCTGCACATCAGAACTTTATACATTACTAGCTGACTTCGTACCGCTTTGACAGTTTCCATGACAACAAAACAAACAAATCATTCGTCCGCATAAGAACACCCGTATCCCATGATGGACCCCTATAGCAGCGCCACCTACCGGGTCCAATTGTAAATCTAAACCATTCTCGAATCCAATTGAACACACACAGAAAATTTCATCCAAATCGGTCCAGCCGTTTAGAAGGAGTTCAATAACATACACACGAAGATTTTTATACATAAAGATACAGATGCCATACAATTGAAAATTTAATGATGGAATTTAAATGTTTTTTTTTTAAAATTTATTATCAATAAAAAAGTACAATAAAACATACTTTCCCAGCACATTACAAATCGTTTGGAATAGGTTGATGTGCTGTGGTTTATACTAAATACAAATGTAACATTTAAGGCGAAGGGTAAGGCACACTAGCGCCACCAATTGATAATTTGACAATTACTAACGGACCGGATCTTTTTTTAAACATTGCGTGCGGCAACAGGAAAGCATCCATAGTATTTATTTAATAATTGTGCACTACTTTTTGTTGCGTGGTTTATTCACAAAACGGGCTATCGCATTTATTCACAAGCAATGGCCACTTTTGGTGTTAGCGAATGAATACAAAAACAAACCCAAAAGTAATGCACAAAAAAAAAAAAAAAAAAAAAAAAAAAAAAAAAAAAAAAAAAAAAAAAAAAAAAAAAAAAATTCGGGGGTACCCGAACGTCACGTAAACAGTGAGCTCCAAGTATTTAAATCACAAATAAATAGTAAATCATAATTTTAAGTCATTACAATCGTTTTAAAATGAAAAGTGCTGTGTAAATATAGTGTACAAATGTTATCTCCACGAAATATTAAGAAAATCACACCAAATAACCAAGTGATAGGTGAAAGTAAATATTACGTCAAAAAACAGATACAGTTTAACAAGTGACAATACATCATAGAAAAACAGTTTATAATCAGTGCTACATAACGAAACATCAAAACAATACCCAAAATGTGGTCTTAGTGCTCTTTTAAAGTATTAATTCAAACAGGCGGTTAATTTTATTCAAATATAAATCAGTGCTAAGCAATTATAGACCCAGTAACCCTTGAAATAACGAAATCAGTGAAAGACTACGCCATCTGTTGGCTATCATAATAACTTTGTTGTGACCAGTTTCGTAAAAAGCACCAAAGAAATGTATAAATAGCAAGTGGACAGTATACTTCAATTTTTCGTCGCTTCAGTATCGTCGTCTGTGGTGCAACGGCGCATGCGACGGATTGAACGACTGGTTGCATCCAACCCGTGAATCGCGGTTCGATACTGGGAAAATAATAATATTTGTTGCAAATCCATTTTTGCTCTAAATAAATTAAAATGAATGAAAATATTACGTACCGCAAAATTAGACGAAGCAGTTCGCTTCACAACATTTCCCCGACCCCGAGTATGTTTGACTCGACAATGCTGAGCTTGCCTAATAGTTCATTGAATATTACTAGCACGATCCAAGAGCTCAATGAGAAAGTGAATACACTTTCGACTGACCTACAGATTGCTCATAAAGAAATCGACAATTTAAATAGCAATGTAATAAACCTTAACACTGAACTACAAAAATGTTTACAAGTAATAGAAACTTATAAAACTCTTCATTTAAATGATAGCTGCAAAATAGCTACTCCACAATCAGAACGAAAGAAAAAACATAGCCAAACAAAAAACCGTACAAAATCCCGCAAAACAGAGCCACAAACACCTACCAAAGATGTATCGGAGCATTCGGAGCGGGCAAGCACAACACAGTCGAAGAATACATCAACACCAAAGATAAACAAGTCTGCCGATTGTACACAAGTAACTATGGAAAAATATATCCAACCCACAAAGAAGATTACAATAATTAGTAGTAATAATAGAAACAAGATACTCAACATATCTAAACAGAGTTTTGATAAATATAAATTTTGTCATTACATGATTCCCAATGGCAGTATTAAGCAACTTTTACATAATATTGAGCATAAGTTGAAAGACTATACATATAATGACTATTGTATTTTGTTAATCGGTGATTATGATTTCCGTGTTACCAATGATTACGTTGAATTGATCGATTATATAAGAAAACAAATACTATTAGTCCAGCACACTAATGTGATATTGTGTGTTCCAACTTTTAAGTGTAACAATTTTAGTAACCTGTTCAATCTGCGTATTGAAGCTTTTAATAATAGGCTACATTTTGATAACCTAATTCACGAATATGCTTTTCTTTTGGACTCGAACTCAAATCTTGAGTACTCGCATGATATGTTTTACAGGTCTGGTTTAATAAATAATCTAGGTATAAAAACGATATTTAATGACATTTTAGAACTAATGCACTCAATTGAACGAAATCAGACATTACCCAACTTGACATGTAATAATAATAATAACTTTAATAATAATAATAATATTGATAATGACATTATTAGTAATAATGAGGAATCAAATTTTTTTCGAATTTAATTATATCAATGTATTGCATGTGAACATTAATGGGTTTCTCAATAAATCTGACCTTTTGAGCATACATTTAGAGAGCTTAAAATCTAAACGAAACCCCATTGACATACTGTGTCTGACTGAGCATAATATGATAGAAAATGATGTAAAACTCAATAATTTAATTAATATAGTGTGGCGTCATGGTGTACGAGACATACTCGGCATGGTGGTTCTTGCATATTGGTACACAATAAGCATACATATAAACCAATTTCAGCCGTAACGAAATACTTTATAGAAGGTATCTTTGAGTGCTGTGCTGTAGAACTAACGCATCATAAATTGTTAATAATTTGTTTATATAGGCCCCCCAGATATAATAAGCAGGACATTAACACATTTTTTAATACATTGGATGGCATGCTTAATGAGCTAGGGTTGAGGAGGATTAAAGTCATTATATGTGGTGACTATAATGTGAACATCTTGAACAATGACAAGAATACAAGAAAGTTTACTCAAGTGGTAAATAGCTACAATCTAAAATTTTCTTTTAAAGAACCAACTAGAGCAGCGAGCGGTAAATGTTTAGACAATATAATTCAGAACGTAAATAAACCGCGGACTAAACTACTAGAATTTGCAATATCTGACCATTCAGCGCAGCTACTGACATTCCCAGTTACCCAAGCCTATTCCTTACCCTTTTGGTACAGCAAGAGGAGACCTTATAGTAAGGAAAACATGTCGAAATTCTCAACTCACCTAAAATCTCTAAAGTTCAGTGAAATTTACAATAACACATGTGATCCTGAACAAGCATTCAATGATTTCTTTGATCGGTTTAGTTTCCTATACAAATTATGTTTTCCTCTTATTAGCGTTAAAAATAATAGTCATAAAAAACCTAAGTGGCTATCTAGCGGTATAAAGCAATGCTCACAACGCAAACGTGAAATGCTTTGGAACTACAGAATGAACCGTACAGCAAAGCTTAAAAATGAATTTAAAATCTATTCGTCTAGATTACACCGCATTATTAAACAGACGCAAAAATCTCAGAATAATTATTTTATACTATCTGCAAAAAATAAATCGAAAGCTGTATGGTCTATAATTAACAAAAATAAGAGAAATTTACCAAGGAATGACATAATTCAGATAAAAGTCGACAATAAAATTATAACTGACCCATCTAATATAGCACAGTCATTTAATGATTTTTTTATTAATCAGTCCCATGCTGGCTTACCTAGTACTAATATAAATAGTAATAATAATAATAACCCACAAATGTTCTCATTAATGCGCAATAATAAATCACTGTTCATGAAACCTACTTCTCCTGATGAAATAAAATGTACGATTATGTCTTTAAAAAACACAAATAGCACCGGATACGATGAAATTTGTACTAAAGTCCTAAAATATGTAAGCAATATAATTGCGCCAATAATTAGCCACATTGTTAACTTGTGCATCGAGTACGGTATTTTTCCAGATAAGCTGAAAATCGCATTAGTGAAACCCCTTTTTAAAAAAAAGGACACTGAAAGCATGGCATGTTATCGTCCCATAGCACTGGTACCTGTGTTCGCCAAGATATTTGAAAAGATAATTTATAAAAGGCTTTATGACTTCTTTGAAAAGTGTAGTATCTTAGTTGACGAACAAATGGGATTCCGTACAAATAAATCAATAACTTTAGCTATTTATAATTTTTTGGATATTGTAATAAAAACCATTGATAAAAAACGTTTGGTTAGTGCTGTGTATATGGATCTAACTAAGGCATTTGACCTTGTGGATCACGAGATACTTCTTCATAAATTAGAACAATATGGCGTCAGAGGAAACGTTCTGAAATTACTTACGTCATATTTGACTAACAGAAAACAGTCAACACAGATTACTCGTTTAGATATCGAACGCAAAAAAGAAGTCGCCTTTACGTCTGAAGTTCAGTGTGTCAAGCGAGGTGTACCACAGGGTAGTGTTCTGGGTCCATTACTCTTCCTAATATACATAAATGATTTACCAAAAGCAATAAACGAAAGAATTGTACTCTTCGCAGATGACAGCACAGCTATATTCATTGACAAAAATACCAGTAGCCTTGTAAATAAAATGAATGATACTATATGCAATATTGTCAGTTGGTTAAATAGTAATAAGCTCTGTATGAATATAGACAAAACTAATTATATGACATTTTCTAATAATAACAATAATTCTGAAGAGAACTATAAAGTTAACTACAGAAACCAGCAACTCCAAAAAGTGGACGTTACAAAATTTCTCGGAATATATATTGATCATAAACTGAATTGGAAGACCCATGTTGATTGTGTATGTTCTCGTATCAACCAATTTTCGTATGCATTATACCAATTAAGTAAAATTGTTAATCAATCAACATTACTAATTGCCTACCATAGTCATGTTGAATCGATTCTGAGATATGGTATTGTGTTTTGGGGTAATTCTGTGGAAAAATACACTGTTTTTAAAGCCCAAAAAAAATGTATCAGAGCAATTTGTACATTGAAATGTAGGGATAGTTGTGAGAATCATTTTGTAGATCTTAAAATTATGACCTTGCCTTCTTTGTACATATATGAGGTAGCAGTCTTTGTTAAATCAAATATAGACATGTTCCATAGGCTTAGAAGCATAAGACATAGAAACAATATCTGCTTTCCCTCCAATAGAACTGCTTTGCTTAATAAAAGTATATTCGGTATGGCACCGCGACTATATAATCATCTGCCAGACAGTATAAAAGAAATTGCTTGCATCAAAACTTTTAAAGCCACACTTAAGAAGCTATTAGTAGAAAAGGCATACTATACAGTTGACGCATATTTAAAGGACAAGTTATTATAATTGGAATAACATTAGTAGGTACTTATCTGTTTTGACATAATCGTATTTTGTGATGTGAGCGTGACATGTTTTGTATTTTAATTTAATAATTTTCATTGTAATTTTTCTTTGTATTTTGACATAATCTTGTTATACTTACTACCTACTATATTTTATACTCGATTATTATACTCGAGGTTGCAAGTCAGTAAGACAGAATATGGCGGAACTTTATGAGTACCATTTGTAAAACCTACTAACACCTATATTCGCAATAAATATTTTTGATTTGATTTGATTTGATTTGAAAATTATTAAATAATATATGTTTGCCTAGTGCCGGAAGGTTGGCAATGTTTGAAAAAAAAATCCAGTTTAGCAGTTATCAAATTAAATCCATTAGCGGCGCTAGTGTGCCTTACCCTTCGCCTTAAGTGTAAAACACGAATATTTTGGAAGCGAAGCGACTGGTGCATTCTGTCCATGATTGCGAATGTTAAACCACTTTAGTAAATTATTATTATTGATATACGACTTATTAAATACCAACAATATGACTAATCTATACTAATATTATAAAGCTGAAGAGTTTGTTTGTTTGTTTGTTTGGTTGGAGGCGCTAATCTTAGGAACTACTGGTTCGAATTGAAAAAATATTTTTGTGTTGAATAGTCCATTTATTGAGGAAGGCTATAGGTTATATTACATCACGCTATGACTAATAAGAGTAGAGCAGCAATGAAAAATGTTGCAAAAACGGGAAAATATTTTTTAACGGGGGTGAAACCGCGGGGCACAGCTAGTGATGCTATATGAGACGTTTGTGTAATAGGTTTGGCTTAAATTTACTTTTAAATCAAACATCGGCATCATACAACTGAAAAACTTTTTTACTTACGCGAGTTCATTCACCCGTGCAAATAATTAAAAGGGTGTTGTTTGGTAGCATTTTAATCAGCTCCTACAGCAATATCACGTTTTTTGTTACATCACTAATTTACTGGAAAAACGTAAAAGTTTATGTTGTACAATTTAAACAATTGTATTACATAGTATTTTATCAAATAAATAAAATATTAAAAAAAAACTCCCCGCCACCTTTTAGGAATTTCACGTTACCCGGCCACCTTTTAGGATCTGGCACTCTTAATTGCCAAATCATCCGCCATACTTTCGACATGGCCATGCCAACGGAGTCTATACCCTATTACGATCACAAGAGAGACGAGATATAAAAATTAACTTGCGGGTCGGCAAGGTGAAAGAGGCCAGTGAGTCACAACCATGCTCTAATAACTGTCTTCGCATATGGACTCTGGGGGCCGACCGCCTAACGCTCTCGCTTTGAAGGCGAGGCGAGGAGGAGGCGTCATCTTGTCATTTCGAAAGGAATATGAAAGCAATATCGACAACTAAGTATAGGCTATAGCTTTCGATATTAATCGATATTATATTTAGATATTATATTAGAAGGCCAGGCGAGGGCCTCGCCTTCTAAGCGATCAAAAGCGAGAGAGTTAGGCGGTTGGGGGGCTGCTTCTGCTTTATATTAGGAGATATATTATATTTATTTACAATTATTAAGGTATATTTATCGTTATTATTATTTAAGCTTAATTTATAACTGAAATACACACTATTATATATATATGTTTTAATAGTTTCACCTCTGATCTTAAAGTTCATTAGCTCTCTCCATCCGACTGGTTGTCTGGAAGAAATCGCTTCAAAGCGATAAGACCGCCAAATTGTATTTATATTTGTGTTCATGTTTATATTTCATAGTGTCGTAATAAATGTATTATCTATCTATTTATATTTTCCTAGCTATCTATAAAAATGGGTTTATAAACTGTTACATACCTGGAAACCCTCAGCCTCAGACAGGAGGAAATAGAAGCAGCCAAACCAATGCGCCAGGATGAGCAGGATGTGGATGAGATTGATGACCCTCCAGAAGTTGGGGTACACTGTCCTGGACTCCACGATGTAGTAACAGCTCACCGCTCGGTATACCTGCAAGCAATATCTTATATTGCTATTTAAGTTGAAAAAAGACAAAGTGTTGAAAAAATTCCACGAGCGGTATTCGAACCCGCACCCCATGACATGCCGGGTCAGGTGCACTACCAATTATGCTATCTTGGCTCAATCCAACTCGCCGAAATTAATCAACACTATCTACTTTTACTCTGTAAGCCAAAGGAGCCATATTCAATGTCGACAACTACGTCATCAACATCCGATCTTAATATTTTTACAAATATTGAAAGATCAGTTAAGAATTAGGCAAGCTATATTTATCATTATTTACATATAATTTTACGCAAATATTGTTGCGAACAAATTACAAATTGAAAAAAGACAAAGTGTTGAAAAAATTCCACGAGCAATATGTTTAAGTTAATAATATTTTTCTTTGCAACCATGGCTCAATGAGAGCTC
The DNA here is from genome assembly GCA_963082485.1 of Eudonia mercurella. Classification (NCBI taxonomy): domain Eukaryota; kingdom Metazoa; phylum Arthropoda; class Insecta; order Lepidoptera; family Crambidae; genus Eudonia; species Eudonia mercurella. Next base: position 7,261,386 of record OY720044.1, on the reverse strand, counting down.
AATAAGAGCTCGGTGGCGCAGCGGCTTGCGCGTTCGGTTTGCGATCTTGCCCGCTAAGCAACGTTCGCAACGCCGGGTCGCCTGATGGGAGACCAATTAAAAAACATCTCAAGCTCCTCCGTGCTTCGGAAGGCACGTTAAGCCGTTGGTCCCGGTTGTTGTCGTAAGATGGCAGTCGTTAAAACCCACCAACCCGCATTGGGCCAGCGTGGTGGGTTATGACCCAATATCCCCACGTGCTATTGATTATGTGGGAGGCCTGTGCCCAGCAGTGGGACGTTTAAAGGCTGATGATGATGATGGCTCAATGGCGCAGTGGTAAACGCGCTCGGTTTGCGATTGCTGAAGTTAGCTTGCGCAAAGACCGTTCATCGGAAGAGTGACCAGAGGTTTATCGTATCGAGATTCGGAAGGCACTGCGAATATAGCCGGGCCAAACGTCCCGGCTATATAAGCAGTCGCTAACATCAATCAATCCACATTGGGCCCGCGTGGTGGTTTATGGACCGTTCTCGCTTTGATGTTTCCATCCACAGAGAAGGCGTGGCTCAGCAGTGGTGACATGACCTGGTGATTGCAACCATACAATATTAGTTGTGTACGAATACAAAAACACAAATGTTGAAAAAATTTCCACGAGCAGGATTTGAACCTGCACCCTTCTGACATACCGGGTCAGGTGCTCTCCCAATTGAGCGGTTCTAATCAGCCCGCTGAAATTAATAAACACTATTAACTTTTACTTTGAAAGCCAAAGGCGCCCATTCAATGTCATAATATTTTTACAAATACTAAAGATCAGTTAAGAAGTAGGCAAGTTATTATAAAATGTTTAAATAATTTTAACGCAAATTTTGTTGCGAAACAAATTACAAAAACACAAATGTTGAAAAAATTGTGTATGTATATATCGTCTGGAGTGGTTACTGGTAAAACCTGGTAAATACATATTTTTATCAAAAATGGGTTATGGATGCAATTATATGTTATTTTCGACGCTCTATCTACTGGTAAAATGGAATAAACGCTAAGACCGTTCAATGCTAAGATACGTAAGATTAAAATATGGTAAATGGCAAGAAATACCAATAATCATTCTGTTGAACAGAAGTAAGCCGACATATCACTGAATTCGAGCAATGCGCATTGTCCACAAATGAAAGGTGTTAATTCACTTTAAGTTTTTTCTTTGTAGGTTTGATATTTACTTAACTATGAAGTTTATGGTAATGTAAAATAATTTAAACTCATTTATTAACCTTTATCATTAGCTTGTCATTTATATTCAAACTACTAAGTCCTTGTGTCAAATATAGGTTTAATTTCTCTTCTCTTCAATTACAGCTAAGACCAGAAGTGTATGCCCTCGGTCAATAATATTAATTTATTGATAAACTCTCCGCAAGTGATGTTGCATAAAATTAACACAGATAAAGTAGAATATTTAATCTATTAATAATAATAATAATAATAATAGTACTCCTTGACACGGCACGTATTGTCAGGAGGTTCCTCACTCTGCAGCCCTGACCACCGGTAGCTTGGGCCCTGCCCCGCTGCTGGTGGTACTCTAGGATTAGGTTTTTATAATGTTTTATTGTTTTTATATTAAAATATTGTAAAAATCTAGTTTTAAGGAAGAAAATAAATAAAGGAGATAATAATAATAATAATAAGTGCTTACCAACTTTATATAAGCTTCTTACATCCATTCTGAGAACAAAAATTAACTCGCACATTGTTGCAAACAATATTTTGGACATGACTCAGAATGGATGTAGGGTTGGGTCCCGTGGTACTAAGGAGCTTCTCCTCATTGACATGACCATATGCCAGAAGGTTCGGCGTGGCAGAGGGACTCTTTCCACAGCCTGGATTGACTATAAAAAGGCCTATGATTCGGTGCCGCATTCATGGTTGGTAAGGATTTTAGAGTTATATAAAATTGATATAACTTTAAAATCTTTTTTGATGTCATGTATGCGGCAGTGGACCACGGTCTTGTGTCAACCAGGATGTCGAGATAGTGTTTCTGCCACGCAGGATTTTATAAGGATAGAGCGTGGCATATTCCAGGGCGACAGTCTGAGTCCTTTATGGTTTTGTCTAGCCTTGAATTCTCTCAGTACTTTGTTGAGAAATTCAAGGTTAGGTTGTCGATTACGGAGAGGGGGTGAAGTTATGTCGCATTTGTTGTACATGGATGACCTCAAGTTATTTGCACCAAACCGCCAAGACTTGATGAAACTGCTGAAAATTACTGAGACCTTCAGCAGTGCCATCAAGATGGAGTTTGGGGTGGATAAGTGTGCGGTTATGCATGTACAGTGTGGGAGAGTAGTAAATTCAACCAATTTACAACTCTCCGATACGATAAACATCAGATCTCTTTCTGAAGTTGAAACATATAAATATCTTGGTATGTCACAGTCTTTGGGTGTTGATGACGGGGACATAAAACAGTCATTACGGGAGCGATTCTTTTGCCGCCTGAGAAAAGTACTTAACAGTCTTTTATCGGGTGGCAATAAGACGCGTGCCTTTAATGGTTGGGTTATGCCTTTGCTAACATACTCCTTTGGCATACTAAGATGGACTCAGACCGAATTGGACGCCTTGGATAGAAGAGTCCGTCAAATGCTCACGACTTCCAGAATGCTACACCCGCGCTCATCTGTTATGAGGCTGTACATCCCGCGGAGATGTGGGGGCCGCGGCTTTTTAAATGCCAAGGACCTACATAACCGTGAGGTGTGCAGTCTCAGGGATTATTTTCTTAACAGTGCGTGCGGGATGCATTTGGATGTCGTGGCTGTTGATAGACACTTTACGCCGCTGTCCTTGGCAACAGAAAATTGGCGCAAACCAGTGGTGCTAAGCACTCTCGATCGCAAGGAAATATGGAAGACCAAGGTGCTACACGGGCGCTACTATCGGGCTCTAACTGGGCCTGATGTAGATTTGCCTGCCTCGGTGAACTGGCTACGTTTCGGTGACCTCTTTGGGGAAACCGAAGGTTTTGTCTGTGCCATTGAAGATGAAGTTATCAAGACGAATAACTACCGGAAATATATTATGAGGGACGGCACGGTCGACATCTGTCGGGCATGCCGCCGTCCAGGTGAATCACTCCGACATATTATTTCTGGTTGTACTCATCTTGCTAACGGAGAGTATTTGCACAGACACAACCAAGTAGCCAGAATAATTCACCAGCAACTTGCTCTTGGATATGGCCTTGTTGAATCGGAAGTGCCGTACTATAAGTACGCACCTGCGCCAGTACTCGAAAATGGTCATGCAACGCTTTACTGGGATCGCTCTATCATTACGGACAGGACTATTGTCGCCAATAAACCTGATATCGTGGTGGTCGACCGATCCCAGCGCCGGGCAATACTGGTAGATATCACCATACCTCATGATGAGAACCTTGTGAAAGCCGAGAAGGACAAGCTCAGTAAGTACCTTGACTTGGCTCACGAGATTACCGCCATGTGGGATGTGGATTCAACCATTATTGTACCGATAGTCGTTTCGGCAAACGGTCTGATAGCGAAGAGCCTCGATCAACACCTAGAGAGGCTCTCGCTGAAAGGTTGGGTTAAGGGTCAGATGCAAAAGGCAGTACTCCTAGACACGGCACGTATTGTCAGAAGGTTCCTCACTCTGCAGCCCTGACCACCGGTAGCTTGGGCCCTGCCCCGCTGCTGGTGGTACTCTAGGATTAGGTTTTTATAATGTTTTATTGTTTTTATTTTAAAATATTGTAAAAATCTAGTTTTAAGAAAAAATAAAAAAATAAAGGAGATAATAATAATAATAATAAAACATTTATTAATAGGCATGTAAAATTTCGCAACAATTCAATTTAACAATAGTCAAAGATCGACTTGAACTTTCAAACCTTATTATCTCAATTCAACGTAATGTAATCTTTTATCTTGTAGTGTATATTTTACCAGTGCAAGTTCAAAGAAGATTTAATAAAAAGAACGCAAACATTTTATTTTTATACTAAGATGTTTCTTTAAAATATCTTTAGTGAATTCTTACACTTTATACAGTTGAGTGGAACGATTTGTTTCAATTTAAATCTCACCAACGACCAACGTTCTCCGTTAGTAAGAGAGAAACTTGTTTTCTTTAAACATTGTCTAGAAACAGTGCAATAGTTTCCAATTCTGGTATACTTCTGTTGATGTTATTAACGTGATCAAGTTTAAATGTATTGAGCTCTTAACACAATTTTTTTCTAATAACAATATACATCTACATTTTATAATATAACAACAATAAGAGAACAATAAAAATTGTTCTCTATGAAATTAAAAAATGTAATGCTTTTTATCAATACAGCTAGCCTATTCTTAACTAATCCATGTACCTATATATACATATATATACAGGGTGTTAAGGTACCAGGTATAGGTGTATAATCCCAATCCTAAAGCACTTTAAAACAGATCGCTTAACATCAAGTTTTAGCTTCTAGCGTGGTGGCAGATAAATCGAACAGCCAGTATGTTGTCTGTAGCTTCGTGAGCTGAGAGCTAAAAGAATTCTGTATCTGTTTTTACATCATCATCATCATCATCATCAGCTCATTTATGTCCCCACTGCTGGGGCACGAGCCTTCTCTATGGATGGATAGGGAGAACGGACCATAAACCACCACGCGGGCCCAGTGCGGGTTGGTGGTTGTTAACGACTGCTAATGCAGCCGGGACCAACGGCTTAACGTGCCTTCCGAAGCACGGAGGAGCTCGAGATGATACATTTTTGGTCACCCATCCGATGACCGGCCTTGCGAAAGTTGCTTAACCTCAGCACTCGCAGACCGGGCGCGTTAACCACTGCGCCATCGAGCTCCTTTGTTTTTACATCTTATATACTAATTATTACTAATGGTTAATAATATTAAGTATGTGCGTCAGTTGGAAACAGCGAGTGTGTGTGCTCTAGGTACAAAGTCCGAGCTGACGCTACATCACTCCCCCAAAAAAAAGAAAAGGGTAAAAATAATTAACAATATACCTATTTGTTGTAAACCTATCAATTATTAAATAATATTTGTAATACGATTAACTATCAACAGAGCGACAGGTGTAAAATGACACTGTTGGTTCGCTCACCGGTATCTGCCGTATAAGCAAAATACCAGCGGCGCGACGGAGCTAAAAATAGACTATTTATTAATCATTATGCATAATGTAAACAAAGCAATGATTGATTAAAATTAAATCTAACGACGGGCTTCGAGATTCTCCCGAAACGGGTCGTTTTTACGTTCGCGGCCAGCTGCGTCTCGGGTCTCGTTGCTGGTTCAGTCTCCATCACGGGCGGCCGGCGGCGGTTGCTCGCGGTGGGTCTCGCCGCTGTGCTCGTCGTGTAGCAGAAGCTACTAAGCTACTAAGCGCTTCATGTCATCATTTTTACTGCGCACTGGCAGGTCCCTATTTACTGACCCTGATAGGTAGGGTATGGCAGCTGGAACTACGGGTCCGGCTGTCTTTTCAAGGGTACCACGGGAGTTCCGGATCCTAAGCCCCCTGTCGGTTATGCCTTCGCGGGCGTCTCCGACAGGTTCCGGACATGGGTTGGACTCGTGGTGGCGTGTGGTTAGCTGTAGAAGTGGGAATGTTCGTCTGCCTGGTTGATGTGGCCAGGCTTCCATTTCGTGCACAGCGAGCGGGTCCAAGTAGCGGTCTCGAGGGGTCCGAGGCGAAAGGACTTGCGGGGCACGTGAATTGCCCATAGTTGGTTGTCATGCTCGGTGGTTTTTACTGAGCAGAGCTCCAACATCTCCGGCACTAGTCTGGATAACTAGTAGAGGTGCCCGCTAGATGCAATACCTCCGGTTGAGCCAACCGCGTAGGATGTTGAAATTGGCAAGGTGCCTGGATGGGTACTGAGAAGTGAGTGGGCTTACAACTCCGTCACCAAAGAGGATAATTGGTAGTCAACTTAGAGTTGACGACCCGAGCAGTGGAATCTGTGAGTTGTGCTCTAGTGCAACGAGAAGTGAGCGAGCTTACAGCTCCGGTAACCTATCTGGATAATAGGTAGTGGACTATACGTGTCCACGGGGCGACTAGCTTGAGACACTAGTCTTAAAAGTACCGGATGAAGAATGCGCCTCGGTGCGCCCTGATCTGGCGTTATGACCTGACGTAGATGGTCCCTTGTGCTTGCACAAGGATGTCTGACACCTACTTTGTGACCTAATGGTTGGTAGGGGGTGTCAGTATAAACTTTAAAGTAGTGTTGAGTGGGTTGCGCACTGGCAGGGAGTGGAATTCTCTGCCAACGTCTGTGTTCCCTAAAACTTATAACCTGAATGCCTTCAAGGCGAGAGTTAATAGGCATCTTCTGGGGCAGCTCGCTACATCGTAGATCTCATCTACGCTCACCATCAGGCGAGATCGAGGTCAAGAGCTGTCTTATAAGATTAAAAAAAAGGCTGGTTTCAGGCGGTCGATCGAGATGACGGCTGTTCTGTTCTCATGGCGTTCCTCCAGCACTTTGTACGGCCCGTTGTAAGGTACTTGCTGTACGCCAGTAAGTGCGCTCTTCGCTGCATTATTACGTTCGAAAACATGCGAATAATTTTTTCGCTTTCTATGTTATACATTATACATTAAGGTCAGAGTAAAATAATGCCTCAAATATAGATCTTGCTACAAAATCTTGTACAACCGTACGACTCGATAGGTTTCACTATTTTGTTCATTGGCGGGATACGAATACGATATTCGTATAATTTCCTAATTATAATTTGGCTCGGATTGCCAGAATATTCAAAAGAGTCAATTCAATTTAATTCAATTCAATCATTTATTGCTTTCCATAAGTATATTGAGTCCTCTCAATCTTTCTAGAAATTTTCTCAGTACTCATTTGAAATACCATTGAATAGATTGTATATTATATTATTTTTTTTTAATTAATTAAGAGACAAACAGTTATAACACAAGAAAAAAAAATATAAAATTTCCTTAAATGTAAACCTATAGCCCCCTAAGTTATACTAAGAAACAGCACAATATAAAAACAAAACATTCAAACAATGAAAAAAAAACATTATTACTTAGCAAAACATACAGAAGCAAAAATAAAAAAGTACCAAGACAGAAACTAAAAAAAAAGCATTCTTAGGCTGTATGGACGTACTTCACTGCCTTCTCATGTATGGGCCTTACTAAAAATAAAACTAATAACTGTTATATTGTGTTAGGTAGGTAACTGTTATTTAGATTTTTATAATTTACTTTTGCTTACTTAACAGTAGTGTTCAAAATTAGTACTGTAAATAAAACAATTTTCTAACGACTTACTATTTTGTGAGCATGTTGGCCAGTCACATAGTAAATATAGTTTAGATAATTTATGCATTCTATTCTATTCTATCAACACGTGAAAGTTATTGTCACAGAATCATGGATTGTGATGTTTACCGCTCTGCCTGCTTGTATAGCCATACGCCATGAGATTTACAATAAATCACGCACGAGACGGGAAAAGACAGAAAAAAGAGAGAAACTTTGATAAATGTCTGTAAACTCGGGAATGCACCATATATAAATATGGTGTCCGTGAGATAAGTCGCTTACATAGTTTGCGATAAAGTTCATCATCTTTCGGAAACAACAGTTTTTCCAAATTTACGTCAAAGTATCTAACTTTTTAGTTAGAAAAATTAAAAAAAAAAAACACGTGGTTAGAACCACGATAGCTCAATTGGAAGAGCACCTGACCCGGAATGTCAGAAGGGTGCAAGTTCAAATCCTGCTCGTGGAAATTTTTTCAACATTTGTGTTTTTGTAATTTGTTCGCAACAAAATTTGCGTTAAAAATTATTTAAACATTTTATAGAAAAATTAAATTTTTTGAAGGAAGGGCTTGGTTTTTACTTCTAGTTAGCGACGATAAGGATAGAAGCGCACTTAACCAGGTATCCTTAATCACACCTTATGTCTAAACGTGTCGAAACATGTTGGAAACAAGGCAATGCTATCAACAGTGATGCTATGGCGAAAGACTTTTTTCTAATAAATATTTACATGGGACTTTTATTATATAACATAGCTGCTGAATATATACAATTTAAATAATAAAGTTCAGTTCTTCGCAAAAATCCCTAACTCAACATACACCTTAGACGTTTCTAGATTCAAAGAAGCGTCCCGACGGTATCTGGGCAAATTTTCATTCACAATGTAGCTCTTCTACGGCATACTGATATCTTCGAGGTAAGATAAAGCTGATTTTTACATTCCTATAAAGTTTCTGTTTGAAAGGATGGTATGTCTTAAACGAGTTCAAATATTCTTGTATAGTTTCTCAAACTAATCGTACGTGCTCACTTCGCAATAGTTGCTGGAGTTCAATTGAACGGCATGTTTACTTAAGGGGGTGCCGCGCGGAATTTCGAAAATTTACGTGTTTTTAAGTCACTGGTGCTAGACGCTGAAAAGGTCATATACATTAAAAGGACTAGTGTAGGTTAGCTTGATCCTTTCACATGGCCATGGTTGTCTTGGAATTTGAAACAAATACCCAGAAACTGCATAAACAATACGTAAAAGTAATGATATCTAAAAACTTATTTCTTCAGAAACTTTGTAAATATAGCATAAATGAAACAATGATCCGACATCAAAATGTTTGTATTGATATTCCGCAGGCCACTGTTGTCTTATTAACATATAAAATATTTTAACAGTTTAACTGTCAATTTTTATTTAAATTTACCTATTTCGTCCTACTGCTGATAAAAGGTCTCCCCAAAGGTCTCTTTACGTCTCGTTCTTTGGCGGCCTTCCACCTAAAATAATGTTTTATTTGTAAACATGTTGTTACATGTTGGCTTGTTTGACGATCAAACGAGAGAGTTTATTTTATTGTCTACTAGCTGACCCGGCGGAATTCGTACCGCTTTGACAGTTTCTATCATTAAGTTAAATATATATCAATGGTTTCCATGACAACAAAACAAACAAATAATTTTGTATTGGAAAATTATATTGTCGTTTTTAGTATTTTATTTTATAAATTTTTTAATATAGCCTATGTTACTCAGTGCTAATGTAGCATTCTAATGGAGAAAGAATTATTTTAATCGGTCCAGTAGTTTTTGAGTTTATTCGTTGCAAACATACATACATACATACATACACACATACATACCTACATACATACAAAAATACAAAGGTTTCCTCTATTATAATATTAGTTGTCTATTGAACTGGCACTGCATAGTTTACATCATGTCACATAGATGGCAGCACAAGTCCCATTTTGATATCTTACAACACTAACACTATATCAAAATACAAAACAATATTTATTAGCAAGTTAACATTCTGAATACCCAAAAAATTCATAAAGTGATAATGCTTTACACTAGACAAGCTTATAATTAACAAATCAGCTGGCAACTCAGCTGTTTCTAAATACTCAAGATTAACAATTTTATTATTAACGCATTCACTACAAAAATGATAGATAACGAATGTCTATGTTTTGTTCGTTTGTAAAGCATGTTATTTAAAGACAATTTCAGTGCACCCTGATTATCAATAAACACAGATACAGTTCTTAAATTATTAGTAATTTCATACAACAAATTACGCAGATACCATTGCCTCTCTACAAGCTTCTGAGAGTCCTAATACTCCGCTTCAGTGCTTGAGAGGGTAACGGTTTTTTGCTTTCTCGTTTACCAGGAGATCGCAGCCCCAGATAACATAAAACATAAGCCTGTTAACATTATTTTCCCAATCGGCATCAACAAAACCTATTAACTCTTTATTACCATCTCTGCATTATTTTAAATCAAAATATTTTGTTTTCTTTAGATATTTTAAAATTCTTTTAGCATAAGGCCAAGTTTCTTGATTAAAACAGTTATTAAATTGACTCAGAAATCCAACAGAAAATGCAATATGGGGTCTAATTAGTATTACTAAATACATTAGACTTCCAATAAGTTGCTGATAAGGAAAGGCACGTGAAGCCCACGTGAGCAAAATCGCGAACAAAAGCTAGGTCCTTTATATAGTAGTCGAGATAGTACCTCCAACGTTTTCGCGAAGAAAATAAATTTTAGTACATCATAAAATAATATGCAGGAGAAAGGTAAAATCGAATTACAAGTTTTCAAATAACTTACCTTGAAGAACCTAGGGAAGCGGATGATGGGGTTGGTGCCGATCTTGAGCTGCAGCAGATCCAGTGGCGTTAATGACGCGATGTCCAGCAAGAACGGCCGTGACTTCAAGTAGTGCCTCGCTAACTTCTTCGAGTCATAAACCTATTATAAGTACATAAAGTTTTATTTAACAGCAAATAATTTGTAAAATGTCTAAATGTTGGGTCGTTAGAGCTGGCTTGCAATGCCAGAAGATATAAGATTAAATTCCACTTGTGGATTTTTTTTAACTTTTTCTGTTTATAGAAATGTATAAGATTCCTAATTTTATCATAATATTGTATAGTTCATTCAGCGGTTTTTAAAAATCTTTACTAAACATTTTAAAAGAGAATTACACACAAATAAAGGTCAACCAAAGATCGAACTGTTTAGAATTATTAATTACCATGAGGCCTTGCTCCAAGTAGCCGGTCCGAAGTTGCACCACCAGGTCTAGGGCGAACACGAGGTCGCTGAGGCCGTCACACGTCAGCCAGAAGTAGTGGCACAAGATCTAGTGACAGAAGAAACAAACACAGACTCTTACTTATTTACTTACTTTCTTCACTGGCTCAACGATCCGAAGTGAATCAAAAAACAAAAAAACAAACACATGAACTAGAATAAACGATATATTTCATCATACAAAACACTTAATCTTATAAGTGTTTAATGAACAATACCAAAACAAAAAAGATGCCACAAGTATTAGGAGTTTTACATTGCCCTTGCCCCCAAATAAAATTAAAAACGTTATTAAAAATACAGTTGGAACAAACCTACGCTAGTTCGATGAGTTGGTTAAGAACCCAGATCCGATCCGAAACTCTCGGAGAATACAATAGGAAACGGGGATAGGTATATACGATGCCCATTCCCTCTGGAAAGTGTGCCTTACACTAAAAAAATTACGAGATCCCTGTTTTAAGGCACGTTTACAGTATATTTAATATAAAGATTGTATAAGAACATTGTTACAACATTATGTATGATCTTTTCTATTTTCCGTATTAGTTTTGAACGCACGGCAAAAAGCTTTCACATCCTTCCCAGCGTGTGCGGGAGGAAGTACCTACCACGCCCTGGAGTTTTACGATGTACAACACATTTACCAAAGTAAATAAAGGAACTCTTGCTATTCCACGAAACACCTTTGAGTTTACAGAGGTGGTTAGGATCAAAAGGTAACATTTACACTTTTATTAAAATTTCCGATACCATTTAGATCGATCAAGATTTGCAAAAATTGTTACCTTTTGACACAAACTCGTGTTTTTTATCGTTTTTTTGTATCGAATTTATCATCTTTTGATGCGAATTATTTCAGATTCCATAAAAAATTTAAGAAAAGAGTACGAAGAAGGAAAAAAAAACGCTAAGGCTAAAAATGAAAATGTTACTTTTTGATCCTAACCTCCTCCTGATGTAGTTTTTAAAATGAAATATTCTTTTTGTTTCCAGGTAACAATAGATATAAACTATTAGAAATCGTAGAAAATACTGTCTCAAGTTTATAATAAACTAGTATAATATGCAAAATTCTTAGTTAACTTCTAATAAACTATTCTGATCTACTTTAATACTATCGGTCAACCTTATCCAACCTGATTAAAAAGGTTAGACTTACCTAATAATAGCATGTGCCTTTTATGTCCCGAAAATCCAATACTCGGGGATCTAATATCATGACACGCTGTGTTGGGAACTGTCGAATATCAGGTAGCGTTTCACGTCATTATTAGTTTAGTAATAAAATATTTAGGTCGATTTACGAGTCAATCTCGTTGGGTGTATTGCTACAAAAAACCGAAAATAATTACGAACATAAAATTAACACCAAAAAGTGTACAAATTTCTTCAGAGCTATTGCGAAACTTTAAAATTAAGGAAAGCCGATTTCAAAACAGCATCTGATAGAGACGATGAAGAGAAGTAGATTCACTTTCTTTTTGGTCCAATCACTTTGAGTTTCAGGAAAATACGACTATCGTTATTTTACTGCACCGCAATTTATTCCTGCCGCTTGGGGTGTCATTTTACAATATCGGCTCGGGTCACCCAGGGGAGTGTTTTGGGCCCCCACTTTCTTCCAGTGTTTACTTAGCAGACGTCTTGGGAAATAAAAAGGAGTTGAATTTTGCAAGTAGTGCAGTTATTTCACGTTGAATCAACCGACGTTGTGTTTTCAATGTTCGGACGAGTTTTCTTTGAGATTTCACTTCGATTCAATGTGTATGTAGAATTCGGTCTTAGCTCCACTAGCTAACGAGTATGTTGTTCTATAATTACCAACTTGTTTCAATTGAGTTGAGTAACAGTGAGAAAAATATAATATAATTTTATTATGCAATTGTAATTGACTCTTGTAATTTTAGGTAAATAGGAGAAATATATATAAATAATTAAATTTTAAGCACCTTTTAATGCGATTCAAAAGTCTGATCATGATAATGCCAGAAACTTAAGCATATTAACTTAAGTAACTATATAATTCCATCCTATCAATGTTCAGCTGCTACACCGATTTGAGTTTTATTGGCCTAAAAGCATTTCCACAAAAAGCCCAATCATTTTGTAATTCAGACCACTTTAATATTCTTGGATAAAGTTATTAGTCTATAATATCGTATACAGGGCTCACTTCTGAGCTCTTTGGTAAATCACTTTCTGATTTATATTTTGTATAGTACAGTCAACAACAACTATATAAGCTCTAGCAGTTGTTGAACGTAGTTTCAGCAGTATTTTCACAGTTTTTTCTGTAATTGTATCGTGGCAAGGGGTGATAAAGTTTATTTTATATAAGCACAAACTTCAATAACGCTTTAAACAGCGCTGTCTGTAGGTAATTTATTGAAGCATTCTACTGAAAAAGAACAATATGTTTTAGTCAAACAAATGTTTTAAATTAATATATTAGTCATCTTATTTGGTGGGTAGAATATATAAAAACATTTACCATATCTACAAAAAGTTATTAGTTTAAAAGCTGCCAAATATATATTCCACCTGTACAATTACTTGTGCAAATAAATATTTTGATTTGATTTATATATTAATATGCTGCTGTGAATTGTGCGTGCCAAAAAAAAAGATTGTTTCTTTTCTTTTCTATTTCTTTTTCATTCTATTCTAAATAAAAAGTACCTGGAAACCAAGCTTTGCTCGTTATGTTTTTATAACGTGTTCTAAAAATGAAACCAAGCTAGATCGATTGATCGCCCCCGAAACCCCCTGCGTACTAAATTTCATGAAAATCGTTGGAGCCATTTCCGAGATTCAGATTATATATATACAAGAATTGCTCGTTTAAAGGTTTTAGATAAATTAGATAGATTGTTAGATTATATTAGATTAGATTAGATAGATAGATTAAAACAGCACACCGACTTCCCAATCAAGAAGAAAAGAAAGAAAAGAGGTTGAAATATTTTCCAAAAAATGTTGACTATTTTTTACGCCTTGATATCAAAATATTTGAAAGACATACATTATTAAAGACAATGCGAATAGACAATTTGGTTCTGCTATTTCTAGTGAAAATCTTATAATTAGATCTCTGCTGAACCGTAAAATTGCTCGAAATACTAAAATTGACAAAACTTTTGAGGTATCCCTAAACTTTTCCTTTTAAGTATCTAACGTCTACTTTCGTAAAAAATTACGACAAAAGTTTAAAAATAAAATAATGTTTTTATGTAGGCGATTCAAATTTTACAGCGAGTTTTATCTCGGTATGTGATGTTGATTTTTTTGGAGAGAGTTTGCTGACAGATCAGGTGGCATTTTTAGCCCGTCACCAGACTTTTCAGGAGTGGGCGAAAAACTAAAAGAATTCCTCAAGCCGTGTGAAATGAAACTCTGTCAGAGGTTTTCTAGAGAAAATGGCATCACGCACCAGTGCGTGTCCCCGTTCCCTAATAGATTCACCGAGGGTTTCAGATGGGATCGGGAAAGAGGTTGATAGGACGCATTAAACGAAGCAGCTCTGTTAATATAGCTGAAATAAAGGTTATTGAAATCGGAGTATATTCATTTTTGTAACATTTATGTATATTAGGGGAACGGGTGATATAATTATTAACTGTTTAAAAATGCTTATTAGCGTAAGCTTGCTTGATTTTTTAACTCTTATTTTACTTTAGCGGTCTATATCAATAAATCCCTTAAGAAAAAGTGCTAATAACACATCCCCGCCTTTTTCACTGGATTGGGATAAAAGCAACTTGTTTATTACACAAAAAAATTCTACGAAAAAACATCCCAAACATTTTTTGTTTCCTTTGTTTGGCCACCTGTTTCATTAAAAAACTTCTTAAGAATTCTAATATAAGCGTTAGCAGAAAAATGGATATCGCAATTAAAATTAATTAATACAAGCTCTGTAGACCTGTGGGAAGTTTTACACTTTACTGGGTTCAGCCAGTTCAGCTGAGTTGTTTTAACTAGCTTGTTACACAACAAGTGAAAACTGTAAATAAATCAATTATAGCGTTCCTGGATTCGATTGAAACAGCGTGGGCTAGCGTGGGACACAGCAGATGGAAATAACCACGTAGATGTTTTTTAATTCATTTGACCTAATGGTGTGTTGGTGTGACTTAAGTGTACTTCACACGGAATCCTCAATTAATGAAAAAAGCACAGACTTTTAACTAATCACCAGAGTTCGGAATTAGGTAGAGTTATTTATTAATGTGCATCGAGATGTTGATATTAATATAGATCTTCCCGGGATTTCTAATGGACAATCCCGTGTGGCCAACAATATTACAAATAAATAATAATAAAAACCTCAGAGATAGATAAGACAAATAAAACAAAGATAATTAACATACAATTTTTATTGGCATTAATTCACAATTCAAATTATTAATAGTCTTAGGCAAATTCTCATACTTATACTTCGCCTTTTTTATAAATACGAAAATACTTTTGCTTCTAGCCTAGATTCGTGAGGTTAAAATTTAGGTTAAAAATTAATCTCGGGATTTGAGGCATATCCACTTTATTCTTTCGCTGTATGAAATCAGTGTAAGTAAATAAATAACTCTACCTAATTCCGACCTCTGCTAATCACTTAACAAACTCCGGGTTTAACCACAAAATAAGGAAACTGCAGAAGGTAAGCTTCATACAAACGCTTAGACAACCTCTCACGGACACGGAATGGACTGGTTCGAGATGGCCTGGTTGATGATGGATATATATTAAAGCTTACTTTCTGGGATCTCCTTATTTTTGGTTTCACTCAGGATTTGTCGTTTTTTGAAATGAAATGTCTCTTGTCTTGAAATATTATTAAGCAAAAGTGGCATCATCTGTTCGTTACTTGGTAACGCAGAAACTTTAGCAACATAGCAAAACCCCTCCATTCGATTTAAATATTAAGGTTATAAATATTTAATGATTGGGGCAGAAAGAGGTTGGGTTGCTCATCGCATCGATATTTATGTCGGTACAAACGACTGAAATAGTAAATAATAGATTCAGAACTTTTCAATTTATATAGAGGGATACACTCTAAAACATTCGAAATGAAACAATTATAACACACACATTAGCAACACCTTAACTGGAAATCACACATCATACAAATAAATAAAAAAATCTCGAGTTATTGTTACTTATTATCCATGCTATCTAGTATTACCTCCCTTAAAGTTGCCAAGACTGCCTATTACGGTTATGTTTATCCTCAGTTAACATATGGTGTAATATTCTGGGGAAACTCAGTTAATGTCGATTCTACTTTTATAATGCAAAAGAGATGTTTAAGAATTATATACAAAATGTGCAATACTGAATCTTTACGTGATACTTTTAGAAACGAATTATTTTTGACTGTTACTAGTATTTATATTTTAGAAATTTCGATATTTGTTATAACCCATAAAGAATATTTCACAACAAAATCATCCACCCGTAACAATATTCGCACAAAATATAAATTTGACCTATGTGTACCACAAAGCAATAATGTAATGTTCCACAAGGGAGCCTTTAATAGTGCAATTAAAATATATAATAAATTGCCGGTAGAGATAAAAAAGTTAGAAGGTAATATTTTTAAAAAAAGTTTGAGAGCATGGCTCATACACAAGGCCTATTATAATTTAAACGAATACTATGCTGATAAATAGGTATTATTCACAAAACATATTGTACGTCCGAAATGGATAAACTGTTGATACTATTTATTATTTAAGAACTATATTGTACACAGTTATACAATAAATAATTTCTATTCTATTTCTATTCTATTCTATCAGTTTTTGAATGGATTGAAAAGACAAACTTTAAGAGACTGGGTACCTCGAATTCAAAAATATATTTTTTTGAGATTCTTTATCAATGTGAATAATAAATAACAAAAGAGTTTTTACTTTCGGGTTCATTGAAATTGCATAGCGATTTTTCGCATTCATAACGAGCATCTGCTTGTTCAACTACAGACGCTTATTTATTTTGGAATAAATAAATTGTTAACTTTATTAATTTAGGATCAAGTCACTTTTACTTCTTTTTCAACATTCTAAAGTTCGGAAACTCTATAACAGTTATGAGAGTTTCATATAATTTATTTTTCTTATTTTTTCGGATCTTTTGATTTTAACACATGTCAAATTCACCGAACCTTATTCAATATGGTTTGCAATCTAAAACTGCCTTCCTATTTATATTTAGAAGCTAAAACCATAAAGCATCATAGCGGAAAGATTTTATTTACTTACTTGTAATTCTGGAAAGCTCTGTCTCACTATGAGAGTCCAAAGGTTGTACAACACGCAGAGAGTGATCAGCCACAACCAGTAGAAGTAGAAGTTCTCGTCAGGGTTCACCACCGTCCTGGGCGCTCGAATCTTTCTTCTTCTATGCCTGTTTGTGGACCTATTTTCTCCAGCACCTTCTGACCCTGTATCTTCAACCTGCAGGCAGTTGGCAAAACTGATAAATATGTACTCCAGAGAAAGACGGTAAACTTTTCACAGAAAATCTTTTTAGTAATTTGTTTCTTATCATGTTATGAAAAATCTCATATATTTTTTTAACTTCTTTGTTAAGTTCGGTATGCAATATTAAAAACTAAGGGTTTTTTACCGTTACAACATGAGATAAAAGACATTAATAAAAATAGATAATATTTCAAGTTAGTGTTCAAACTTGAATAGTTATTAGAATAAATATTGTATTAAAAGATTCGTCAAAAATGGTTTAGAATTTTGATCAACAGTTTTCTTTAAATACAAGCGATGTACATTGTGTATATATTTAACCATACAGTTAATTAGAAAGTTATTAAGCTTTATGAAATGCCTAGTTTAAATCTTTGCAATAACAAAAGATTCATGAATATATTAGATGTTTGGATCAAGCAACATGTTTCTGTACTTTTTCTTTTTATGATTCTCGATGGAATAACGTAAACCACGGCCAAACTATTGAAGGACCATGTGCAATGGAATGATCACATGACAGGCATGACATAAAGCCTCACTGTTTCCTGCGTCGTCGGCGTCTGTCTAGTAGAAAACCTCTTCAAAAACGAATCCTCTCTCTTCAAAGGTGGTTTCTTCTGTATTGCAGAGCTGAGCTGGACCGTCGTTCGTAGCTTCATCCATCTTTGATTCGATTTTGTTCTGTATACCAACAAAATTAGTAAATATTTCAATATAACAATAATTTTGCGTTTGAAGGGAAGTAAGCAGAGGGAGCCATGCTTTCAGAAAGTTAAGTTTCAAGGTAGATAAGAGTAATCGAAAGTTTAGCTTCATTGAACTTTGTCTTGCAAAGATTTCTTTGTAAACAGAAAGAAACATTATCTTATTTCATTATTGCTAATTCGTTGAATTTACTGACAGAGAACAAAGAAAGGCAAATTACTAATTTAAGTTTATTATTCTGTGCCTCAAAAACTTGAACGTGAACTGAAATATTTTTACAACGTGCAAACAAATAATCTACCGTTATCTACATGCGGCATGGCAATTTACGAGTATGCTAGAAACAAAATCCAATTCCATAATATAAAAAAGTATGTTTGTAGAGTGAGATATCAGTAAGTCGAATACTAACGCATCTAAAACTAATATACTAATCTGAATCTAAAGTTAGGAGATAAAATTCTATATAGTCAACCAATCTATCACTAAATTGAAACGTCCATACAAATGCAATTAAACGAATAACACTGAACACGTGATCTCCCAAGTGATAGTAAAGAAAGTAGAATCTGTTCAAGGTGAACTAAGTATAGACACAATATTCACAAGAAAAACACACAAAATCCAGTGAGTAAAGTACCATTCTCGAAGTACCTATACATAGACGAAGGTAGCACATCAGTGGATAATAAACAAACAATGATAATAAACGACAACGATATTCGGCATTACCGTGTCCAGTCATTGAATCGAACCTTTTTATTTTCCTTAGTGCCTGGTAGTATGCCATAACAGCTTGGACGTGTCTCCATTTACGGCCTCGTTTGTCTGTGTCCGACCCAGGCTTCTCTGTGTCCTGGAGGGACTTGTGCGAGCTTGATGAGCTCGATGGAATGATCGGTCGCCTACAAAGGGATGTATCGTGTTACACGGAGGTAGTGTACAGTGTATGTGATCTGCTGGTGGAAGCCCTTCGCCGCGAGTTTCTTTGATCGGTTCAACAGTTTAAGAAAGAGTTTAAAGAATTTTTTGGTACATACTAATTTTACATCTCTTCATTTTCAAACTTTAGCATACTAAATAATAACATTACTTTAATCAACAATGATTGAATAATTTGATTTAATTGATTGATAAATTATTAGATTTTTTTAAATATCGACCAAATACAAACTCGGGGCACCTTATTCACATTGCTTGAGACTTCACAAAAGAACAACATGCATAATAATAAAATTAACCATTATCTCGCTAAAATCGTTCATGGACAGTACAATATTACCAACTTGGGTGTTTATCAGAGCATTACTGTGACGTCTATTCGTCGGGCAGTGCAGGGTCGTGATCTAATTGCTATGCATTATGCACGAACATTTTCTGATGAGGCGTTTAGTCAGTCTTGTACTGATTTTGTGTTTTGCGTAATTTGGTTAGTAAACGATGCTGGGACAATCGAGTTGCGTACGGAATGTAACAATCTGTGATCCAGACTATGTCAATTTGCAATCCATGGAAAAGTTATAAAACATTATTTGTCATTATTGGTGTTGATTGTATTATATATCGTAAAGTTAAGAATTTGTAGCTTTCTGTAGAAATGAAAAAGTAATAATACTTAGTATTTTTGTAATATTTAGATTGGAGCATTGTGTTACAAGTGAAGTGGAGTCGAGACCAAATTATGATGTAGGAGATGAAAAGCAGGAGCTGACCAAAATAGCGTACATAAATAGAGTAACATATGAAACAGCGATGAAATTTTGTAGATTTTAATGATGGAGACCTCATTCGTTAGATCTCGCGTCATTCCGTGCGCAGCTCAAAGTCCGTGCCGATCTAAGGGCGTAGGGCGCAGTGCAACTAAGCAAGTCTTCGGTATGCCGTGCGCCACTTACATGTCGTCTGGCCGAGCGTGCGGCGTGAATGGAGACAACTTGCTCAACAATCTAGGGAATTTGGGAAAATGCAATTCAGTACCTACTCTTTGAACGGGACGACGTGAAAATAGGTGGAAAGTTGGTTTTAAATAATTTATAGGGAATATTAAATATTTTTACATTGTACAAAGGAGATTCTACAATGCATAACAAGATTGTTTTTGACTTTAACGATCAAAATCTGGTTTTAAATAATTCTACGTGCTAACTCGCGTACCTAAACGATTATTTATAAAGATATTACCTAAATATATGTATATTTTTACAAAGTACAAAGGTGATTTTATTATATATGTAACGACAAAATGTTAACGTTAGACCAAAGAATATTGTTGTTATTGACGAAGCGAATATTTATTTCATTCTGCAGACTCGTTAATTATAACTTTCAAACACCTGTTTACTAAAATCAGATATTAATCTTGGGGTTGCATCAAGTTTTTATACATAGGTACGTTGACTGGCGCTTTTGTTTCGGTAGGTACATAAAAACTACAGACAATTTTTCTGGCGTAGGTACTTTAATCTTGCCTGCACGCTCGTCGGCAAATATCAGTAAAGAGTCAACGTAAATATTTATTCGTTTGAGTAGGTTACCAAGCCAAAGCTATGCGAAATTTAAGTGATCGAATTTATCGTTTATCTTACATTAGGATTCATTCATCTATAGTTTCATCGGGTTATAATGTAACAAATCAGAAGAATAATAGAAGTATAAAAAAGTATTTCAATTTACAAACTAAGAGAGTACGAGTAAGTGTATGATTAAACTATAGCCTTCGTTCTAATGATGTGACCTCCAACGTAATTTTTTGACGTGATAACGTCTTATAAATTGATAGACCCGGCTGCATGCACGAAAAAGTTCCGCGTTACCTCGCTCGCTAATTATCGCTCGCTAATGCCGCGGCATTAGCGAGCGATATGACGCGGCATTAGCGAGCGATAATTAGCGAGCGATATCTATGATATAGATATGGTTTTCGGGGGTGCCGATTTCGAATACAACATTTATTTCGAGATCCAAGATGGCGGACGCAACTTTTTTATGTAAAATCAATATGGGTATCATTTCCATGGTTTTCGGGGGTGCCGATTTCGAATACAACATTTATTTCGAAATCCAAGATGGCGGACGCAACTTTTTTATGTAAAATCAATATGGGTATCATTTCCATGGTTTTCGGGGGTGCCGATTTCGAATACAACATTTATTTCGAGATCCAAGATGGCGGACGCAACTTCTTTATGTAAAATCAATATGGGTATCATTTCCATGGTTTTCGGGGGTGCCGATTTCGAATACAACATCTATTTCGAGATACAAGATGGCGGACGTGACTTTTTTATGTAAAATTAATATAGGTATCATTTCCATGGTTTTCGGGGGTGCCGATTTCGAATACAACATATATTTTGTTGTATTTTTATTTTTTAAATTTAAAATGATTTTCTAAATTAAGAATTTTATGAAAAAATTTTTTAAATTGTTTCGTTGTCACGTTCAACTATCGTCAGTAAACCGACTTTACAGACAACCAATTTTTTTTTTTTTTAACTCTGGGAAATCTGCTCTTAGACCGTCTCGACCGGGCTGTTGCAGGCACCGGGAGGTGTGTGGGGATGGGTGGTGGTCTGCCCGACCCACTAAAACCCAGAGGCACCTTCTACCTTGAGGCTTTGGCGCGGGGAGTGTGGGGAAGATGGTGACCCCCACCCCCGCGCTGGGCTACGATGGGTGCAACAGCCCATGTAGCCGCCTCCGAACCTCCAACGTAACCTTAGATGAATCAATCTAAAGGTAAGACAAACTATCGGTCAATAAGGATGTTGAAAACAACAATAGTTCCTTCCAGAACATTTAATAATTAATTTATATTTTTATAATCGTTTTGACAGATGTTTACAACTTTCCCTATTGACTAATCAGTCATACCCAATGGTCATCGACGTCGATAACTTGAACTTCGGCAAAGCGTAATTAACGCGGTTTAGGGTAAGTAACTTAGAGGATTTGTAAATTAGTAGACAGATTTTTATAAACAAAAAGTTTGCCTTAGCAAGTAGGTACATACCTTCACATCAGACTATCCAGATCTGTCAAATTTCCTTAATAAATGTCCAACCTTTTTCCGACATTCTCAATGATGTTTAACCTAATTTTAATAATGAACTTAATATTTTTTAAATTTTTTTGTAACTCATACTTTTGTAATTAAAAATCTTATATATTCCCGGGTGCAGTCAACGGCATTAATTATGTTTTATTATTATTATTTCATTATTATTCTACTTCATACCTTTATTAAGATGTCGCTATGGATTTGAATCCATCTGGCCCAACAATGTGCATGCATATTGATGTGGTTGACTGTACCTGATGTTGAGATGGTCTGTGGTAGCGTTTTATGCACGTGGCACTACGGACACAGATGTTCACTATTTGTCATAGCATTATGGATGCATTATTTTTTTTATATAAGTATATTTTTTAAATAATATAAAAAAGTACATGTATAGCCCTACTTAAATAAGCTCCTTCATTCATAAATTGTGACCAGCTATGTTGGGCTTACAATAAATAATATATTATAAGTATAGTCATATTATAAATCAAACATTGTAAACCTGTTTGTAGTCCAAAATAAATTAAAAAAAAAACCTTAAACGATGGACATAAAGTCCTAGTCATAGATATTTATTGCATCACGTTGTACAAAGATCTTACAAACAGTATTAAGTCTCAAACATGGCCCTGCAAGAGAAAAGTCTATTGCGGAATTTTGACAGTAGTCTGATGTGTGTAGGCGTGTGTGTACATTGCCTAATTGACTAAATTGATGATAGACTATAATATATATAATATATAAGCAGTAATGCTTGCCTACACACTGTTTAATTGATTACTGATAAGTATTTGCCTTTTAATACTGTCGAAATAATTGATGATAAAGGTCGATTGTGGAACGTAAGCACACTTCACCCGGAGTGTAAGCCGGTTGTAGATTATTAATTTTAGACAAAAAGCTCCTCTGAAGAGAGATACTCGTAGATATTGAAAGTATCATATAATGTTGAAAGTGCTCTCTTACTTTTACTTTGGAACAATATTATTTGAAGGAATTTTCCCATGCTGGAAAAACGGGGGTGTATTTTTAATTCGTCTCATAATTCGTTTGTAACATTCCGTCAAATATTTTTATCTGTTACGTTCCGTTTCATGCAAGCTTACAGTTTCTTTTGCTGGTAGTGTAGTATGTTGCTGGGACCTTAATAATTTGTTTGATGGGATCCCAGACAGATGTTAAATTCCAACCATAAAGTGGGTACCTACTTTATTAAAATATGCATATTTTTAATTTCAATAGCCTAGCGTATCACATATTTTGAAAAAGGGAATTCACATGGTCACATTTTCAAATTGAAAGTGTTTAAGCTAATAAAGGTGAATGTCTTCGCGATAAGTAAAAAAGTTCGACAATGTTAAGATTACTAGGTATATTACCTGCTTTATATCAGGAAAGTTTTAATTTGTATGTTCACAAAGTGTTTTGAATTTTAGTATTAGGTTTAAATGCAATTTTGTAACGTCGTTGTTCAATTGTCCCTCGTCCACCACATAAGAGCAATAAATAATTTGACTTAATTCAGAGTTGATTTTTCTTAGCGCAATAATTTCTGACAAAACTGCGCCAAAAAAGCTTGTTTGTCGACCTAATAAAGAGGAATGTTTGCTTTCGAGGCAATAACGGTAAACACACGCTTTTATCTTCCCGTATGGTGCACATATATACAGCGTGACCTTAAGCTCTGGATAAATATGTATTGAAAACACGTGTAAAGCTACTTCTGAAAAATGATGTTAGGTGGTATGTTTTTAATCAGAAAATAACTCAAAATATCAAATTTTTCTAACAAACTTAATTCCCACTTAACAACAACAAATATTAGCTAAGTATTTGTCCACAGGCTAGGAACACCCTGCTAAGTATATTATTTTCCCTTTAAAGGTAACCTCTTGTGTTTCTGATATTTATGCGTAGCATGACTCACCTACTAGATTCTATAGATTCAACTTTTAATGAAACCGTTTTTTATCTATACTAATATTATAAAGAGGAGAAGAAACCTTTGTATTTTTGTATGTATGTATGTTTGCAGCGAATAAATTCAAGAACTACTGGCCCGATTTAAAAAATTCTTTCACCATTAGAATGCTACATTAGTGCTGAGTAACATAGGCTATATAAAAAAATAAATACTAAAAACGACAATTTCATTATCCAATACAAAATGATTTGTTTGTTTTGTTGTCATGGAAACCATTGATATACAAATATTTAACTCAATGATGAAAACTGTCAAAGCGGTACGAAGTCCACCGGGTCAGCTAATCCTTTTTAAAACGAACACGTTTAAAACATTTCATTAACAAAATTCAACTTATGGAATTTTGGCCTTTTTTCAAAGATAAAATTTTACTAGAAAAATAAAACCAGCCTCAGAAAGCTTGAGTGGCAATTGAACACACGACTGGCTTGCAGCGTAAATCACAAATTACTAGAAGAATTCAACGAGTCTTCTGGGGCCTCGGTAGCTCAGCGGTCAAAGCATTGGATCGGTTATCCAAAAGTCGTGGGTTCGATTCCCACTCGAGCTTCCTGAGGCTGGTTGATATTTTCTAATAAAATTTTATCTTGTAACTATATAGCATTGTGAATGCAAAATTCCAAAATAATAATAATATTTCTTCATTGACATATTAATCATTCACCCACGGTAAATTAGCTCCCAAAAAATATATTTCCCGTTTTTGCAACAATTTTCATTGCTGCTCCGCTCCTAATAGTCATAGCGTGATGTTATATAGTCTATAGCCTTCCTCAATAAATGGACTATTCAACACAAAAATAATTAATAAATTCGAACTCCACCGTTCCTGAGATTAGCGCGTTCAACCAAACAAACAAACTATTCAGCTTTATAATATTAGTATAGATAGCTCGCTGAGGTTACTAGGAATTAGTACCAGCTATTTCGACCTAATAAACAATAAACATTAATGTATAATAGCACAATGTACTAAGAATTACCAAGACACGCGCGCCAGTGAATGAAAAGAGGCGATGAAAATTGCAATATACTGAAACTCATACACATAAATTTTAAAGGGTACATAAAAGTCTCCATTCTTCCAGAGTAGAACACTTTACGTGTATTTACAGTTTTCTCGGTTTCTACTAGAGTTAATGACGTTCAAATAACACAGCTTTAAAAATATGGGTAAACTTTTTGCAAATTTTGTTGCGAACAAAATTGATTGCCCGCCTGGCTAGCTACCACCATCTTCTCTAAATATGTCGCCATAACATCAATGTTTGTAGCATTGTAGTGTTTTGGCAGCTAGAGATAAAATAGCCAGTGCCCCAATATATGCCCGATTGTGGATAAGAACACTTGTTCTGTACGGTTTGAAAATTAGATCTTCATCAGAGCTATTAAATATCTTGGATTTGGTAGCTTGTTATTAGTTCATATAGTATCATCATAGTGAATAATGCTGTTAGCTCCCCAAAGAAAATAAAATAAAAAATCATATACTTTTTACCAAGTATTACTATTCAAATGAAATAAATTAAAAAAAAAAACAAAAAAATTAGATAATTATTTATTTGCTATTCCAAATGGTACAGGTATAGTACGTTAGTATAAATCAAATAAAAATCTAATTTGTTTATTCCAGTTAAGTCTAAATATGTACCTACATAATATGTTAGACTGAGCGTGAGCTCCGTGTGAACGGAGCTTAAGCAATTAAAATATCCTTTATTTATTTAACAAAGAGGATATATGTTTGATTGTTTTAAAACAAAGGTTGTTATAAACAACGAAAAAGGTTTTAAACAAGATAAAAAGAGTACAGGCTATACACATCTATGAGCGTAAAGAACTTTATTACTAAAAGTACAAAGACTATTTTCAATTACACCGGAATTTCAAGACGTTTAGGCAAATGACTTTCACTTCTAATTAAGATTACTTTTAACTGCGTACTTTTCTCATTATGTTGTTCAACGATTTAAGCAGTGACATTTAATTTTAGCTTTACTGCTAATTAACCAATGTATCAACATTTTCCGCATTGTTGAACATCACGATAATCACGACTTTATTAAAAAATAAGCTGTTTCTTTTAAATTAACTAAAGAATGCTATTACATTTTCAGCCACTTTTTTCCGAAACTATAAGAACTATACTGTTGAAACTTGGTAAGTAAATGTATTCTGTGAACCGCATTAAGATTTTCACACAAAAATAGAAAAAAAAACAAAACCCATACGTGTGGGGTATCTATGGATATGGTCTTCAAAAATGATATTGAGGTTTCTAATATATTTTTTTTCTAAATTGATTAGTTTACGCGAGATGTGTCCCCCCCCCCCTGTAACTTGTAAAATAAGAGAATGATAAAACTAAAAAATATATATGATGTACATTACCATGCAAACTTCCACCGAAAATTGGTTTAAACGAGATCTAGTAAGTAGTTTTTTTTTAATACGTCATAAAGTACGGAACCCTTCGTGCGCGAGTCCGACTCGCACTTGGCCGTTTTTTTTCCATTCTGTCGTTTAAAAGAGAATGCTTATGCTATGTCACTAAATTATAAAAAAATATTAATATAATTTTACTTCCATGAAACGTTTTATTAGCTATTTAACAATGTATCAAATTTTGTTGTCTTGCCATTACGACAATATGGAGAAGCAATAACATAACGCAACACCATAGTAAAAATAAATCGCTACATTTCTTTCCCTTTGTTATGGCTTCGTGCGGCTTGGACATTTAGCCAGTGTCAAAGTAATTTGTGTCTGTAAATCTTATTTATGTCATATATAAATTAACAAAAGTTAATTTGTTAATAGATTATAATCAATGATAATAGATATGATAAATGATATTCCTCAACCCCTTGAGTATCGGTAAGGATATGATGCTTTACTAAGACCTTACGCGGACTTCTCAAGAGAATTTGAAAAGTGACGCTGCACTGTTTTGCTAACACTCATGCACGTTCACGAAAACATAACGGTTAATAATCCACCCTTATTTTACATTAATATTCGACAAAGCTCAAATTTTAAAAGATAAAACCAAACCGCAGACTTGTCTCTTCACTTTCCCGCCAAGAAGTCTAATCGCTACATTCTTAATAGAACAACAGGAAGAAACACGGTAGAACTATTGTAGTCTTGCCATATTAAATATTAATATGTCCAATGCCACCGAGCGCCCCACTCCGAGAATAACGTGATCGATAAAGTTATTGACGCGAAAGTGTATCCCGATGCCCTGCATAATATTGCAGGTGGCGTTTGGTTCGCATTCACCTATGGGTCGATCTCCAGAGGCATTTTTTTTCGTGTCGGGCTAGATAAACCCATTTTAAAATCAAAAATCGTTTTCAAAATATTTTTTTATATACAGTTTGGTGTCTAATCTACGTGATACAAGGCTAATATTATGTATAAGTTTATTTTAAATATTTAAAAAAAAATCTTAAACCCTAAAATCCTGATCGCTCTGGGGTGACCCAACTCCCGATTGAATGAAAAAAATATTCTTTAACTTTTTAATGAGAAGGTTCATATGAAACAACTTATTTAGATTACATAACAAATAGTTAATCTTCATAGTAATAAAATATTTTTAGGTATATTAACAATACTTTTGCCACAATTTGAATTTAAAATCGTGACCGGGCATTTTATCTCATCGCTCTGCGCTGAGGTAAAACATCGCGCTCATCCTTAGTTACGCGTTATAGACACTCTATTCCCCTCCCGCGGGGCAACGACAGTAGTGGTCTAACCGCCGAGGAGGATACATGTGTGCCACGTTGCCGCACTCCAACATTACGAAGGTAAGTTTATGATTGCTCTAGATTTGGTTCTCGAGTTTTATGATTGCTGTGCCATAGTTATTTAAATTAAATAGTAAGCATGTGAATGTGTTTGTTATGTGAATTAAGTGTTCGTTATGATGTTTTTTTGAGAGATAATCACAACTTTCTACTGCTTTTAAATTCGGCTATATTTATGATTTTGTGACTTTTTCTGATCGCTATGGCTGTGATTGCTCTGTCCAAAAAGACCAGAGCGATGATATTTTGCATTAATTGTACGTTATAAATCTATTTTAAGTTGTAGTACCGGACTGTAACAATGACAAACGATGAACTATGCATATAACCTTTAATTTATAACCTTTCCTGGGTTTCTTTGGGTAACCTAAACCCATAAACAGATTTTGACGTATTTTACCTTTTACTTTTTATTTTTAAGTGCTAATTGCTGCAATGAAGCTGAATTAAATATTTATAAAATATTTTATAAAATACAGTAAAAAAATTAAACGCCCACCCGACCCAGCCAGGAATCGAACCTGGGTCTTCCGCAATCCGAGCGGCTGCACTGACCGCTATGCTACCGGGAAGGCTGACGTAACCGCTGAATTTTGTCACTGCTTTTTAATTTTTAAATGCTTATTGCGGCACAGTGCCATTTATCCAAAGGTTGTTGCAACCGATGGCTATGCAGATACAATACCCAAGTCTACGTAAAGTTATATGGAACTATTCGGAAAAGGGTCACGGTAAAGGTGCTCCTGATGGTGTTGGAGGAACGCCTAAGAGGACTGCCGATAAAATGGTGGCTCATGGATTAGATATACCTGATACGAAAACGTATATATTTTATCTCAAAACAAATGTGTCAGGAATTATCCTGGAAGAAGTTGCAGTATCTGCCATATTAGAAAAAGAAATGTTAATACCGCAAGAAATAAAAGAATTTCAGGGTACTATGAAGGTACACCAGGTAATTTGGTCAGCAAATACTAAAAACGTTTTGGCTATGAGGCGACTAAGCTGCGATTTAGACAACTGCTCACAAGAGGCTGTACAATGTCCGCACGGCAAACACTTAGGCTTTTACCAAATTAATAGCGACTCGAACCAAAACACCTCAAAGACAAACATGTCACGGGCATCAAGGAAGACAAGCCGACCTTCGCTGGTTAAGCGTTCAAAAAAATGCAATCAGGAGAAGCTAATTCAGCTCCCACAAATGCTAAATAATAGACAGACTATAACTGCAAATCAAAGTCAACAATCATTACACAACTCGGACCTGCCGGACAGTTTTTGGGATGACCCATCTATTGACTATGAAAATTTAATTACTCCAAGTATTTCCGAGGAAGTTTTATCTTCGTTGCAAAACGATAACACCTTGACAAAGGTTGCTGCAGCAGAAGATTTACCTGACTTCGACTCCGATGATTATTCAGTTATCTGAGCTTCCAATAAACCTTATTTTCTTAGTTTGTTGATCAACTAAGCCTTATAGAAATTGATATTTTTTTTACTTGGTGTTAAAATTTGTATCATTATAATTTGCAAACAATATTTTAATCTGATCTGATCATCTGAATTGCATTTTACTTTGTGTTGTTCTTTTTAATTCTTTACTTTCCACTAAAGATATAGTTAAGGAAAATGTGATTATTACAAATCTCTTAGATAATCTTGAAAAGACTGTTATTTTAGTCATGATTCTAAGTCCTATTAAGCATTATGATTACAATCAGTTATGTTTGTAAATTGTTTATTTTTAAGAATTTTATCTTGTTCTTTATAAACGTTAGTTTTCTTTAATAACCTTTTAAAAAATAATATTTAATGAGTCTAAGTCATTTTATAACTATAAAAGACTGTAGGTATTAGTGGTTGATTTCAAAAGGTTTTTAATTTTGTCTCATTTACCTAGAAGTGCTTTAAATAAATGAAACTAAGCCAAAAGTTGATTTTTATAATTATGTTAATTTGTTATTTTAGCAATTTTTTTATATAAAATATTCCATATTTTTGAAATGTATGACCTTTTTCTAAAACAATACATTTCTCTTACATATAATCTTGTTACACGTACACTGAATATGACTAAAAACGGCTAAATAAATAATATTTTATCAATATTAATTTTTTTGTTTCACTGATTTCACCATTTATGATCGCTCTGGCACCAATTATGATTGCTCTGGTCGCAAAATTTATATTTCCATAACTGTTTGTGTAAATTGAAGGCCAATAGTAAAAATGTACTATTTGAATATCATTATTTTTAATGAGATATGTAATTACCATTAAATATCAATATCTGAAAAGCACCAGAGCGATCACACGAATACGCCCGTTTTGGAGATCGACCCCTATCAGGATGATTGACACAATTGTCTATTTCTGCTGCCAAGCAGTAAAAGAAAAAAGGAAGCAACAAAAAACATTTAGCGCCCGACCGCCCGCTAGACGCAGCGGAGCTACTAGAGAGTTAGTCCGTCAGTCAGTCAGTCAGAGATCAGTAGAGTCACGAGCATAGGTACATATTAGGTCTTAACATCTATTTATGTTAACACTATAAAAATTTAAGGGCAGTGTGTTTGTTTCACTAGCTATTTACCTAGTGAAACAAACACGCTATATTTATATAGCAGACATTAAAAAGAAAAAAAATCAAATCCCTTCAAAGCTACAATGAAACAGAAAGTCAATTCCGCGAAACAAAAAAGAAATCTATTTAAAAAATATATATAAAGACACAAAATGAATAATCATTGTTATTACTGAAGCCTAAGTAACATAGTCCTAATTAAAGGTGTTTAATAATATTAACAACCGGTATTGACCTTTAGAAGTAATACGAGGGCTGCCTTTTAAGTTGTGCCGTTTGCAAACCTCCCGCGATTATTAAAAAAAAACATATGGATTTTCATCTTTTTGAATTTAGAATTCGAAAACAAAAAAAATAAATTTTTTCACACACATTTATTTATTCCAAACATGTTAATGGATTTTCAGCGGCATAAAACCTCTTTGTTGTTACAAAAAAGAACTGCATTACCCGGTTAAATTGAAAATGCTCTGTTTACTCGCATATAATCTGCAGTTAGGTACTAACTTAACTTTGTAGGGATAATTCTATTATGCACTAGTGACTAGTGTGTAATATTATTATGCACGTGTGTGTTATAGTTCGGTTTATGGCCCTAAGAACGATGCAATGTAACAAGGCTCACTTTACGAGCAAGTGTGTTGAAAAATATGTTACGGGTTGGAACTTAGCCTATATCTCACCTGATGTTAAGTGATGATAAGGTCGAAACTTGAAGCGCACTTCACCCGTATACTCAACTACGGAGGCACTGGCTATCCTATCTGTAACTGCTGGAACATCACTGGAGCTGGAGCTGCACATCAATGTTACAAACATTGATGTTATGGCAACATATTTAGCTTTGGTGGTGGTAATTAGCCAGGTGGACCAATCCCTACTACAAACCAAACCAAGTACACAAACATGAACCCTGGTCGGAGACCACTAGACCACAGAGGTGGTTAAAAAGTTATTACGAGTCTATTATTATTTTATACTAGCTGAACCGGCGGACTTCGTACCGCTTTGACAGTTTCCATCATTGAGTTAAATATATTTCAATGGTTTCCATGACAACAAAACAAACAAATCATTTTGTATTGGAAAATTAAATTGTCGTATTTAGTATTTTATTTAATATTATTATTTTTATTTTTAATATAGCCTATGTTACTCAGCAGCATTCTAATGGTGAAAGATTTTTTTAAATCGGTCCAGTAGTTTTTGAGTTTATTCGTTGCAAACATACATACATACAAAAATACAAAGGTTTCCTCTTTATAATATTAGTATAGATGTATAGATTGGTTTACAACACTTGCCTGTGACTCAATATCACCATCAGCTCATTTTTATGTCCCCACTGCTGGGGCACGAGCCTTCTCGAGAAAGGGGCAATAAAACACCACGCGGGCCCAGTGCAGATTGATGGTTGTTAACGATTATTAATTCAGTCGCGACCAACAACGGCTTTACGTGCCTTCTGAAGCACGGAGCTCGAGATGATAAATTTTTGGTAACTCATCGGATGACCGGCCTTTGCGAAAGTTGCTCAACCTTAGCAAACGCAGGCCGGGTGCGCTAACCACTGCGCCATTGAACTCCAACATAGAATTAATAAGTTTGGTTATCCATGTGTCTGCCAAGCATATACGGGCTCTTTGCTAGTTGTTTCAACGTAAGCATTTAAAAATCCATAAAAATTTACAACATTTTTGAAGTGAAAACTTCTTAAGCGGCGTTGTGCACTTTTTTGGAATGGGTAAAAAATGTTAAACTCGCGTCAGGACACGTGATCTGATCGAAAATTCGTAAGACGGATGGAGAGTAGACAGCTGGCGCGGCGTAATATAAATTTTTAATATAATTTAATATAACTTTTTAATGTAATATAAATTGTCATGTTTGTGTACGATAGCCCAATAAATAAATATTGTATTCTACCACATAAATGAGAGTACTTTTATACTGATAATTAAAGCAATTCGTGCAAAATTATTCCCTAACCATTCCAAAATATCAAAAATGCACAACGTTAATATTCAAGTTTTCACTTCTGCCGGCACTCCCAGAGTGCAACCCGTCGTTTTTTTTATTATGCTCTTCGTCTAGTCGTTAGCAGTGCAGCAGTGTGGTCGATGAATCTGGGGGCACGGCCGTGCCCCCACCAAGTCGAGCAAAAAAGCGTCACGGCCGTACCATCCTTTTCTCGAAGCAATTCAGACCATTTTCGACCCCCTGTAACTTCGTTGTGGATAAAACTAGAAGACTGAAATTTTCAGTAACCATGCAGGCATTGTAAAGACACGTATATTTCAAATTTCATTCAATTTGAACTAGTATTTTAAGAATTATAACGGGTCAAATTTCTTAATTTTGTCACTCACTGACTGACTCACCGATCATCAAAATTCTAAGGCACTTCTAGCAGACCTAGAAGCTTCAAATTTGGAATATAAGTAGTGTTTGGTGTATGAATCAAGGAAAAACTAAAATATTTTGCAATTTCGGTCCAGTTTTCTAGATACACCAACTGCATAAATAGCTTTGTAATCACATATAAATGTATAGGATTACAAAGTTACATGTGCAGTTAATGAATCCACTGATTCATGTATAATATAATGGAATAAAGGTTCAGTTAAATTTTTCAATATTGGCTTTATTCGTAACGATGTTTTATTTTATTTATTTTATTATTTAAAAAAAAAAAAAACCATTTAAGTTTGTCGCCGCCCCCAAACAAGCCCGGTGAAGCTGAAAATGCCGTCAGAGGCAATCAGCAATCTCTCTCCAAAAAAAAGGCTTGCAAAAGATGCCTTCGCCTAAGTAATTGGAGTCAAAAAGTTTGATCTAAATGCCAGGATTATTTAAACACGCAAGTGATCAATTGCTGCTGACTGTACATGTAGGAAGGTTTTTTTGCACAATGAAGACATCCGCCGTAGGAATCGTTTCGCCTGGTAATTATGGGCGTGTGCGAGCGACACATGCAATTTACCGATCAATACCTCGTCTGTTCGATTCCGGTATTCGAATAGGTTAAGCGGATTGTATGAGGCCTGCAGGTAGTAAGGCCTTGTAGGTTTTAATGCTAAATATTAAAATTTTTAAAATTACAAATTGTAATTTCTTCGCAATAAAATTGGCGTAAAATTTTTATGTAATCATAATTAAAATCGATTTAGCGAAGCCTCTTTTTAAAGTTTGTCTGTAAAATTATTAGAGACTTATTTTTATTATTATGTGAGCTTACATAAAATTATGTGTTTTGATTTAAGCAAAATGTGTAAAACAAATTTAAATTACTATTTTTTTATTGTTACCAATTAATAAGTAAACGGTTATAAACAGTAATTTTTTTTTTTGTTAAAAATATTACCAATTTTATTGGGAAACTTTTAAAGGTAATTTTATAATTTAAATCTTATTAATAACATAGAATAAGTTAATATTTACACATTGAGTCTTGGTCACTTCAATAATTAAATATAAAAAGCAGTGTAAAAATTCAGTGCTTACGTCAGCCTTCCCGGTAGCATAATGGTCAGTGCAGCCGGCCGGATTGCGGAAGATCCAGGTTCGATTCTTGGCTGGGTCGGGTAGGCATTTAATGTTTTCACTGTATTTTATAAATATTTAATTCAGCTTCAGTGCAGCAATTAGCACTTAAAAATAAAAGTAAAAAGACAAGACAGCTTCATTGTAACCTAACCAATACGCATAACTCCAAACTATCTTTCCCTTTTAATAATGCTTCATTAATAAGTAGTTAATTTTGATTTAAATTTCTTCGAACATCAAACTCTTTGTCTTCGCAAACCCTTTTACAAATAACTTGTTTCTAGAAGTAGACGCCAAAAACTTTACAAGACTATTTAATTACTGTGTTTTATGTAGCAGGGACACTAGCACAGCGCAGGTAAGCAACCAGCCTTCTTAAGTTGTTGATATTACGAACACAAAGATATTACGCGCACAAAGCGTTTTGCTGACTCTTTTGAAATGCGAACAGGGGTGATTTTTGAATATCACCGGTGATCTCGAAATTAAAAGTGAAACTATGAAACATAATATTTTTTGCATTATTTACAATTTGATTATTAAGATTCATACCGTTCGAGAATTTTCGGTGTCAAAAATAGTTACCAGTTAAAAAAACTTGTAATTGACATCATAGCGTGAGAAATAGTCACCGATTCAAAACCGTTTTTAGTGAGAAGAATAGCGTGTAACGCATTTAAAAAAATGTTGTAAGAACTTTGCCCTCTTAAAAATTATTTTAAATTTCGGCATACCATACAAATTTTAAAGATTTAATCTTTAAAACCAATAGACCAAATTTATATGATACAGAGATGTTGACAGTTAATAGAAACATTAAAAAAAGTTTGTTGAACTGATTTTATGCGATTTAAAACTGTCCACAGTGGACTTTAAATCTCATAAATTTAGTTAAACAAACGTTTATATTAACTGTCACCTCCGTGTATTTTCTATAAGCATAGAAGATTCATTAAAATTAGCTTATTGGTGTTTCGTGCTTCGAAAGGCACGTAAAGCCGTTGTTCCCGGCTGCATTAGCAGTCGTTAACAACCACCAATCAGCACGGACCTGCGTGTTGGTTTTTGGTCCGTTCTCCCGATCCATCCAGGGAAGGCTCGAGCCTCAGCAGAGGACCAAAAAAAGAGCTGGAGATGATGATGACAATATATATTTTAAAGAATTGGTACTTTGTTTGTATGGGAAATAGCTCTTAAAGGCTTTTTCTAAGTCAGTAAAACCGTAGCCCAGATCTTCATACAACATCAACAATATCTGATTAAAAATAAAACAGAACCGTACGAGGTTGTATAATAAATTTACGCTCCATAAAAGTAATGTATGCAAACGTTAAACTGCATTTTAATACTCCCTTTATGCGACAGTTGCGTAACTAAAAGCTATTTGACGTCTCTCAACTATATGCACCATTGAAGTCAGTGTTGCCAACGTGACGGATCTCCCGTCATAGTTGTAAATAACAACGGACAAATTGTTAGTCTAACGGTTAACGGAATTTCTAGCGGAATGTAAATATGTTAAATAATATTGTATTAGTTACTATTTTTAAGGTATCTTTGAAGATTTTGTCTGAAATTTGTGCAGCGCCATCTAGTTACCTTAAGAAAAATGTCACTCGACCTAAAAGTGGGTAAAGAAGTCGCTATTATCCAAAATGTTTGATAATAGCGTTATAATGTGACCTCGTTTGTGGAGATAACGAAATTGTGAGGGAATTTTTTACTATTTAAATTAAACCGATATAAATTATTATTAGAATTATTGAGAAGAGTGCTCTTAGCTAGGTGCTAGTGAGCTCGTGTTATTGGGTGTTACAGCATTAACTTTAAAGTTCGTTCGGATCAGACCGAGAGCAAAACAACCCCAGAGCAAAAAAATCTATATTTCTCCTATTCGTCAAGAAGTTTATAGAAATACTAAGTAATTACTGTCTCCGTATTTGTACACTCTTTGCTAACTAGATACGTTCAACTTTTATCATAGCTATGACTTTATCGCAAACGTAAACATTGGAAAGATTCAGACACTTTTAATAAGTATCTACTTCACTGGGTATTCAATCAACCAAGTCAAGTGAAAATATTCATCGTGCAAAATGTCTATTTAAAAACAAAAATACTGTTAACAGTATTATTATTTGTTGTCATGGTGACAGACTGAGATTTATAAGATGGTGGTAGCTATTTAAATATCCCTAGCAAAATAACCCCAGAGCAAAAAAATCTATATTTTTCCTATTTTGTTTTCTTTTATTTTTTACCAACTAAACAGAACTTAATACCTAGTAATGTATCAAAAGATACTTTTTATTTGCATGTATGTCGAAATAACACCTCCTCTTACAACCCGATAGTAAGAATGTGTCAATTTTACAAAGAGTTATCCATTGATAATCCTAGTTTGGATATTTTCAAACCGAAACCTTACCTTTTTAAACGGATGACAAAACACAAAATAAAAGCTGGTGGATAGCTAAAGTGGTGAGGTTGTATGACTTTCTCAGTTCGTTCGTAATTTTTCTTTTATTAGTTTTATTAATTTATACTTATTTTATATTGTAATTTGCTTTATCCTGTAAATCAGAAATGATGTGTCAACATCAACAACATCATCATCATTTTGTTTAAATTTCAATGATTGTTATCTGTTTTGTTGTTTAAATAAATAAAACGCGAAATATTTAAAGCTGAGGTCAGTGACCTTACTAATGGCACAAAATAAGGAGACTTAGAAGGTAAGCTGCTACATACAGCACTTGAGCAACGCACACATAGACCACATGAGTAAATACTCTGTGCATAGACCTTCCCACGCACCCGGAATCTCACCACAGCTCAAAAACAGCGCGAGTATGAAACCTGCAGTCTCCTTTTTATATTGTGCTAATAGACTATAGAGGCGGTTGATATGGGAGCGGTTCAATATAATAATTTAGAGAGTATCAGTGTACCTGGTAGTCCTCCTACATGGTTAATGTTTATATCCGATGAATAAAGCGAAGAAATATAATCAGATAATATTGTTTTTCTTAAATGTTAATATTTTGCGCGTTCAAATGATAAAACAGACCGCTAACATGCGACAGCTCTTTAGAAAAAAAAACGTAGATCTATTTGATTCTATATGGGTCTCGGACAACCACGTCTCAGTAGCTTAAATGTCATTTGAACAGCCCCCTAGACAAGTGACATAACGCTAATAGAATACAAATTAAATAATAATAATGATTATTGTATGGGATTGACTCTACGTTATTTATTCGTATTGTCAGTCCCGTACAATTATCATTATTTTTAATTTCTATTCTATTAGCGCCACTTGTCTATGGGGCTGTAAGGAAGATGTCAGAATCATCAGGTTAATCTATAGAAATAGCTTCTTCATGTGGTAGATTGTCGATAATAATATGAATATAGCCGTAACTTCGGATAATTAAAGATTTATTTTCGTAAATATTGCATATTGTCTTGGTCTAAATATGGATGTTAAAATCTTTGTAGATTTGATCTTATATACAAAATGAGCAATCGAGATGGGTTATTTATGTGATAGTAATTTAAAGGTACCATGACGTTGTTCAGAGGGAAACAATGGGACTTTTAATGATAAAGGTCTTATGTTATACATCCTAACAAATAACTTACAAAACAGAAAGTTCATTTACGTTCCAACCCTTCACATATAACTGGCATGATATATACAGTTCTGTGCATAAATTTACAAGTAAATTAATGCTACATCTTTAAAACTAAAATAGATACCAACCTTTGTCCTGGGCTCTTGCTTTCGCTGCTGGCATTGTTACTGGAGTCATCGTCTTCCTCCCTGGATGTGGCTGCTGACAGAACCCTGGAGGAACCAGCGTTGACGTCGCTGCCATCGTTGTCTTCGCCCTCTGAGTTGCGACTCGTTCCTTCTTCTGCCTGTAAACATAGGCTGAATAAGTCAAGATTCCTTTGTCCGATTATTTTTTAATTCAAAATGGCGTACTTTTGGCATTCTCTGTTCTTTTGTCTTTAAAAGAAAGATCGGAAAATAATTTTAAAATAAAAGGGTTACATCCTTTGATTATATAAAGGTATTATAATTTTTTCCGCCTCTTTATAAAGTATCCACACCAGACTGATAAAAGCTCTGCAAAATACCGTTAATACTGTAATTTAACACACACAAGGAAT
This sequence comes from Eudonia mercurella, assembly GCA_963082485.1. Classification (NCBI taxonomy): domain Eukaryota; kingdom Metazoa; phylum Arthropoda; class Insecta; order Lepidoptera; family Crambidae; genus Eudonia; species Eudonia mercurella. Next base: position 7,223,350 of record OY720044.1, on the reverse strand, counting down.
AATATAACTTTATATCATACTAAAATACTAAATGTGGTGTGGATTTTCAGAGTATAAACATTTTATTTCTTGAACATAATAAATAATGTACAAAATGGCGGTGCTTAAAGCTTGCAAGTTCTTGGTTGTTGTTTTCGCTACATTCATTTCAATAGTAAACACTTTCATGCTAGTGCAATGTATATTTATGTTGAGATCATGCAAACACATTAGGAAATGTCGTGCTTATATACAAAATATTACAATATAAAGTGTTTACATAAAAGAAAAATAACTGAATAAGAACATTTTACCATATTTCTTTCGAGCCAAATTCATATAAAAAAAAGTCTTTATCACTGTCAAGAAAACGCTTTTGGATCTCGTAATTTTTGCACTTTACTTTTCTGTACCTAATTATTAGATATATGTAAACAAGTAACGCATTATTTATTTATTTAATTAATATTAACTTACCTGTATTCTTATAAGCGGTATAGTTTCTTCAATATTTTTGTACATAATAATATTAAGATATTATTTGAAGTTCGGTAGTTACTGATGTTGCACTTTTGGATTTAATAAGATTACTTCCATTCTGCCTATACGAGTAATGCAATTCAGTTGTACAGGAATTTACATATGACAGAAAAAAATGGATCTGCTTGATATGTAGGTAAATAAGCGCTATTTTCTAACTTCTTTATTGTGAAGCGCATTAAAAACAAAATCATATCTTGTCTTTTGCACTAATTTAAAATGTAGCTGGTGGTTTCTAAAACCTTTATTGACTAAAGAATAAATAATATCTTTACCCCAAAAGGCAATAGTAGTTAGGTTGCCACTAAATATGAATTCTATCTATAGCTATGGGACGATTCCTTAAGGCGAAGGGTAAGGCACACTAGCGCCGCTAATGGATTTAATTTCATAACTGCTAAACTGGATTTTTTTTCAAAGTTTGCGGACCTTCTGACACTAGGCAAACATCTATTATTTAATGATTGTGCACTACTTTTAGGTTTGTTTTTGTATTCATTTGCTAACACCAAAAGTGGCCATTGTTTGTGAATAAATGCGATAGCCCGTTTTGTGAATAAACCACGCAACAAAAAGTAGTGCTAGTAGTGTAATTATTAAATAAATACTATGGATGCTTTCCTGTTATCAGACGGTACGCAATGTTTAAAAAAAGATCCGGTCCGTTAGTAATTGTCATATTATCAATTGGTGGCGCTAGTGTGCCTTACCCTTCGCCTTAATCAGTGCCCATAATTTCGATACGATGTAGGTAGGGTAAATGACCTATTAAAATAAATAACTTTGTTCAAGAAATATGGGTCAACATGTTACTAGTTTTTTTTTCTAATTACATTTAAAGTTTTAGGAATTTTACAATTGAAAGAAAGAAAGACAGAAAATACATTTATTGGAATCACATAACAAAACACACAATTAAACATGCAACAGGTAATAACAACATTTAATGTTCATCTCCCATAATAAGCGTTACAAATTTTCTATGGAAGGTTTTAATTTAACGTATATCGACCCATGTTCCATGGACAAAGTTGCTTAAAATCACGAATCAAATGTTGCTTAAAAGCACATCGTATCAAAATTTGAATACTTTATTAAAAATTGTGAATAAAATTTATAAGCAATGGAAAATCACAACATGCTCTTGGATAGAGTAAGAAATAAAGGTAAGTAAGCCACTTCAGTAATATATAAGTAAAAGCGTTTTTTTACTGTTTTCAACAATAAAATTTACAAGTAAATCCACCTACACATGAACACTACTGCTTTAGGTCATTGCTAAATCTATTTTATTTATTCCTTTGTATTAAGTAAAGAGAAATAATAAATTGATCCATAAAAAAATAGTAGGCTAGCACCTGAAATGCTAAGTTAGCATCGAAATAGTAGTTTAGGTGCTAACTTAGTATTTTTGTGGGTTAGGTTAGGTTAGTTTGGTGATCGATTAAATACAACCCTTAAGTAAATAAACAAGACTGATATTTTTGTCTAGCTCAACTTGATCGCACTTGACATTCATCTCACCTGAAGGAAAGTGTACGTTACCTGGAATCCCTAATTGCTAATGAACTTATTTTATCTATCTTTTAACTGTCTAAACACAACAATGTCACCAAAAATTTTGTATTTTCTATTCATGTTATTTCTAATTAATAAGGGACGACATAGTAACAAGGACGCGGCTTATTTCAGAGTGAAATTGTTTGCAGCAGGCCTGTCGAAGGAAAAGACACAAAGCAAAGTAGTAAAAGTCTGCAATTTTCAACACAAAATAGAATATTAAAAACATTTAGTTGAAATTTGATTATACTGTAATGGTGACAGACTTAGATAAAATGGCATTATAGGCAAATTTTACCGTGTTTATGTGTTAAGTAATTATTCATGTTAAGTGAGCAGAGTGCGGCAGTAAACGTAATGAAGTTATTTAACGCCTGCAACAACATCACAAACAAAACCTTACACATATTATTTATCTATGCAAATTGGAACAGACTTCAAAGACAAATAACCTTGATATTGATTGCTTCTTGGCGGGAAAGTGAAGAGTCATGTCTGCGGTTTTGTTTTATTTTCTAAAATTTGTGCTATGTCGATTATTAATGTGAAATAATAGTAGATTATTAACCGTTAAGTGTTCGTGAGTGTGCATGAGTGATGGCAAATGAAACAAAACAGTGCAACGTCACTTTTCAAATTCTCACAAGAAGTCCGCCCGAGGACTTAGTAAAGCCCTTCGAGTATCTCAGTAAACTGATATACTCAAAGGGTTTGGGGGGTATATCATTTCTTACTTCTCATTTCTATTATCATTCATCATCATCATATGTCTGTACATTTCCTGTGAAAGAAATGTTGTTTATTTATGTATTACTAAGAAAAATAATGTTGACACTGGCTAAATGTGCTAATCGCACGAAGCCGTCACCTAAAGAAAAGAAACCTTGATATTTTTGATGGTCCTTTAAGCTCCTACAAAAAAGCAATTCGGGTTATTTGGCAAGGCTAGCTCTGATTTTGCTTATTTTGTTCTTATGTATCAATATGTTATTATGTGAATTGCTAATTGATTTTTATAATTTTAATTATGTACCTATATTTTAAAAACGCCTCGGTGGCTGAGTGGCAAAGACCTCGGCCCTATACCCCAAGGGCCCGGGTTCAATTCCCAGGCAAAGTGTATTTCGGATGTTTCGATGCATAGCCGCATTTGGCAAGCGTGGTGATTAAGCCAATACCCATCAATTGTAGCGATGACTTGATTTCAATGATGAAGGCCTATGCCCAGCAGTGGGACAGTATACAGGCTATTTACTTTACTCTACTTTAAATACAGTTTTTTTACGTGTTACTTGATGCTTTTGTGCGTGCACGCACGATTTGGAACAGGAAAGCTTTGTATGTATGTATGTATGTATGTATATATGTATGTATGTAAGTATGTATGTATGTATGTATGTATGTAAGTATGTATGTATGTATGTATGTATGTATGTATGTATGTATGTATGTATGTATGTATGTATGTATGTATGTATGTATGTATGTATGTATGTATGTATGTATGTATGTATGTATGTATGTATGTATGTATGTATGTATGTATGTATGTATGTATGTATGTATGTATGTATGTATGTATGTATGTATGTATGTATGTATGTATGTATGAATGTATGTATGTTTGCAACGAATAAACTCAAAAACTACTGAACCGATTTAAAAAATTCTTTCACCGTTTGAATGCTACATTAGCGCTGAGTAACATAGACTATATAAAAAAATGAAATGCGGTACGAAGTCCGCCGGGTCAGCTAGTACTCGTATAAAAGAAGCGTAACCTGCGGATACAATTATTGGCAAATCCATGCGCTCCGGAAGGGTTATGAATGATACATCAAGTGGTCGGCCAATCTTTGTGCTAGTAAAACCCAATTATGTGAACCTTTGTGGTATGCTGATTGCACATGTCGGAAACAGTCCTGATTGGGGTCTCCATTTTATTGCGAGGCATGTATGCAAATGTATTTTTTTCCATTTTCAATTCCACGGTATTAGGGTTGACCGATGAAAAATGTGGCTGGAAATTTTCGGTTTGATCTCGGATTAATAAGGGAATTATACCTATATGTTGTTGGTAATTGTGAAACGATGGGATATTTGGTAACAGAAGTGACATGTATTGGAAATCCAAGGATTTGTATAAATCTCTACGACCAATCTTCCGAATGGATATTACACCCAATTTTTTTATAAAATCATTCATACCTTGACATTTACTTAATGGAAAAGTAACCCTTTAAAAAATGTTGTAACGAATCTTTGATAAACATAAGAACGTCGATACTGAAATTGTCTTTGGATATTGGCCCTAATTTTGTTGCTATAATAATAAATTTACGTGGTAAAATTGAGGATAAACATTTTGTTCAAATATTTTTCTGATTAAAATTATATGAAAAAATAACGAAAGAATACAAATGCTACAAAGGATGAGCTCCTCAAGTAAGGAAAGTTCAACATTTTTATTACGTATTTATCAAAAATCGATATGAATGAGTCACAATACAAAATTGATAGGACTTTTATAAAATGCATAGAATCTAATGCTTATAATTAAAGACGAGTTCAAAAGCAGAAGATAGCACCTATTTCAAACCGCCATCGCCAGCGGTGTCAAATTGACCTTTCAATTTCATTCTGAGACACTGTAGACGAAAGACAAAGGAACGCTGTCTAATTTGATGGGACTTATATAAAATATTAACGCTAAAAAAGGACCTCTAAATCAGAGGCAAATGATATGGCAACAGATGCGACCGTTGCACTCATTTCAACAGCCAGGCATGTAGAATTGACTTTCATATTCATACTTGGCCGCTGCAGACGGAATATTGAAACTGCTCGGTAGTTTTTGTTCATTTGTCACTGCAGTTAATTTGGTGACTACGGTGGAAAAATAAACACAAAGTAAGAAACCTTTTGTTCTATAATCTGACTTACTGAAGCGGGCGAGCTTTACTGCTGCGGTCACGTGACTACACACAGAATAATAAGTGAAAGCAAAGAGACTAACTAGCTGTGCCCCGCGGTTTTACCCGCGTAAATATTTTCCCGTTTTTGCAACATTTTTCATTGCTGCTCCACTCATATTAGTCATAGCGTGATGTAATGTAGCCTATAGCCTTTCTCAATAAATGGACTATTCAACACAAAAATATTTTTTCTATTTGAATCAGTAGTTCCTGAGATTAGCGCGTTCAACCAAACAAACAAACAAACTCTAAACTAGTAAACTAGTATAGATAATAATAAACTTGCAAAAGTGTTCGACGGTGAGGATAGTAACTTCACAGTGACGTAATACGTGGTAATACCGCTGGCTTGCAGCGCCAATCACAAAGTACTAGAAAAATTCAACGAGTCTTCTGGGGTCTCGGTAGCTCAGCGGTCAGAGCATTAGACCGGTTATCCAAAAGCTGTGGGTTCGATTTCCACTTGAGCTTCCTGGGACTTGTTGATTTTTTTCTAGTAAAATTTTATCTAGTAACTGTTATAGCATTGTGAATTAAAATTCAAAATAATGAACATAATATTAAATTTCATCATCATCATCATCAGCATCATTTTAGTGCAATCTTGATTCCGAAGTTAGATCAGTACACACATCTTTGTGCGGTGCCACGTAGTAGCTTGTTATCAGTCCATCGTTTGATGTTCATTCATTTTTTTTTTAAATAATGTTTGTTCACTTTTATTACATATTCATAAGTCAATGTCTAGTGTAGTATGGCAAAGATAATGTTTTTTGTTTCTTACTTTTTAAATTATTGTGTCAAGTTAAGTTAAGTTAATTATTAGTTTCGCTCTGTTTTAGTCATAATTAAGTTAGATTTTTATAGGTCTATTCTTTTGTTATTTAAGTATGTTATATTAGGTAGTGTGTTATTTTCCTGTGTATCTTGTGCCAATTTGGGTCCCACCAGAATACCAGCGTTGCAGCGACTTGCATGTCGTTGCAGCATAAGCTGAGGTTGGGACCTAATTGGCCACATGCACGTAATTTAGCTTTTAATTTTTTTGTTTTCATTTGTTTTCGCTTTTTTTTAATCTTATTTTTTCTCATATGTGTCCTCTGTGTTATATGTTAATTGGTGCTTGTGGTCAATAAATGTTTGTTTCTGTTTCTGTTTCTGTTTCTATAAAAAACTTGAAAACTACGACTTTATTTGCATTAAATAAAAAATGAAGATATTCAAAGGCGGACTCTAAGCTCTTTACGCGAAGTGACGTACTTTTAAAAAAAAACTTCATACAATTTTTAAGCACATTGCGCGCACAGAAGAGTTTAATTGGAATAGTTAAAGTTTATATGGAGAAGGAATCCCGGAAGATGCAATTAAAGTATTATATATATTTATACTAGCGTTCCCGTGGGAATATCGGGATAAAAAATATCCTATGTGTTAATCCAGGTTATAAACTATCTGTATGCCGAATTTCATCCAAATCCATCCATCCGTTGCAGCGTGAAGAAGCAACAAATATACACACATACACACAAACTTTCGCATTTATAATATTAGTGTGATTATAATAATGAGGAGCTCGATACAGTCGTCCCGGCTGCATTAACAGTCGTTAACCTCCAATCCGTACTGGGCCCGCGAGGTGGTTTATGGCCCGTCTCCTCTCCATCCATAGCGAAGGTTCGTGCCCCATCAGTGGGGACATAAAAAGAGCTGGTGATGTTATGTGATATAGTTATAATATTTTTTGATGAAACGGTCGAAATTTAACTCTTGGTAGACCACTAGTTATAATGAAAGGGCTTTATTTTTACATTATGAAACCTTGTTCATAAAAGCCTGCTTTAATGTGATTGCTGTATTAAATATTTGTCGGAGACGTGGCGCTAGCATCGCTTAGAAACGACAAGTATAGTCTATACTTAGTGTGGTCTGCGCAGCCTATGCTCTATGGTACGCGAAACGTCAACGTCAGTTGGCGCGACAACGGACGGGGCACATTTGAACGGGAGCGGTAGGAGAGTACGCACGCGCAGAACTCACTTCGTTTCTAAAATCCATTAGCATCGGGCGACTGTTTCTAAATAATTTAATTGTGATGTTAAAATAACATTAAAGTGACTGTAAGGAATACGACTGCGCTTTTATTTTGAAGATCCAAGATGAACAGTGTTATCGACGAATCCGAGTTTGCTCGACCGTCCTACCTACAAACCGACCTCGCCGCCGACATATTTATAAATGTGATTGCTTTGCTGTACCTAAATATGCCACTATAAATAAGCTGTAATGTATCGAACCAATGTGAAAACATTTCGGTCGAGTAGGCATTCATAAATTGATAAAAACTGCTTGTTTTGTTGCGTTGTTTCATCCCCTTTTGATAAGCTATAATATCGTTTCCCCAACTGTATAAAAAGTGACCGTTTTACAATTATTTTGCGAGACATTAATAAATCGAGCATAGTCTAGTGGATACCAGAAATATTCTCGTAGATAACGACTGGCATAGCAGCGGTCATTTTAAAGGTGAATTTCCATGTTCGTAAATATATTATTATTATAAATTATGATATTTTTTTTTAAATTTATCAAGTAAAGAGAGGCCTATGCCCAGCAGTGGGTCGGGAGGGGCTGATGATGATAAATTTATTACTCAATAATTAAACAACCTTAGATAATTTGAGTTATAATGCGTTGAGAAAACATAAAAGGTGACGACTTATTAGTTACTAACAAAAAGAAACCGAACACAAGTCATAGTCATACATTTTTATTACCATGGTAAGAGAATAAGATGTTGATGTTATTAAACCTCCTGACCGCCCTCGTACTACTCATAGTACATCAAAAAATAATAATAACTGGCGGTTATTAGTCTTTATTGCAGTGAAAATACCTTAGAGCGACATCTTTTTCATATAATAGGGTCTTTATTTACAATAAGTATATCAAAATTCAACGGTGAAATAAAAAAAAGTACCTGGAATAGTCAGAAGTGATAAAATGCATGAATTTAGGGTCAAGGTTTCACAAACAGTTCTCTTACTGCATCTACTTCTTCGAAATTCACCTAATTAATGTCCACAGATTCCTAAGTAGAGCGAAATGGGGCAAAGAAACGACTCGAGAGCCCTTGTGAGCGACCCGGATTACTCGGTCTACTGAACTCTAGTGAAGCTTGAAAAATATTATTCATATTTACAGGTCCCCAACAGACAGATCTACAACTGGGTCGATGTTGTTCATTTTATACGGAACCGGGTGAGCGCTAGCGCTACAGTTATAGAATGGCTCTGTAGACAAAAATACAATTGAAATAATCATCATCTCACCCAAAAGACGTCCACTGCAAGTAAAATTTACTATAGCGTTGTGTTATTAAATTTGTGGTTTTCATCTTTAAAGATGAATCTGCATAGCCGCTCGGTTGCAATAATCGTTGGATAGATGGCTTTCTGCCGCTAAAAAGCAGTCAAAAATCAAATAGCAGTGAAAAAATTCAGTGCTTACGTCAGCCTTCCCGGTAGTATAATAGCCACCCGGTTTGCGGAAGTCCCAGGTTCGATTCCTGGCTGGGTCGGGTAGGCATTTAATTTTTTCTCTGTATTTTATAAATGTATAATTATGTAGGTACTGGACCGACTGATTGGTCGGTGTGCAGCTCTCGACCACTCAACAGCTCCTGAGAATGCCGGATGCCCCGTGGAGGGGCGAAACACGTGTCGGTTATCGGTTTTGGTGTGCATGTTCGCTTGCATCCATTGATTCTTCTGCATTTTGGGGGGCGGGAGGACGATGCATGAGTACTATAACCGCCTCTATGGTCTTGTGGTTAAGACCACCGGTTAAGACCCAGAGGTCCCGGGTTTGATTTCCAGCGGGGCTACATGTTTGTGTACTAGGTTTGGTTGGTGGTAGGGCTTTGGTCCGCCTGGCTAGCTACCACCATCTTATATAAATATGTCGCCATAACATCAATGTTATTATTGTGTTCCGGCAGCTAGAGAGATAAGATAGCCAGTGTCTTACTAATTGAGGATCCCAGGTGAAGTGCGCTTCCACCAATTGGCTTTATCATCGCTTAACATCAGGTGAGATCAAGGCACTGTGCTTACCCGTAAAAATATATAGAAAAAAAAGAGCTGCATCCAAGCTTTATGAACGACTGATTTAGCATATAACTTCAATTGCATTTTTGTGTGCCATGAATTTCAGTAAAGTAACGCCTGATTTCATTAATTGGCTTTGTAGACGTTGGAGTTAACGTAATTACGGTATCGGTAGTCGACAATGAGGAATAAAAATTACAGCAACCAGTGGCCTAATTGCTGACTCGCCGAGTACTCGAGTATCAGATCCGTGCTGTCGGTATAGTAGTCATCCGTCATGGGAAACGAAAGGACAAAATTTTAATCAACCTAAATTTGGAAGAATTCTAAAGTTGTTGACTTTATAGCTGCAAAGTCTAGCTCTTGCTGCTTCAGAACTGTTTTGATTTAAATACCCGAATTCTTTTATATTATCTTGGGATTTTTAGTTTTGTTTACCTTCATCTTAATCTTCTCTTAATCTCTCTTAATCTTAACATAATTATCTGTTGTGTTTTTATTATCAAAGGGATAGACTTAACGTTACTTATATTTCTCTCAAATTCTTACTGGAAGCTATTGCTTATTGGAAGTTTCAACCCTCGAGGTATATTGTAATAAAGTTCTTCATTTACATGAGTCTATATTAAATTAGTGACTTTTGAGATTCACAGAGACACAGTGTTTTCATCTCACCTCATGTTAAGTGATTAATAAGGCCAATGGTGGAAGCGCACTTCACCCCGATCCTCAACTACTGAGGCACTGGCTATCTCATCTCTAGATTTCATCTCTAGATTCTCTAAATTTCAGTTAAGTCTAGGTTAAAAAAGCAATTTATGTGATCGTTCTATAGAGACTTTAGTTCAATTCAATTCAATTCAATCATTTATTGCTCTCCATAAGTATTAAGTACATGAGTTGTTACAATATTAGTTAGATAGAACGTTATGGGCCCGGATTGGGCAAGACAATGTTTTGAGAGGAAATTAATATCTAATCTTATTCTACTGCTTATAATTCAAAATATGTATTAGTTTATTTATTTTCTATAAAATAATTAGACTGTCAATTCATTACATTATTTATTAAAATTTAGTTATAAATATATATATTCAAATTATAGTTATTATTCTCTTTATTAAAAATATACAATATTTTATATAAAATCATATTTATAATATAAAATATTATAAAAAACTTAACCTAGGTTGCTTGCAACCAGCAGCGGGGATAGTTAGTTAATATATTATTATAGTAACAATAATAATAAAAAAGTAGATGATGTATACAAAAATATGTTTTTCTAAAATGTATCACTTAAATACTCCGTAATTGTATAATATGCTTTCCTAATTAGTAATTGTTTAAGTTTGTTATTGAATTCTATTTCCCCGTCTATGTTTTTTTATATCTTCTGGTATTTTATTGTATGATGTACCATTGGCATCCCTACAGTCCCTACAGTCCCTACAGTGGTGAACCCGACGTGATGTACCATTGGCATCCCTACAGTCCCTACAGTCCAGTTCCTACATCTTTATAGCCATGGATTGTATGCTTGATGAATGTAGTTTAAGTCGAGAGGTAGGTATAATTAATTTGTTTTTATTTCGTAATGTGTATTTAGGGTTACTATCTTTACGCTTTTTAAAAAGTCTGGATATTTTCTTTAACATTTGCAGATTTGTATTATATAGATACTAGGTAATGTGAGTATGTTATGTTTTTCAAAATAGGGTTTGAAAGAGTCTGTATTATTAATATTTACTAAGATTCTGATTAGTTTCCTAAAAGTATAGCCACTATCGTGACCTACTTACTTGCTGGCGTTGCGCTGACTATACTTCAAAGCAAAGATCTTTTCAGAGGTAGTTATAGCTTATTTGGAAACTGTCAACAACATAGTGCAATTTGACACCGGGTATGAGAAAGGTGATGATAATGTGGCCTGTTGTGGCAGGAAACTCTTTGTTGTAGATAAATTACTTCTTACCCTTGCGTTATATCCATATTAATTTATGTGATTGGGATCCATTTGATTAAAACATTATTTTAACACACTTGATCATAATTTAATGTACTTCATAAATGCATTTAACACAACTAGTGGTCGCCCAGAGGTGGAAATTCGACCGTATTTTTATTAAGGCTGCACGGATTGTATCCTAAGCAATGAAAAATAAAAAAGATAGAATGTGAGTTTGGATTGACATTGACAGATGTCGACCGCATTAATGACAAACAATACGTGTATGTCAAACACATATGCGTGTGTGTCAAATACATGGTAGTGTGTATAATGTGTTTTTTGTAGAATTAATGTATGTTTTATGCATAATTAAAAAAAAACATTCGGATAATCTTCTCTATATAAACTATAAGTGTGCGAAATTTCATACTCCTCCGTCCGCGCAATTTTCGTAAAAACGGGTACAAAGTTTTTGCTTCATGTATTAATATATAGAATCCAAACATTTCTAGTAAAACATCCAAGGCGATAATATAAACATTATGTAAATCCGTACTCAACAAAACAACAGTAAGCAATCAAATCAATAGAATGAATATTTTTCTCTACATGACAACTGTATGAAAATATTCAAATAAGTTCCAGACATCTATTATTTTTCTCATTTAAACATTTTAGACTGAATGTCAGCCAGTAACAACCATAGATTAAATTCCTATATTCCAACTCTTCTATTTAGTTTTCATTTCGCTGAAATATAAACATGAAGCTTTTTCAATCCACTAATCCTTGGGTCGACGAGCTGGGCTATGTGATATTTTTCATGTGAAAAAGTCTGAACTCAGTAACTGTAGTCGACATTTATAGGCCGATGACAGTTAAGCTTTTTTTTAACATCTGGCTTCATTTTTTTTACCGTTGTGCTTATTCTAGCTTCTTGGTTATGATCTCTTTTCATATGTTTTTTATTTTGCGTTTTGTTATTATACTAAGGTGAATCAACGGTTTTATAAGCAGTATCTAGAAAGATACATCCACGATTCAATGTTGAAATACACTGAACCTCTTTGCATTTTACTTTTATAGCGGGCGATTTGAATAAAATTGATGTAAGTTCTTTCTTGGCTTTAATAGATCATAGACACCGAACCAAAAATAGTTTAAAGATGTATCTTATAATAAATTTGTCGTTTAATCGTCAAAAGTAAGAAAAGAGTCATTTTTATTTATATGTGCTTCGGAAAACTCATGTTCGACATAAATAGTTTGCTTTAATGTGTTTTTAATATTAACGTCTCCAATTTCAGAATAGAACTTTAGTAACTACTTCAAACGACTCGAAACTTCAGTATTAGGTAAATAATGTGAAAACAATCAACGTTTGTTTGTGTGTGTCCAATAGGACTTCAATATTGAACCAACTTCGGAGTAAGACCAAAGGGACAAACCACTGACCAGTCAATTGGAGCGTCAGATGTTTCGGCATCGCTAGCCGAACTGATAGATCCCATCAAAATCATAAATGTGAAATGAGAGCCAAGTTCAATATTAAGATATAGGTATGCCTTGGTTGTTGACTTCAACGACAAAAGAAGTGAGATCTAAATGGGTGCCAAGTTCAATGGTCAGTCCTGAAATTTATTTAGAACAACATAAAATATTTTTTAACAACTTAAAATATAATTTCTTCTTATAACTTAGGATAATATATTGAAGCCTAAGGTCTGACTTGGTTAGTTCTCATTTTGAACAATTTTCCAAATTTTTCGTTTTGCCAAATTTGAACTTTCTAAATCATCTGGAACTGGGTTAGAGTTTTGATCTATCTATAGATCAGTCAGTCAATCAGTCAGTGATAAAAATGACGATTTTTGGGCGTTAATATTTAAATAACCGTTTGAGGTGTGTTTATGAAATTTAGAGCACATATGTATCTCGCAAGTCTCAATATATGAGCCATATTTGACATGTATATGTTAAATATTTTTTGAGTTATGAGGGGGTCGAAAGTGGCTCCAAATGGTTCGTGTAACAACACACGGTGCGGCATGCTAGCTCTGTTCTGTTTTTTCTGTTTTTTGGCTTGACACGCTGCCACGTGTCTAGATACTTGGGGTGAATGCGAGAAATCGTAGTTCAACCCCCATAGCTCTATTAGACTGATTCTTACTAGACCTGACTCTTACTACTAGCGAATTAGGTTCCTGGATGGGTGAACAGGAATATTATGAATGTATTCAATAGCAGATTCATAATAAACATTAAGAAAAAGAAGAAATAAAACACCTAGTGACTCTGACAAAATGTCAAATGGCTTCATGGTACCTAATCTTTTTTTATTACTGTAAAACTTTTAATAAAAAACAATACAAACAGTATCTCACTGATTCAGAGCACTCCGTAAATGTGTCCGAAAAAATGGAGTAAAAGATCCGAAGGCTTAATTTGTCACAGAGTGACTTGCTAAGCCGGCAGTTGACAAGCTGTTGGCAGTGTTTCGTGGGAAAACCTGTGATAGGTCACAATAACGTTAAATAAATAGTAGGCAATGACGATAGGTAAATAATAGATTTATGTATATCTTACGGTTAAGCAAATTGCCTTCACCTCACCTGATGTTAAGTGATGAAAAAGCCAAAGGTGGGAGCACACTTCACCCTGAATCCTCTACTACTGAGGCACCGGCTATCTTATCTCTAGCTGCCGGAACACAACAATGCTACCAACATTGAATTTTCCAAGAAGAATAGTTTAACTGGCTATTTTATCTTTAACTGAAAACAACAATGCAACCAACAATGCCCTACCAACTAAACCGAGTCTAATACAATAATTATGAACCCTCGCCGAGGATAGAAATGACTTATACCCATGTTATAACACATTATGTTAAATAAAACATTCATGGGTGGTTTTATGCCATTTGGGGATGTAATATACATAAAAAATCAGTATCTGTATGTGAAGGTATAATGATCCAGCAAATATATTGCATAAATAATTTGATACGATCTATTACGTGAGAGAAGTAATAGGTCATTCGAGATCTACTGTGCGCGTTAGGACATTTAGTTGGAAAAAGATTTCGATCTAAATTGGCTCATTATCCCAACGAAGTTAGGGGTCATTAAATGGGGAAACCAGAATGATTGCCGTGTTAACCGGCGCTGGAGATTTGACGCCGACATTTTTATAAACTAACTGGCGATCGCCCGCGACTTTGTCTGCATCCGTATTCCGTGATCCCGTGGGAAGGTCGAAATATCCGAGCTTGTCTACTTCTGAATTGGAACCGCTGTGCCTGACAGTTGCCAAAACTGCCAATCAGTGAGTGAATCTTAACAGAATGAGTGAGTTTTAACCGCCTCTGTAGTCTAGTGGTTATGACCACTGGTCTCACATCCAGAGGTCCCGGTTCCCAGTTGGGTTACATGCTCATGTTTGTAGTTTTGTTTGTGGCAAGGCTAGTTGGTTCACCTGGCTAGCTACCACCATCTTATCTAAATATGTCGCCATAACATCAATGTTTGTAGCATTGTTACGTTCCGGCAGCTAGAGATAAGATAGCCAGTGCCTCAGTAGTTGAGGATTCCGGGTAAAGTGCTCTTCCACCATTGGCCATAAGATCACTTCAACTAACAAGAATCAAGATCTTTTTTGTTATATGTATTGATAAGTAATCTCATATCGTTTAGCCGAATTTGCTATGAGTTAAACTATTAGTCTTATGGAGATCATTTCACATGATATAAGTAGCGTTCGTCATCAGTTGTCCTGCTGTTTGACTACGGTTAGAAGAACTATCAAGTTTGTCGTTGCCCATAAATCTGATAACGCAGTCATACGCGGCCAGTAGTCAAAAATACTAGCTGTAACCGTGTTTCGATCACCCGGATTTTTAATTCTGCATCGTCACTACTGACATGTTAACTAATGCGTCATATTTTCATTTACACACATTATACACTCGAACTACTATTACACACTCTGTATGTATTTTTTTTTTTATGCTTCCTCCTCCAACATAATCGGAGCTAGTCTTAGCTATATCTCTTTCATGCCAGTTCTCTCATTTTTTCCTCTCGCACTTTCATTCCACATACTTCACATCCATACATCATCTTTCATTCCATGGCAGTGGGTGTTCTGCCTATTCTAAGCCTATTCTGTATTTACTTTGTATGTATTGTAAGTACCTACGTATATGTATATTTTTATAATGTTAGCAAGATTCCCATCGTGCTTACATGTGTTATTCTGGGGACCTTGGCCCAAATAGTCAAATCGCCCATGGGACCCCTCCTCTTCCGGGATGAAAAGTATTTTTAATGTTACTCATGTGTGTAATGGTAGCTATAACGATATATCAGAATGTATCATTGAAATGAAGCTAGTATTTTTCGCGAAATGGTTGGTTAAGGGATTCCAATAACAGTTAATTCAGTTGTTACCTATTTAAAAGTCTTACGCTGTTTTTAGATAATAACTTCAAATACTTAGATTTTTAAATAAATCGACTTGTTGCAGTTTCTACTCGCTCCCACGATCTTTCGCAACCTGGGTGATATACAACTCTTTCAAATTCGGCATTGAAATCAATATCATGGTAACTCAGTTGGAAATAAAAGGTAGATAGAACCTTCCAATGAATAATGGCTTCTTCCGCCATAACTTGCATGACCTGTAATCGGCTGTGCATTCAGTTTGAAACCACAATGTTATGTAAGTACCTAGCGAATAAGTTGCAATAGCCCCTAGAGCGTTGAGCGACCAGCAGGTGGCCGATAACAATTAAAATTCTATTGTGTCTGGGTATTCGACGCTTGAGCTCATATCTGTTGGTAATATAAAAACAATTAACATCTAAGAACAATAAAAAGACAATGATTTTTTGTGTGAGTTAAATGTGTGTATATTTGGTGTACACACACTATGCTGAGGCAGGACTTTTCAAGTGCTTTTTATTTTTTATTTTTTTAAGTCACCATTTTAGACAAAAGATAGAAAACAATAATAAAGTTATATACTTTTAACATGGTAGGTATATGGTATATCCGTGCTCAATTACAAAAGTGCAAAGCATTTACCACTCACTTACCAAATAACAAAAGCAATTAATGTTAGGTTAAATTAAAGTTAAGTTAAATAAAATAAAATCACTAAACACAAAACAAATATTATGCAATTTATCAGTGTTAGATATTGTTTAAAATTACAAAAACTTTCCTTTGGAATTTTAAACAATAAACGTTACATATTACAACGATAAATTTGAATAGACTCACAGAGTCTCATCTTAACAGACGTAATTGGAGTTGAAAGTATGAAGAGGAGGTGCTATAAATTACTTTGATGGCCAACAGAACGACCTCCATCAAATAATTGGACTTACTGGACGGACGTGCTCCACATGGGAAGGGCTAAATTAATCCTGACTAATATTATAATGTGGATGTATGTTTGTGCATGGTTCAGGTTCAAACGGAGCGACGAATCGACGTGATTTTTTGTAGGAAGGTAGATATAGAGCTTGGAAGTGACATAGGCTACTTAACTACGTTTTTTTAGTATGCGCCGGTTTCGTACATCAAGTGGCATTTGTGAATTTGCATGCGTTGGATACGAATAACAACCACAACCACAATAGAATTTTCAAAAAGTTTTTTAAAATGACTTTATCATACCCAAGTATAATTCCACAGTTTAGCATCACACGATGTGTTCAAAATTATTATACCGGTCACCGATCCGAACACCGATATTGCAGTAGTTGCTTAGTTTTCACAATCGTTAAACGAACTCGCCCCTACGCCATTAAGACCTTACATACATAGACATAAGACAAGAACACCGCATTCTGTGACAAACACTTCGTCTTACAAGGGATGGGGAGTTTTCTATTTCCGCTTTTCGAGAACGAATAATTATAAGACGTGCGATGGAGGGTTGCGATGCTTGTGGTTTTATCTGACTTTAAAAATTCCGTAGACGTTGTGGTTCATTTAAAAAATTTTGATCGTGTGGTCGATCTAACAATTTTTTGGGGTCAAGACTACTAATTAATAGCTAACCCGGCCAATGTTTTAAAATTCTTTTTTTTTGTTTTTTTTTATAGCCTATGTCACTCTCACAGTTCTCACAGTCAAAACAAATCTAACGACACCTCATATGTTAAAATGCACCATGACGTTTGGGCTGTAGGTCGTGCCAAAGAAACAGACATACATACAAACATAAATACATACATAAATACATACATACATACATACATACATACATACATACATACATACATACATACATACATACATACATACATACATACATACATACATACATACATACATACATACATACATACATACATACATACATACATACACTCGAAAAACATAACCCTCCTTCTGACGCAGTCGGGTAAAAAGAACGAGCATGTACGTCTTGTACGTATATTACATGCAAAATTGTACTGTTCTTTTTTAAACGTATGTTATTTTATATCTTTATTGATACTAAACATTAGGACGATGTCATGTTATGTTTTATGATCATCTGTAAATCACTTACCATGAATTGTTGTTTCAGAAATAATAGAAAAACGTTAAGCGCATAATATAACTGGTTAGCGTCTTTTGTTCCTGACTGTACCCTAGTCAGGTAGTTGTATGTATATTTATTGTTAGTAAGCAATAAGAGGATGTCAATTTTTGTTTTTATTTTTTCCAATCTGTAAAAAATACTATAAATTATTGTTTCAAAAATAATAATAAAAACAGATAATTTAGCTGGATAGAGACTTTTGCTGCTGACTTTACCCTAGTCTGGTATGCAGAAAGGTTCAAGTCAGTACAACTGATAACAACAGTATTGACTTACCTAATAAATTAAATACTTAATTATAATTATAATGGGCAGCCATCAAAACACAGTCATTAGTTTCTAGCAATTAGCTTACCACATAGTTAATTGATTCACTTTGCTAATTAGAACCAGTGACAGGCATGTGTTGATTGTATTATGTTTGGAAATTGGAGACTGGCGTTTAAGATTCAATTAACTGCCTGTTTTTGGGTCATCAATCCAACGACCTGCCTTTGCGAATAATAAACTTCAGCAATCGTCTTCGATCAAGGCAATCGTAGACCGAGCACGCTTACCACTGCGCTAGAAAATAAGGCGACCGCAGGAGATAAACTTAATATTAGGTCCTTACCTATGAAATTGCTGTTTTGTATGAAATTTTTTTACAAAATTATATTTTTCATACTAACGTTTTTTAGGGTTCCGTAGCCAAATGGCAAAAAACGGAACCCTTATGTCTGTCTGTCCATCCGTATGTTACAGCCACTTTTTTCCGAAACTATAAGAACTATACTGTTGAAACTTGGTAAGTAGATGTATTCTGTGAACCGCATTAAGATTTTCACACAAAAATAGAAAAAAAAACAATAAATTTTACGTGTGGGGTATCTATGGATAGGTCTTCAAAAATGATATTGAGGTTTCTAATATAATTTTTTTCTAAACTGAATAGTTTACGCGAGAGACAATACGCCATACAGACACGATATCAAAAATCATTGTTATTACTAAAGCATAAGTAACATACTCTTAATAAAATGTGTATAATAATAATATTAACATCCGGTATTAAGTTTTAGGAGTAATACACCTATTAATGAGTGAGAAAAAAACGTTAATTTCATAGGACCCAATACATACACATACCGCGCTTGAGCAACTCACACGCTCTGAGGACATGGAATCTTGGAACATTTTAAACCAGTCCGAGTGCAGCTGTTGCGAGGTTCCGTGCTCGTGAGAAGTTGTCTATGTGCGCGTAACTCGAGCGAGCTTGTACATGAATCTTACCGTCTGCAGCTCAGAATATAGCTTTAGTCGTTGTTCTGAGGTCTGCAGTATCATTATTTTGTACTGCACCATTGACCTCCTCCAATTCAATAACGTCTCAGAGTTTTGAGACTATTTTATTATTCTTTAAATCTTATACCAAATGTTGTCATATGTTGCCTGCGGCTATTGTATATTTAACAAAATTTATTCAGTTTTAGAAATCATTATTACTTGTTGCCTTTTTTATTGTTCTGACTTTCCATAATAAACTGTTTATCTTTTTATGATATCAATTTTATTTACCAAAGTGTTTTTAAAGTGACTGATTGAATTATTTATCATAAGAGATAATAATAAATCATTGACTCATTCATCATGCAAATCTCACAAATTACAGTCCTTAACGGGGCTGGTTCGGATTTTCCTTTTTGGTAAACACTAACAGAATGGATTACTTTTACGCCTACTACATCACTTTTGAAAGTCTCTCGAGAAGTCCGCGTAAGGTCATGGTGAAGTTCCCCATTTTTATTGAAACTCAAGAGGATCGGCAGAATGTCATTAATTTTTCATCATCCATCATCTTTAAGTACAGAGTAAGATAACAATTTGACCGACTAAATGACCGATCTTTCGGCATTCAATTGCGAGCTCAGTATTTATGTAGCTAAATTTGGTCAAATTTTATCTTATTTTGTACTGATACTTTACTTTTGATAATGATATATGTACTGCTTTTAATTTGGTCATGCTGTGTACCTACACATGTTTAGGGATGTAGTCTGGATCGCAACTATAACCTTATTTGATTATGTATGTAAATGACTGTATTCTGTTGTGTGTATCAATAAATAAAAGGACTTGTATGAATAAACCATTATAAAAAAATACTCTTTTAAACTTTCGCGTTTCATTTAATTTAACTTGAACTTAAAGTAGCAATGACTGACTGACGGGCTGACTTCGATCGTCAACCCTTGACCTCGGTCGGTGCAATGCAACTCGGTCAAAAAGTCGTCGTGTAAAAAGATATGCCTGTTATACCTTTACTAAGCAGTTTGCGTGTTTTACTAAGTCCCCGTACTAGATCCCCGTTATAAAACTTTGATTAAAAAATAAATGTCAGCACACTATTATAAATAATATTAAGACTCAGCTAAAACACTTCTACAAATAATAAATTACTACTAGCACTGAAAACCATCAAGTAAGTAGTAAAATTGATTTATCCATAATTTCTGGAATTAAACTCGAGAGCTAAGCAAGTTTTAACTAATACAATAATTAATACAAAAATGAGAAACTGAACATCAAAGAGAACAAATTCAAATACGGCTACAAAATTGATGATGATGTGTTGAGTCGAAAAGACCTCGTAAAAGATTTAGGTATCTTTTTCGATGATACATTGAATTTTCGTAATCATTATGATCATGTCATAAAGAAAGGATCGGATGCTCGGTTTTGTCTCCAGATCTACCAAGGATTTAAAAAATCCGGACACATTCTCATACCTTTATTGCACCTTGGTTAGAACTGTTCTGGAATACAACTCTGTTATATAATGTTCATACTAAGCGCATAGAAAGGGTTCAAAAGAAGTTCCTAAATCAGTTAAGCTTCAGGCATGGATTGAATCTTAAAACAAAATCTTATAAAGATATACTGGTTAGGTTTAAATTAGATAATCTGGAAAACAGACGCAATTACACTGCGCTTTCGTGCTTACATAAAATTGTCCACTCCCACATAGATTCTTCTAATTTACTGACTCTTTTAAATTTTAAAACAAAATTTCGGTCACGCTATAACGATCCGCATACTTTTGTTCTTCAAGTCTGCAAAAACAACACATCCTTCTTTAATCCTATAGTGCGCATTTGCCGCCTATATAATGACCTCAGTAATAGTAATAATAATTTAAGTGTAGATATATTTCATCTCAGTCTTGCAGGATTCCAGAATTGCTTAAAAGTTTCCTTAAAACCTTCCTCTGCAACTTAGTTTTTTATTTATTAAACTTATTTTTTTATTTTTTTTATAAAAGAAGGAGGCAAACGAGCAGGTGGGTCACCTGATAGAAAGTAATCACCGCCGCCCATAGACAAAACCAGAGGAATCGCAGAACTTAATTTGTTTGTTTGTTTGCTTAAATTATAATTTAAGCAAACAAACAAACAAATTAAGTTCTGCGATCTTTAAGTTATTCTTAAGATCTTAGATCTTTAAGTTATAACTTAAAGCACATGTTTATAGTCTGGATATTTAAGTCATGATGTGTGCACACATTATTGGATTGTAGTTTAGCAAAATACTTTATATATTAATACGTACCCTACTCATGTTTTAGCTATAATCTGTGTTGTGTACCATGAATGAATAAATAAATAAAAACCTAGTTTTACAGAAATATCAATTAAAATACTATAACGAAATTAAACAATAAAAAAGTATAAAATGGTAACACCCTAAACGTCGAACGTATTCCTGTTTGGCTTCAGACGCTTACAATAAGACATTTGAGAGTACAATAAAAAGATAATTGTGTTATCGATTGGTAACATAATTATCTTTTTATTGTACTCTGTTGTATGTGTTCGGTGGAATGTTTACCAATTGGTACCGAACACATTCAGAGATACAAAATATATTTCAAACCTAACCGTGGCACAAAGAATTAGGTCAACATCGGAGGAGGAACACGTAATTAATGACATTACTTATATACCTTCCCCGCAGATAGGCGAGCAGTCATTTCAGTAAACACTTTAGTAGATATATAATCTCGGTCGACGGTTAGCAACAGAAATGTTTTCTGTGACATATACACGTACTCCGGACTAAACAAAACTAAACTAAACATGATGACCTGAATTCTCTTTGAAACATAAAAGTCTGTGCCAAAATATGGAACTATCCTATATTTTACATTTTTTATATTAAGTGCTAATTACTGCAGTGAAGCTGAATTAAATACTTATAAAAGGGTTGTATTTAATCGATCACCAAAGTAACCTAACGTAACCCACAAAAATACTAAGTTAGCACCTAAACTACTATTTAGACGCTAACTTACCATTTTAGGTGCTAGCCTACTATTTTTTTGTGGATCAATTTATTATTCCTCCTTATAAAATACAGTGAAAAAATTAAACGCCTACCCGACCCAGCCAGGAATCGCACCTGGGTATTCCGCAATCCGGGCGGCTGCACTGACCGCTATGCTACCGGGAAGGCGCTGAATTTTTGTCACTGCTTTTGAATTTTTGAATGCTTTTTTAGCAGCAGAGTGGCATCGTATCCTATATTATAATGGTAATGATTGCTTGTAAACAAAGTGTGGAAGATTTTTTTTTCAAATTAATTAAAATGAGTCAACGGTGAAGGAGATAAGCAACCTATGTTCACACCACCTCTGCGGTCTAGCCTCTTAAGACCACCGATTTACCCAGAAGTCCCGAGTTCGATTCCCAGCGGGGGGTACATGTTTGTGTACTCGGTTTGGTTGGTGGTAGGGCTTGTTTGTCCGCCTGGCTCGCTACCACCATCTTATCTAAATATGTCACCATAACATCAATGTTTGTAGCATTGTTGGTTTCCGGCAGCTAGAGATAAGATAACCAGTCATTGGATAGGTGACCAAAAATGTATCATCTCAAGCTCTTCCGTGCTTCGGAAGGCACGTAAAGCCGTTGGTCCCGGCTGCATTAGCAGTCGTTAACAACCACCAATCCGCACTCGCCCCGCGTGGTGGTCTATGGCCCGTTCTCCGTATCCATCAAAAGGGAAGGCTCATGCCCCCGCTGTGGGAACATAAAATGAGCTGATGATGAGGTTTCCTTGAGAAATATTAAGGTATTTGTGCAAAAAAAAAATATAAGAACATTAAAAGGAAAATGTTTTCGCTCATTTCTACTTTATTACATGAAGGATGGAAGTTAGCTCACACAATTTGGTACCTCGCACAATACTATGTACATGTAAGCATTGCTCGGACAATAAAGTATGTCGAATTTCATTCAGAACATTCAGACACTGTTCCCGGGAAGGCACGAAATGGCGACTTGCATTCGCTTTAAGCTATTGTCACTTTGTAAATGTACAAAGTTTGTGACTGTCCATGAATGACTGGACAGTGTGCAGTGTAAGGCAATGGCTTGGTCGAACAAACCGCGGGACTCGACAACGCGTTTTCGCCTTTACCCCTCTTGCCATGAACTCTAGGTAAAGAATAAAGTCGTAGGGGGGGTTCTTTATGATAGCGAGCGAGCGGCGCGTGGCAGTGGTGTGACAACGGCGCCCGACTACGAATACGCACGCACACTAATATCTGTACAGAGTAGGCTGGTGATTTAATTAGAGCAATGTTTACTTTTGTAAAATCATAGGCGTTTGGGTAAAAAATAATAAAAGTCTTAATACTTTCATATTCGTATTTTTTAATTGAAAAATAAGAGAGTTTTTAGAATAATACGAGCCTAAAGATACACCACTGAATTGAAATATTTATATAATAATGAATAGATCTCTATAAAGTGACACTTTAGTCATTGTTGATCATCATTGACTTTAGTCATCAATAAAAGTTTTAGGCAACCAAACATACACACACCGGCATATTTAGCGGAACATAAAAAAAAGGTTTGATATCAGTAATATATAAGGTTGCTGGCTGGTTTATACGTCATTTAATTTAAAAAGAAATAATTTCAAATTAAGAAAACAACTGAACATCACATTTTATGCAATTGTTTTAATTTTATTCAAATACACCTTATCTGGAGCGAACTTCGAGTATTTCTTCCTTCTGAGTTTGATTTAAAATTTAATTGAAATACTGTTTTTTGTTAGTTTTTTTTTGATCGCGTATCTTTTTGGAGTTAAGGACTGAATTATGCCTGACTTAGCCCCAACGGAGATTGCCAGGGCACTCGAAATGCGAAGAAATGGTCAAACTTACAGAGTGATATCCAGAGATCTTCGTCGACCAGTTTCAACGATCCATCGCAGTATCCAACGGTTCAGGGAGACCGGTACTTATGTGAGAAGAGCAGGACAAGGCAGAAAAAGACGCACTTCGAGTAGGGATGATCGTTTCATTCGGCTTCGTGTACGTAGGAACCCCCGTTTGACGGCCGTCCAAGCCCGACATGAGTTAGAAGCAGTGCGGGGTATAACCGTAAGTGAGCGTACGGTACGTAGAAGGTTCGAAGAAGCTGGTTTGGGTTCATTTGTGCCCGCCAAGGCTCCAAGGCTCGAGGTAAATCATCGTAGAAACAGGTTAACTTTTGCTCAGGAACATCGACTTTGGAACGCGGACCAATGGAGTAAGGTATTGTTTAGTGATGAGTGCAGAATTCTCTTAAATCAAATTGACGGCAGGCAAAGAATATACAGACGCAAAGGAGAACGATACATTCAGACAAATTTTGAAACTACAGTTGCATACGGTGGTGGATCAATAATGGTTTGGGCGGGCATTTGTTTGGGAGCTCGCACAGACTTGGTAGTGATTGACAGAGGGAGTCTGACTGCAGACCGCTATATCAGAGAAGTTTTAGAAGAAAATGTCGTACCGTTTGCCCCATATATCGGTGACGATTTTGTTTTTATGCAGGATAATGCTCGGCCGCATACCGCTCGGGTAACTCAAGCATATCTTAATGATATGAATATCACTGTTATGGAGTGGCCGGCGAGATCACCGGATATGAACCCAATAGAGCACGTTTGGGACTTGCTGAAAAGAAAAGTTAAGTCCAGAATTCCAGCTCCTGCCAACGTGGGTGAACTGCGAATCGCCGTAGTTGATGAATGGCGGAGACTATCCCAGGAGACCATCGATAACATCATTCTCAGTATGCCTAGACGGGTAGAAACTTTACATACATACATACATACATACATACATACATACATACATACATACATACATACATACATACATACATACATACATACATACATACATACATACATACATACATACATACATACATACATACATACATACATACATACATACATAATTCACGTCCTCCCAAAAAGGTGTAGACAGAGCATCAAAATCATCAATTAAAAGTTAACTCGCCCGCCGTTAGTGACCTCTCGACGCCATATTTGCATAATCAAAGTAGGGCTCTGAGGTGGAAGAGACAACATCAGTGATAGGTTGCTAGCCGATCGCCTGATGTGCAAGGCTTTTGAAACCATTGTCACTTAACCTGTCGTAAGCCGACGTTCTTACGACGAAGTGAGGCAGCTGATTATTATTTTCATGTTCCAGACCAGCATGTAAAAATTCAGATGTTTTATCAAAATGCTGAGTCTCCTCAGTATTATGAATTATAATGAAATCGAAAAATAAAATATAATAACATATATAATAATATATGTCCAAGAGCCTCGATTAACATCTAATGAGGCTCTCGTTAGGCGGCTGGATCAAGGGCCTGATTCAGAAGGCAGTTCTTCTCGATACGGCACGCATTGTGAGGAGGTTCCTGTCTCTGGAGCCCTAACCACCGGTAGCTTGGATCCTGGTCCCGATGCCGGCGGACACTATTTTTTGAAGTGAAAACTTCTTTAGCGGCGTTGTGCATTTTTTTTGGAATGGGTAAAAAATGTTAAACTCGCGTCAGGACACGTGACCTGATCGAAAATTCGTAAGACGGATGGAGAGTAGACAGCTGGCGCGGCGTAATATAAATTTTTAATATAACTTAATATAACTTTTTAATGTAATATAAATTGTCATGTTTGTGTACGATAGCCCAATAAATAAATATTGTATTCTACCACATAAATGAGAGTACTTTTATACTGATAATTAAAGCAATTCGTGCAAAATTATTCCCTAACCATTCCAAAATATCAAAAGTGCACAACGTTAATATTCAAGTTTTCACTTTTGCCGGCACTCCCAGAGTGCAACCCGTCGTTTTTTATATTTTTAAATGTTTTACTTATTTTGTTTTTAGAAAATATTTAAAAATGTAAATTTATATGAGAAAAAATAAATAAAGGATAATAATAAAGCAAGTAGCCAGAATAATTCACCAGCAACTTGCTCTTGGTTATGGCCTTGTTGAATCAGAGGTGTCGTCTATAAGCACATGAGTAATAAGTACGCACCTGGCCAGTAGCACAAACAAAACATGAAAATTAAAAGGCACACTACGAACGTTACATAAAATGTTTGGTCACGTAATATGTAAAGAGTTATAGTATTCTAAGTTTGTAACGCAATATGATTATTTGCATATCATTTTACGCAAATATTGTTGCGAACAAATTACAATTTGAAAAAAGTGGAATTTTTTCAACACTTTGTCATTTTTAGGGTTCCGTAGCCAAATGGCAAAAAACGGAACCCTCATGGATTCGTCATGTCTGTCTGTCTGTCTGTCTGTCTGTCCGTCCGTCCGTATGTCACAGCCACTTTATTCCGAAACTATAAGAACTATACTGTTGAAACTTGGTAAGTAGATGTATTCTGTGAACCGCATTAAGATTTTCACACAAAAATAGAAAAAAAACAATCAATTTTAGAGGTTGCCCATACTTAGAACTGAAACTCAAATTTTTTTTTTATCAAACCCATACGTGTGGAGTATTTATGGATAGGTCTTCAAAAATGATATTGAGGTTTCTAATATCATTTTTTTCTAAACTAAATAGTTTACGCGAGACACACTTCCAAAGTGGTAAAATGTGTGCCCCCCCTATAACTTCTA
Source organism: Eudonia mercurella (assembly GCA_963082485.1). NCBI lineage: Eukaryota > Metazoa > Arthropoda > Insecta > Lepidoptera > Crambidae > Eudonia > Eudonia mercurella. Next base: position 7,196,649 of record OY720044.1, on the reverse strand, counting down.
AAATAAGAGAATGATAAAACTAAAAAAAATCCTGCTCGTGGAAATTTTTTCAACATTTGAGTTTTTGTAATTTGTTCGCAACAAAATTTGCGTAAAAAATATATCATGTACATTACCATGCAAAATTCCACCAAAAATTGGTTTGAACGAGATCTAGTAAGTAGTTTTTTTTTAATACGTCATAAAGTACGGGACCCTTCGTGCGCGAGTCCGACTCGCACTTGGCCGGTTTTTTAAATTGTAACGCAATGTTTACTAAAAATATAGGCGTACTTATAATTCAGAATGTGAGGGGCACACTACGCGAAGACAGCGAAGGGCATTTTGTTCTTTACACAAGATGGACTTCCAAAGTTCGCCATTATGCATTCTCGGACGTACGACAAGGGTCAAAGTTGGACCCTCATCCAGCGTAATAAGACCATTACCATTTAGGGGGTAGCGAGCAAATGTGTTCAGTGACGTCATCTTTTTATGATTGATACTTTTAAGTTTAGCGTTCCGTTATACGCGAAGAATTTGACGAATTCAACGCGAAGTACTTACAAAGGTATTATATGTGCATGCACCTTTACGTTTTTTTTTATGTGTATCTCTACTAACATAGCTTTTAAGTTTACTAACAACATGGATCAATGGTCTGAAAATAAAAATTTTCTATATCTATACACTTACTGCTGTATAAATCTGTAGGCTCTGTACATGCAAATTTTCTGACAAATTTTGGGATAAATATTTGTTTTATGAATCACTGACACCAATTCTACGATTTTTGAGATTTTTGTCTGTCTGTCTGTCTGTCTTCTTGATCTTGATGAAAATCTGTACGTAGTAAGAACATGAGACTGTGCAAATGATAGGCTATATAATATGATGTTGGTATACCTAATAATTATTTTATTTAGCATTCATTGATCCATTATTTTCGCACAGCGAAGCGGGCGGGTGACGGCTAGTATTATATACTATATATACATATATATATATACTATATATTATATACTATGTAGCTGTCCGGACAGACTTCGTTCTGTCAAAAGCAATTTTGTTTTTTTTTTATTAAAACATTCTATGTGCCATAAGGAACATACAAAAAAAAAACTAAATCGATCCAGCCATTCTCGAGTTTTGCGCTTAGCAACATTCGTTTTTATTTATATAGATTTACCTATAGAAGCGAAGGTCACGAGCGGTGCAACTCGGTCGAAACGTTGGGTATAAAAAAGGTGTTCCAATACCAAGAGCTTTGGTAAATGCAATAGAATTCGTTGCTTACTTAGATACTCTCATGTTCTTCTCACAAAAAGTCATCTTATCCCCAATTAATAAAAAATGGCTCTCATATCTCTAACCACTTACCGGATTCTTAGATGGGTGGTAGTAGGCTAAGAGGTTTTGGTTAGTGGTATAATTATGATTATCATTTATTATTATTATTGTTTCTTTATTAATTTTTTTTCATATAAATTTACATTCTTAAATATTTTCTAAAAACAAAATAAATAAAACATTTAAAATATAAAAAATAGGGGTCCGCCGGCATCGAGACCAGGGTCCAAGCTACCGGTGATTAGGTCTCCAGAGACAGGAACCTCCTCACAATGCGTGCCGTGTCGAGGAGAACTGCCTATTAATATTATTATTATTATTATCATCATGATGATGATGATGATTCTAAATGGCGTATTCTAAGTCTGCTAATGGCTACAGCTATGCTAATGGTACAATCTGAGTACTTCAGAGCTTTACCGAGCCGCATTATGACGGGCCCAAGCGGCCATAATGATAGCCGACCTCCGATAGGAGATGGCACATGAAGAAGAAAAAGAAATCTGCCTAGCTACCATCTTATTTTTAGTTCCATATTTACTGAATGAATCTCGTTTGTATATAATCAAGTTCCGAGGAATGCCCTGTAAGGGCTTAGCAGTAATTAATGAAGTGAGTTATGATTTGTTTGGCTCGCGTTCTGGCTATTACAGCTTAGGTGAACATTCATTTATTTGCTTTTATTTGAGTACGATTTATGACTAAGGGTTAACCGTTGGCTTTCATCTCGCCCAACGATAAGTCATGATAAGGCAAAAGATGGAAGCGCTCTCCACTCGGAATTTTCAATTACTGAGGAGCTGGCTATCTTATGGTATTGCAATTATAACGCTGGTTTCTGTAAATGGGTTTTATTAAAGTAACGTTTTCATGGTAAACATTTGTTTATGAACAAATAGGTGTTACGTGGTATTGCAGAGCATGTTTGTGCAAGTGACAATTAGATCAAAACAGTTATGCTCTAACTGTCGCAACACAATGTCGTTTTTTGTGACACAAATAAATATTTTTCATTTTATTTCATAATATAAGTTTAAAAGAAAATAGCATGGTGTCCGACCGAACTAATTATATGAAAGCTCATTGCAAAGTAATAAAGTTTTGCTATATTAAGATCAATCTCAAAATGTTCTTTTAAATGTAAATGATAAAAAAAAACATAGGAACTCCCAAAAATGCAGAAACGAAGCTTACTTGTAAATAAATCGTAAAAATACCTAACTTTCTATCTGGTATCTATATTATCGGCCTAGATATCGATTGAAGAAACCTCTTACATAATTAATAGATAACCGTTCAGTGAACTACAATCAAAATTAGCGGTTGTAAGTAAGGCTTCGGAGGCTAGACATAGACACTAATCGGCTTATGAAAATATTTGAGGAATCATATTACATAAGAAAGGGGATCCCTCTTCTAAAGGCATAAGGTTTAAATTCGAGTAAACCGTAACTCTGAGACGGTACTCAGATAACAATGAGTTCTGTTTGCGATAACATTTGATTTTTAAAGGGCTTATTGGGTGAAAAGGAATCTTTGAGGATCACTCGAATGGAACCCGGCAGATCAAATCTTATTTGCTTAGACTAACTAACTAACTAGAATGGCGCAGCGACCCAAAGTGAGTCTTCATCATCTCAGCCAAAAAGACGTCCACTGCTGGACAAAGGCCTCCCTCAAGGATAAATCATTTTGAAGGGAATTTGCCATAATCGCCACGCTTGGCAGGCGGGTTGGCGATCGCAGTAAGGTGAGAATAATCAGAGAGACGCTGCTGCCCATCCTCTGGAATGGTCCCATAGTCGCCTTCTACGACACCCACGGGAAGAGATGGGGTGGTGCAATTCTTTACCCCCGGCACCACACGGGGAAAGTGTAAAGAAGTGGAAAGTATAAGTGAGTCTTGGCCTCCGATAATAAGAGTCGCCATCTGGATCTGTCCTGCGCCACCTGGTGCCAGTCGTCCGCGTTGAGCTCGCGCAAGTCCTTACAAACCTCGTCCTCCCAGCGGTACCTGGGTCGTCCAACCGGTCGTCGGCCACTGGGACGTCCCGTGTACGCGCGTTTCACAGCACGATCCTCTCCCATCCTCTCGAGGTGGCCGAGCCAGCGAAGTCTCTGGGCCTTTATCTCTCCGATGATATTTGGCTCGTCCACCTGATCTTCCAGCTCTAAATTTTTCCTCCTCCTCCATATTCCGTCCTGTGTGCGTACTGGCCCCAGAATCTTCCTCCAGATCTTTCTTTCCGCCACCAGGAGTTTGGTCTCTTCTTTAAGAGTTAGTGTCCAGGCCTCACAGCCATACATTAGGATTGGGCGTATAACTGTTTTATAAATACGGATTTTTGTGCGTTTGCTGAGAAGCCTGGACACCAACACCTTGTGTAAAGCTGCACTACAACGGAGGGAGTTTTGAATTCTTGTATCTATTTCCTCTTCCCTGGTGTTAGTGTCCGTTGTGTTTGCTTAGACTAAGGATACAAAATTGTTTTTATAAAAAAATATTACAATTTACTTTTTCCGGTTAAATTACTTATTTACCGTGATGGTGGAAAGTCATAAGTGATCGAGAAAAGTGGAAGCCTTTGCCTAGCAGTAGGACGAAACAGATTAAATAAAAACGAAATTAAAAATGACTCTCTGTGACCACAGACCCTGCAAAGGGTTCGAAATTACAATGTGAAAAATAAACGCGAGTAGATCCGTTGCGAAATATTAAGGCGAAGGGTAAGGCACACTAGCGCCACCAATTGATATTTTGACAATTACTAACGGACCGGATCTTTTTTTAAACATTGCGTACCGTCCGACAACAGGAAAGCATCCATAGTATTTATTTAATAATTGTGCACTAATTTTTGTTGCGTGGTTTATTCACAAAACGGGCTGTCGCATTTATTCACAACAATGAACGATGAATGAAAATGAATGATGTTAGCGAATGAATACAAAATCAAACCTAAAAGTAGTGCACAATTATTAAATAATAGATGTTTGCCTAGTGTCGGAAGGTCCGCAATGTTTGAAAAAAAATCCTGAGACACGTCATTCTTTATTTCTTTTCCAAAAAGGTAAATTTTCATGTATTTTACTTAAAAACTGACGGACTTTCATACAAACTTTCACTCCCTATTTGACCCCTTTAGGGTATGATTTCCATAAAATCCTTTCTTAGTGGCTGGTTTACGTCACTCAATTAACCTACAGTTTAAATTTCATGTAATTAGCTTCAGCGGATTGGGCTAGGCGATGATGAATCAGTCACTCAGGACAAGTCATTATATGTCTATAGGGGTATATATTCTGACCCGGTATGTCAGAAGGGTGCAGGTTCAAATCCTGCTCGTGGAAATTTTTTCAACATTTGTGTTTTTTTAGGTCATATACATTAAAAGGACTAATTTAGGTTAGCTTGATCCTTTCACAAGGTCATGGTTGTCTTGGAATTTGAAACAAATACCCAGAAACTGCATAAACAATACGTAAAAGTAATGATATCTAAAAACTTATTTCTTCAGAAACTTTGTAAATATAGCACAAATGAAACAATGATCCGACATCAAAATGTTTGTATTGATACTCCGCAGGCTACTGTTGTCTTATTTTTCAATAAAAACATATGAATATGAAAATATTAAGACTTTTATTATTTTTTACTTAAACGCCTATGATTTTACGAAAGTAAACATTGCTCTAATTAAATCACCAGCCTACTCTGTACAGATATTAGTGTGCGTGCGTATTCGTAGCCGTGCGCCGTTGTCACACCACTACCACGAGCCGCTAAAAATCATAAAGAAACTTGAAACTCGCAGTTTTGCGTCCGCGCTGCACCCCCTTAAGGAAGGCTTGTGCTCCAACAGTGGGGACATAAAATGAGCTAATGAGAATAGAAGGCGATCGTTTAAAAGTTTTTACAAATTAAAGATTACCTATTGAAGTTGACATTCACCGATACAGTATCAGCAATATCACCTCTAATGCCTTACAAATAAGATCTATAACGAAGCAGCAAATGAATTAGGAACGCTACTACGCACTCCACTATGAACAGAGAAAAATATATTGGATGAAAGGCAGAGCAATTCCCGATTGCGTACATTTGGAGGACCCTATAGCTGCGAAGAATACTAAGTAGGTGTTGAAAATGGGTATTTTTCTGTAGCCCGTAGATTTGTGAAAGGGGACATAGGTCAGTGGGATAAAGGATTCTATTTGGTTATATCGACAAAAAGATAAAAGGCCCGTTGACTACTAATGATTGCGAAACGTAGGGACGTAAGGCACCAAGGGAGACTTATTTATTAGACATGGCAACCGAAAAAGTGGGGACGTTACTGGAATATATAGGTAAATAGTATAATAGAATTGTCCAAGATTATAATAATTGTAATTATTGTTTTGCCGCCTTTGTTGTCTAGTAGATAGAATGCCGGTCTTAGACTCAGAGGTCCCAGGTTCGATTCCCAGCTTCATTCAACATGTCTGTTTATTGTAGTGTTGCTGGTGATGTGTCATCATCATCAATACCTCATTTTTATGTCCCCACTTCTGGGGCAAAAGCTGGATAGGGAGAACGTGCCAAGTGTAGACTGGTGGTTGTTAATGACTGCTAATGCTGCCGAGACCAACTGCTTTACGTGTCTTTCGAAGCGTGGAGGAGCTCGAGATGATTATTTTGGTCACCAATCCGATAACCAGCCTTAGCGAAAGTTGCTTAACCTCGGCAATCGCATACCCGGCGCGTTAACCACTGCGTCATCGAGCTCCTCATATTACATTGGATAAGTCCAATAAGATAAGATAAGATCTTATCTTAGTGGTGTCAGCTGAGGTTTCTCTCTCGCAGTAACATTTCGAACCATCGGGATCTTTTGTGCATTACATTGGACTTACTTTATATTTGAAAATATCGTCATCTCATATTTTATATTTTGTTTTATATATACCTTTTATTCAACCTCATTTCGTAGTTGTATAAATCTCTTTTACTGCCCAAAGTAGTTTTAATTCTTAATGTCACGTTTTATGTGCACGAGCTATCCATTCGATTCCGATCCGATTTTCACTACGACTTTCACGTTACTATCGAGTACCTCGTGATGTGTAAATAATTACAATAAAATAAAATAATAATACCCGCGGGATCGCAGTACGGCACGGCGGTTGCTATTCCGACAATATGGATCGAGCGTAATCCAATTGTGCGTTCTTATTATATGGTTTCAAGACACCGTTACATGTCATAGATTACTGTTAAACATTGCAACTTGGACGGTTTTACAAGTGAGATAAGGTTGTTTATTATATATTAGGGAGCTCGATGGCGCAGTGGTTAACGCGCCTGGTCTGCGGTTGCTAAGGTAAAGCCAACCTTCGCAAAAGCTTGGTATCGGATGGGTGACCATTAATAAATCATCTCGAGCTCCGGTGTTTCGCTAGGTACATGAAGCCGAACACTGGGCCCACGTGGTGGTTTATGGCTTGTTTAAGGATGTTCTTCATCCATAGGGAAGATTAGTGCTCTAGCAGTGGGGACATAAAATGAGCTGATGATGCTGATGATTATACATTACCTCAGCATTACATACATTGGTATACTCATCACACATCACACACAACTACACAACACACAACACACCTACAAATACCCTCTCTGGGAATCAAATCCGGAACCTCTAGGAATGACGCCGGTGGTCTTAGCACTAGATCACGGAGGCGGTAAGTTAATAAATTAGCCAAACATCGGTACATTTTGTAATCAATTTGTTTTTGGATTCGATGACATCAACAAACTATCATTCATGGTTTATCATCCGGTTCGAAGGACCAGTAGTTTGTAAAGTCCGTAGTAAAAGAAAAATAGGAGGAAAAGACAATTTATATAGTCCCATTAAGATTATCATAGGATCGCTATAAACTCAACGTGTATCGGAAATGTAATAGCTACGCGTTGTACTTAATTTATGTATTTATTTATTCAAGACACGGCAACAGAATATAAACCACATTTCAAAAGGCTACGCTCTACAACGCTCTCGATATTACGAGTAGAACTCCTCGGAGAATCAAAAAAGATTGATACGTCACTACCCCGTGGGAGTGAGGCCTACCCCTAAAAAAGAGAGAGGCTGTTTTGTTATATTGCCTCAAGATTCTACAGGATCTTGAAGTAAGTACAAGATTATTTTAAATCTAATATTTTGTATTAACACATATAGCATTAATCTGGTTCGATTATAAATATATTGATATTTATAGTAGATATTTATTATTATTATTCTCTTTATTAAATACTTATAGTACGGCGTACTTATAGTACGGCACCTCCGATTCAACAAGGCCATATCCAAGAGCAAGTTGCTAGTGAATTATTCTGGTTACATGGTTGTTTCTGTGCAAATACTCTCCGTTAGCAAGACGAGAACAACCAGAAACAATATGTCGGAGTGATTCACCTGGACGGCGGCATGCCCGACGGATGTCGACCGTACCGTCCCTCAGAATATATTTCCGGTAGTTATTCGTCTTGATCACTTCATCTTTAATGGCACAGACAAAACCTTCGGTTTCCCCAAAGAGGTCACCGAAACGTAGCCAGTTCACCGAGGCTGGCAAATCTACATCAGATTCAGTTAGAGCCCGATAGTAGCGCCCGTGTAGCACCTTGCTCTGTCCCTATGATCGAGAGTGCTTAGCACCACTGGTTTGCGCCAGTTTTCTGTTGCCAAGGAGAGCGGCGTAAAGTGTCTATCAACTGCCACGACATCCAAATGTATCACGCATTCACTGTTAAGTAAATAATCCCTGAGACTACACACCTCACGGTTATGTAGGTCCTTGGTATTTTAAAAGCCGCGACCCCCACATCTCCGCGGGATGTACAGCCTCATAACAGATGAGCGCGGGTGTAGCATTCTGGAAATCGTAAGCATTTGACGGAAGCTTCTATCCAAGGCGTCCAATAGTCCGTCAGTCCATCCAGAGGCATAACCTAGCCATTAAAGGCACGCGTCTTATTGCCACCCGATAAAAGACTGTTAAGTACTTTTCTCAGGCGGCAAAAGAATCGCTCCCGTAATGACTGTTTTATGTCCCCGTCATCAACACCCAAAGACTGTGACATACCAAGATATTTATGTTTCAACTTCAGAGAGAGATCTGAAGCTTATCGTATCGGAGAGTTGTAAATTGGTTGAATTTACTACTCTCCCACACTGTACATGCATAACCGCACACTTATCCACCCCAAACTCCATCTTGATGGCACTGCTGAATGTCTCAGTGATTTTCAGCAGTTTCATCAAGTCTTTGCGGTTTGATGCGAATAACTTGAGGTCATCCATGTACAACAAATGCGACATTACTTCACCCCTTCTCCGCAATCGACAACCTAACCTTGAATTTCTCAACAAAGTACTGAGATAATTCAAAGCTTACCATAAAGAACTAAAACTGTCACCCTGGAATATGCCACGCTCTATCCTTATAAAATCCTGCGTGGCAGAAACACTATTTCGACATCCTGGTTGACACAAAACCGTGGTCCACTGACGGACCCAACCCTACATCCATTCTGAGTCATGTTCAAAATATTGTTTGCAACAATGTGCGAGTTAATTTTTGTTTTCAAAATGGATGTAAGGAGCTTATATAAAGTTGGTAAGCACGTGATGGGTCTATAATTTTTCTAATATTATATTATAATTTTTTTAACCGGAAATTTATGGAGCAGAAAAGTGACACCAGTAGTCCACAAACTTGGGAGTGAGTCGAGCTCTATGGCTTCTTGGAATTGCGTTGCCAGTAACTCGTGTGAACATCGAAACCATTTGATCCAGAAGTTGTGCAGTCCGTCCGGTCCTGGGCATTTCCAATTTGGGGCCGTACGGATCGCACAACTTACGTCAGCTGCACTAATATTTATAGTCTGCATGGTCTCGATAGGTTCACACGCCTCCCTGACAACACCCATTCACCTTCCGTGTGCTCGACGGTCACCGAAATGCTGCGCCAGAAATTAGTCATGGCATCAACATCTAGTAGCTGCCAGTCGTTCACACGTTGATCAGCTCCTTCCCAGCGTCTGTATACTTTTCTTTGGTCACTTTGAAAGAGGCGATTTTGTTGGTATCGGTCCACACGCACTCGTAGCGACGTATACGGTTTACCCACGCATAGACTTTTTGCTTCAGAAAGTCAATACGTTCCGTCACACAAGCCATATAGTTTTCCGGACAAACATCAGTCCCAACAAAGGCTTGTGTGACGAATCGCATGACGCGAGACCAATTATTGCCATTTCTGAAGCAAATTAGCTTTGCAATGAGTGTCCTGAACCTAATAATACGTCCTTCGATCCTCATTTGCCAAGCAGGGACAGTCCCGGTTATATATGTATTATCTCTATTTGGAATAATTATTATTACAGGGATTAGGTGACCATGTTAGTTTATTTTTTTATATTTATTTAATATGAAGATAAATAGCACTTTGTCCCAGGTGATACAAGAACTACTCAGTTAGATAAGCTGCTGTAGCCTAGAATGCGAGAGGTCGTGGGTTCGAATTATCCTTTTTCAGGTGCTATTAATAATGTGAACTAGAAATGTATTATTATGTCTAAAAGTTAAGCTTAGTTAGTTATATAAAAAGTGCAATTTTATTAAGCCGCATTACCTAAATCCCTTTACATTTAAAGGTGACAAAGGCTATATAATAACAATAAGAAAATAAAGTTCTATTTTCAAATACTTTAAGATTCTCACCATCACAGACCTATATTGGTCTATGCTCACCATCTATTTTACTAGTTACACTGTTTTTACAGATGACCAAAAGTATCCACCATTTTCCTCATACCTATATTACGCACACATGGATAAAATACTGATTAAAACACAAATTCCTTTGGTCTTAATATAAGCACCCGTATCTGGGTTAAATAACGGATTGTGAGGAATTCAATTTGTTCCAACAATGGATGTCGCTCGATGCTTTTTGAAGTTTTATTTTTATTACGTAAATTTTCATCCATTTACAGAGTTTCCTGATTGGTTTCCAGCATTCGGGTGGTGTTATCGTCAAGCGTATTATACCAAAATTGTAAGATCACAAAACTTTAAATAATCTGTAACGCGAAATATACAAAAATATTAATTTATTAATATTAATAGCATGAGAGAGATCTATGTGAATTATGAATACAGGCATACGTATAGACAAATTTACTTATACCTACTTTATTTAAACTTTCAGCTTACCTCCCATTCTTACCTCCTAACCCGAGACTACTATTATGTTTAAGAATAAGTATTTATTCATATATAACTTTGTAATATGTAATTTTTTTTGTTCATGCTCATGTTTATGTTTTATAATGTTGCATTAAAAGTATTATTTATCTTACACTAATCAATTCAATAAAAACAAAGTGATCTGTATTTTTATGTAAATGTACAAATTTCTTCACGAATGTTATAGTAAATATATGGGAGTAAATCTTGGGTAATCGGACCATTAATAACTAATCGCTTTGCTGGTTCGAAGTGTGGAGGTTATAGGGAGAAACAATCTTTATTTGTTTCCTGTGAACATCTTTAACGGCTTGTGAATTCCGGCTCCTCTTATACACTAAAATCTATGTTAAAGATAATCCTAACTTATCCTTTTTACCCTTCGTAAATAAAAATATCCGCCATAATATATTTATGTGACAACAAAATTTCACACTTTTTGTACGCAAAATAACCAACACAGATAAGATAAACACAGATTAAATCTCCAATTACCCCAAAACCCGTTACCTCTAGAAACATCCCCTCGTCCTTGAGACTCCCATGAAATGAGACAAAAAAAAATACAGACAACTTTTATAACCTTCTCTCGGGGAAAAGCGCTATATTATGTGTCTAAATGTAGGTACTTGGGTCTGGTAATATATTTTTCTGCGATGGAACATCATTTTGGTGTTTACTTGGAAGATAAACATTTTCTAAATGATTTTAGAACACGTGTACGTTTGCTTTTGTTTCGACAACATCAACGAAATGTTTAAGCTTTCAAAGCTACTGGTCACCCCTGTGGTCAAAATTCGACCGTAATTAACAAAAATTACAAAATTCACAAAATGTTTATAAAATATAGTGTAACACATGAGAATTATACATACATTTTATATTTTAAGACTGCTTCTCCATACACACTTGAACTATACCAAATCTCTTACTAATAACTAGCTTCGGTTCTGCTTTCTTTAACGTCCACAATTGTGTCATAAGTAGCTAGATTCTATAATTTTCTGTACACATGTAGTAAACGTTAAGAAAAAAAAGATCGAGACGTTGATGTGAATATTTTTTTTAAGAATTCCTTTTTTTTTTTCGTGTAGGGAGGCGCTTGACCATCATATCACCTTATGGTAAGTGACAATAAAGTCGAAGGCAAAAGCGCACCACAATCTCCAACTACGGAAGAACTGGCTACCTTATCTCTAAATCTAACAACACAGCAATGTAGCCTAGTTTCATGGCGACAGACTTATAAAGAAGGCAGTAGCTACGTAACCAGTTTTAACGCCCGATTGTAACCCCCACTGGGAGTCAAACCTGGGCCGGAGACCGGTGAATTATTGATGGCACGAAATTGGATTTTATAACATTTTATGATCCATACGTGGCTCACATATAGTTTAACTGTATCTTGTATTACTATACCTAACCTGCGCGCAAGCGACAATGACATAACAAATAAAATACTCGACCGGTAACTTTATTAGTTACCATCGATATATGTAGTGTGCAAACAAAGTTCGATTTTGAAGAAATAAAGAAAGACAAATTATATATTTATTTATTTCTATGATTTGATTACATAAGTAAAAAAAAATATAACTATAACATAATATAATAGAATTACAGATGTTGTCAGATTTTAACTAATTAATATTTTAAGACAAACACAATATTTTAACCACGTATTTTTTTTGTAAATTTTGTTTTTTAGTATAAGGGGTAAAGTTTAAGTCTGTTTTGCTTTAATCAAAAATGTTGACAATGTTAGATAAAAATATAATCTAAACACTCAATAAAAAGGTTTTTATTTCTAAAATACAAAAATATTTACGACCATTTAACTTGCATAGAGTTTTATTAATCAATTTGACACTGTACGTGTGTAAATAAAACCTTGAAAACCTATTTCAAAAGTCTCCGCACAGAACCCACGGCACATCTATTTTTGCCACCAAATAGCTCCGTTATTTTCGTGATCTTCAAAGGAATCCAAGGAGATAGAGTAAAGTTACCGGGCATCGAGCCATGATAAAAGGATAAATTATGCTTACTGCTTTGCACACACCATTGTTATGTACGTACGTATTCAATATATATAATACTCTGGCTGGTTTTTTGAATGATGAGATCAGGCAAACAACTTCTTGTTATTAAAAGTTTTACAGGCATGTTTTTTAAATATTTCAGAAGGCATATCATCATCATCATCATCATCAGCTCATTTTTTAGGTCCCCACTGCTGGGGCACGAGCCTTCCCTATGGATGGATAGGGAGAACGGGCCATAAACCACCACGCGGGCCCAGTGCGGATTGGTGGTTGTTAACGACTGCTAATGCAGCCGGGACCAACGGCTTTACGTGCCTTCCGAAGCACGGAGGAGCTCGAGATGATAAATTTTTGGTCACTTATCCGATGACCGGCCTTTGCGAAAGTTGCTTAACCTCAGCACTCGCAGACAGGGAGCGTTAACCACTGCGCCATCGAGCCAGAAGGCATATGACTCCGTCTAATTCATGTTAAGCAGAAGCGGAGTCCTGCCTAATGTGAAGACGGCTAATGAAGCAGGATATAGTTTCTTCGTCACACCTCGTTTAAAGTACCCTATTTTGTTATTAATTAAAAAAAAACGTTTTAAATTACCAAATCAGGGAATTCATACAATCCAGTTTTGAATAATGTAAATCCACCACAAAGTCTAAATCCACTAAGGTCTCCAAATTCAAATTCCCGCACCCTCTTTTACGATTCGCATATTACGTTGCAACGGGAAATCCTCGCTTCGTCCCAAAAGTACCAATATTGTCATCCGAAATTAAAGGGCCCGGATACCAAAATGATGGTTTGTTAATTCCGGTGGCAGATTTGAGGCAACCGCACCGAAAAATTTGTGAAGAGACGGATGTGACGACATGGGTGGTTGTGTAAACGTCATGTGTTTTAATGCGGCGACTGACCGCAAATGGAACCCGTTAATTCGTAATTGGAATTTCTCGAGTGAATAGCGAAAATCGAATTTGTTATGCGCCAGGGCATTGCATGTATAAAACATATTATGCAACAATAGCACTTAGGAATCACGTAGATTTATATTTAATGCTACTTTTATTTACTATGCCGTTATTGCCGTATCTTAGAGAGAAAACTTACAACTTACCAACAGTTTTAAGTGTTATTTTTATATTATTGACACTGAACCAACCCTCTGATCACGGATAATGAAAAAAGGTCTGAAACACGAAACGTCAGTATAAAATAGTTATGTAAATTTAACAAAACGGAATGCACCCGATTAAATTATTGATGGCATGCAATTTACAAATTAATCATGACACGACCAACACCTCAGTCTTTCTTTAACTAATGAGATCGAAATAACATGATAAAATAAGAATATAAAATACTAGCTGACCCGGCGGACTTCGCACCGCTTTGACAGTTTCCATCATTGAGTTAAATTAATATTATCAATGGTCTCCATGACAACAAAACAATCAAATCATTTTGTATTGGAAAATTAAATTGTCGTTTTTAGTATTTTATATAAAGTCACATTTTATCAACTGCAAATACTTTGAGGATAAATTCAACAACATATATAAACTATTTTTATGAAAAAACCTTAAATTAGCTAGCGTATAAAAATTCAAGAAAAACGCCAAATGACATTTCGATTAAAAAGTAAAATAAAGCACTTTAGGTAGTTTCAATTCAAATAAGCCGAAACAGAGTGGCCGCAATGCCTTCACCGCTTACACGTGCCCGTAGTTTCATTCGAAAGAGCCGTTAGAGAGGCCGCTCTTAAAAATATTACAACTTTTGTGTCAGGAAAAGTAAAAAAAACTAGCCTGAATTTTTTTTAAATACTAGGGCCTAATTTCTCTGATATAGTTAGATGTTTTGTCAAAATATTATATATTTAATATAGCCTATGTTACTCAGCGCTAATGTAGCATTCTAATGGTAAAAAAATTTTTAAATCGGTCCAGTAGTTTTCGAGTTTATTCGTTGCAAACATACATACAAAAATACAAAGGTTTCCTTTTTTATAATATTAGTATAGATGAAAAGTAGAAAGTTTTCATCTTAACACAACAAGATTCGTTTAAGCTACTTTAATTTCAATGTGCAGTGTTCCCATACACTTATAAAAACAATATTTTTCGATATAATACCAGTATATTAGTACTCCGAATGCGAACGAAACGAAATAACAAGGAAAAACAACAATTTAGGTACTTATTAAAGAAAATTTGTCTCCAATGTTCAAGGTGTACCTGAACAGCCCTGATCAACAGCGTGGGAAGCAAACACTTGACGAGTTCAACAGGGAATCCTAGAAAATCAGTGGCCCGGACTGAAAAAGGTCATGGCCCTTCAGGCAGCTGCTTTCTTCAAGTGTTATATGAGTTTCAGTAGGTAATTTTATTTATTCAACAAGTTATTAGGTTTTTTATGTTAAAAGGAGGCAAACGAGCAGGCGGGTCACCTGATAGAAAGTAACACTGCCGCCCATGGACACCCGCAAAACCAGAGGAATCGCAGATGCGTTGCCGGCCTTGAGGAAGGAGTTGGATCTTGAGGAGGGAGTAGGAATTGGGAGAAGGGAGGGGTGAGAATGGGCCTCCGGTACTTTCACTCACCGGACGAAACACAATAGCAACGAGTGCTATTGTTTCACGCCGATATTCTGTGAGAGGGTGGTATTACGCCGGGCGAGCGGCCCATTTCGTGCTGCAACGCAGCGTGGCCTTACCACTGAGACAGTGTCACTCATTTAGCACCACCCAGGGGTCACGTGTAGGATCTCAAGGGTAAACGTACGGATGCGAGTAACTTTAACCCCCAAAAAGGTAAGTTATAAATAGCTTATGAAGAGCTCGATGGCGAAGAGACACGGCCGGTCTACGATTGTTGATGTTAAACAACTTTCGCAATGGCTGGTCATCGGCTAGGTTACTAACAATTTACCATTTCAAGCTCTCCGTGTTTTGGAAGGCACGTAAAGCCGTTGGTCCCGGCTGCATTAGCAGTAGTTTACAACCACCGCACTGCACTGGGCCCGATCATATTATGATGAGTTGATGATGGAGTAGCCTATACATATACTGGGAAAAGGACTTCATCATTGAATTCAAGTCCTCGCTATAATTGATGGGTACTGGCTTAATTACCATGTCAAATGCGAGTTCGTGATAATAAACGCGGGCTATGCATCGAAAAATCCAAAAGACACTTTCGAAATTCAAAACATTCAAAATTAAAAATTATTTATTCAGTTTAGGCTAGAAATAGCTCATTCATATGAATGTCACTATGCCATCGGTTCGTTCGTCTACTTTGTCCGACCTTGCAATTGAATCCCAGATAACGAGCCGAGAGCTTTGCCGGCCACCGACGCGTAATTAAGTAGGAGTAAATTTTAATTGAAAATTAATTCTGCATTGTATGGGTACTACATTTGGTTCTTTTGCTATGTTAAAACATTACAAATTAAATTGGGGAAAAGTAATTATAAATTAAATTCACGTTCGTATAACATAATTCTTGAAATTTAGAAAACTTCCTTAATATTATCTTAGTACTTGAAAAAAGACAAAGTGTTGAAAAGATTTTTAATTTAAGCTTTCTCGAACTCGAGAAAACTCGAGAACTCATTCGAGACGAGAAAAATTATTGGAGCTCGAGAATTCCCGAGTTTAATCGTGGCAGACGCGACGCGCGAATATTTTTCACCGTTAACACTGCCCGCGCTCCGTGCCCTTTTATTCATTTGTTCACTCACTCACTCACACACTTCGTTCAGCACGCACGGCATTTTAGAATCAACAGGGAAACGTACACCCAACTTCGAGAGTTTATTTCAAGCGCGCATGATAGTAAAGCCCATTTCAACCGAAAATGAGCGTGTTTTCAGCCTAGCTGGAAACATCGTGACAAAAATTAGGAACCGACTTTCGGACGAGTCGATTAATGCTCTAATATTCTTGCAAGCCTATTTTCAAAGACAAAAGTAAGTTTTCTAATTATTTAATAGGTTTACGTTGTCTAGTCTTTACTTTTTTTAACTGATTTGATTTGCAAGTAATGATCTCAATCGAAACTAATAAGTACACCTATGCTATGTTATTATGTTTGTTTGACTGACTGATTTAAATACTGAAAACTGAAACTTCGTTAATAGAGTATTTATTCATGTCGTTTTCGTCAAAAAAATTAAAAATGTTTTTCTTTGTTTAATTGTATTTGTATATAGCTCTAGATTTTTATTGTTACTTATCCTTAAAGTACACGCGTATTTATGACTACTAGTGAATCGTAATTTTATTAAGGCTGCACGGATTGTATAATGAAAAGAAGATAGAATGTGAGTTTGGATTGGCATTGACAGATTTCGGCCGCTCCTCTTCCATTTTTGAAATTGTGCGTGTGTCAAATACATGGTAGTGTGTGTAATGTTTGTTTTATTGATTTAATGTATTTTTATGCATAATTTAAATAAAATATTAACATTCTGCAATCATTCTCTATATAAACTATAAGTGTGCGAAATTTCATACTCCTCCGACCGCGCAATTTTCGTAAAAAGGGGTACAAAGTTTTTGCTTCACGTATTAATATATAGACTTTTCCTATTAGTTAATTACTAAGTTATGATTATTAGTTAATAATATGTAAGATTTTAATTTTTGTTTCTTTCCTTATCCCTTACCCTTATAAGAGGTACTTACCAAATTCTAAATATTGATCGTGGTGCAATAAAAATATCTAAGATAGAAAAAAACCTGTTTTTATTAAATTTCAACAGATTTCAACAGTTTTAATTAAAAGACTCGAGACGCGAGAAAACTCGAGAATTTGGCCTCGAGAATTCCCGAAACTCGAAAAAAAAAAAGATCGTGAAATCAGAAACCCTAATTGAAATTTTATGTTAACGTCAGTTAAAATAGGCTGCTCACTGCCAAGCTGTTTTCGCTAGCACATTTGAAACGAGTATATAAATAAAAAGTGTATGTAACGGAACCTCTCGACTTCGCAGCGAGTGGCAACATCTGTTGGTGTCACGTGTATGACGAACGATACCGAATTTTTATATATTTTAAACAACGCCAAGCCGAAGTATGCCTTGTTACTTTGACATACAGTTTAAAAATCAACTTTGCTATCCTATGTGCATTATTGTAGACATTAATATTTGTAGTAAATATCCGTTGATAGTTCTGCAAAGTAGGTACTGTCGCGTAGTAATATGAATCATAAATTAATTAATTAATTAAATTACAACTCCACCGCGTCAGTAATGCAGCGAGTGCGAGTAGGGTTGACACCTTTTTTGTGTGCAAATAAAGTACATTGGTTATTAATGCACTTAGTCCGACCAGGCGTTTGTGTGTTGTTGTAAATAAAACTATAAAGTTTTCCATTATATACGGGTATATCTACATAACACTTTTAGGGGTGTTATAACACCCTGTCGTACCAAGTGGGTTAAAGGGTAGAAAAAAAAGCAAATTGTGACAAAATAAAGTATAATTATTTATTTCGCTTAAATACAAATTTTTCATTGCTCTTAGCAACTATTAACAAATAATTATCACTGCTAAATAGCTATACACTAGTAAAGCAACTTTTATGTGTGTTATTTGTAAAAAGAACGCTAGAGAACTAAAATGTGTGAAATAAAATATTTTCGCGTAGGTACTTTATTTTCTCATAAAGTATAGAGTATAGGTTGATTTAAATTTAGATTCATAATATAGTAGCAAATGCTATATTGAAACTTGCTATATTACAGTCGTTTGAAGTATTACAAATACAGATCAACAAATCAAAATTACCCGAAATAACGTACATTACTTTATAATATTTGCTATGATCGGGCATTTTCCAATATTTTTGACGCTGTAAGGGAGAAAAGAGCTGGTCACTTGTTAAGTTTCTTGCACCGGCAAATATATCGCAAATTTAGCGAAGATAAAAACACTTAAAGTTACACAGTTACACACAGGAAATACATTTACACACGCACACGCCCACTTTAGGCTAGGCTAGGTCCACGCTTGTAATTGGTTTTGTTAAACTGAAAATGGAATTTAAAAATAACTTACTTACTATTTATTATATATAATGCGATCATTAAGTCCACGGAACGGTTAACATAATTACGAAGATTTTGATGTAAATCGATGAACCTAGGATATAAGGCCGAATCCAGTCTCCCAGCTATTATCGCTAGGATTATGTTGGTGCTCCCCCGCACTTAGGTTGCCACCCGTACTTTATTCAAATTCAAATTCAAATTCAAAATCATTTTATTCAGTTTAGGCTACAAGTAGCTCTTGTGAATGTCACTATGCCATCGGTTCGTAAGTCTACTCTGGGCGGGAGATCTTGTACTGAGAAGAACCGTCTTCTCAGATCGATTTACATAATGAAATATGTAAATCGATGACACCTATTTACTCTTTTTTTAAACTAAACTATATTTTTGTATTACTAACATAATAACCCTTGTTTGTTATTATTATTATTAATTACTTAAAAATACAAAATAACTGTATAGTTTATAAAAACTAGCACAAGTATGTTCATATACATACCGCTTTTCCCGTTTTCAGCCAAACGTTGAAAATTTATGTGTGGACCTACTCGTGAAAAAATCTTCGTAATTATGTTAACCGTTCCGTGGACTTAAGGATCGCATCTACGTTTATGTTCATATATATAAGAAATAGTAAGTAAGTAAGTTATTTTTAAATTCCATTTCCAGTTTAACAAAACCAATTACAAGCGTGGACCTAGCCTAGCTTAAAGTGGGCGTGTGCGTGTGTAAATGTATTTCCTGTGTGTAACTGTGTAACTTTAAGTGTTTTATCTTCGCTACATATTCCAGATATTTTTCTAAATTATGCATAATTCATGTGTATAAATAGGCCTTAATGTTTATTATCTTTTTTTAAATTTAAAGTAAAATCAATTATTCGTTTGTATTTCGTTGCAAAGCCTTGTCTAATAAATAAATAAATCAGTTACTTAAGAAACATAAACATCACAATATGCATATTAACACGTTTAAAGAATTTATGAGGCTATAACATAAAACATTACGACACTAAAGCAATTGTCGCGATAAATAACGAAAGAGAAACGAGCAAGTTCAGGGGGTAACTACGAGCTCTTATAGCAGTATTATTGCAGTTGCGAAAACGAGACGCGTGAAGCGGCAAATATACACACGTATCTTTTCCACAACTGCAATAACACTGCTATAAGAGCTCATAGTCAGAGGGGTGATTCAGCGGATAGCGAAGTTTCCGTGCCGGTATCAATCGGACACTATGACGTTGAAAGTTAAGTCGTATTATGTCTATTAAACGGTTTTATTTTATTACGTTTGCATCGCTAGTACGCTTCATTATACTACTACTATTATAAGACCTTCGAGTATTAAATGTTTTTTTTAGATATTAATAATAGACTCTACTCCAACCTGATTGTTAAGTGGAAATAGAGTTCAGACGCAAACACAACTCGTGCAGCTTGAAAACATTGGAGCAACAGTCACCCTCACAGGGTGCTTTTTGGTATAATAGCGTATTACTAATACAGTACATGTTCAAAAAGTTTAGGAATGTCAAAAGGGTGCAGGTTCAAATCCTGCTCGTGGAAATTTTTTCAACATTTGTGTTTATGTAATTTGTTCGCAACAAAATTTGCGTTAAAAATTTTATTTGAACATTTTATAAATAGCTTGTTTATTTCTTTACTGATCTTTAATATTTGTAAAAATATTATGATCGGATTTTAGTGACGGTAGTTGTTGACATTGAATGGGCGCCTTTGGCTTTCAAAGTAAAGAGTGTTGAATAATTTCGGCGGGCTGGTTAGAACCACGATAGCTCAATTGGAAGAGCACCTGACCCGGAATGTCAGAAGGGTGCAGGTTCAAATCCTGCTCGTGGAAATTTTTTCAACATTTGTGCTTAAGTTTAGGCTAGTTTAGGCTACAAGTAACTCTTGTGACTGTCACTATGCCATCAGTTCGTAAGTCTACACACCAGCTGTTCCGTAATAGTTTTATATTAGTGCACACAACGTGCGAACAGAACGTTTTATAAGAAGTGACATCTGTCCATATAGAAAAACTATATTCTAAACAGATTGAGTTTAGATAAGCTCATACACAAGCTACATGGTCCAACACTGGCCCTTGAGCTAATATACACACACATTTGCACATGAGTAAAAACACGCACAATAAGTAACCAAGAAAACACAAATAGTGACACATCTGCTGTCCATACAATAAAACAATACAACATCGAAAATAGTATAAATTAATTTGTACATCCGTGACATATAACCCATACATGCGTCCAGACATGCGTCAAAAATATTGGGAACAGCCCTATCATAGCAGACTACTTTCCATTACATATAAATACACAAAATATGAAGGACAACCACAACATGTAAAAAAAAAAACAAAATAAAAAATCTAAGTTAACAAATTTGCAATAGATAAAAGTTTCAATTTCCACAATGTCATATAGTACGTACCACTACAGTACTCTAGTAAAAGTCAAAAATTGTTTAAGAAAAACAAAGTCAAACTATAGTGAATAATACTAAAAAATAAGATAAGTATGCAAGAGCGACCAGCCTCCACAGGCTGCGGCACCCGTTCACGAGTATGACATGAATCATCCATCGCTTCGCTCAACCATATTTTAGGGAACGTAACGACCCGACGCACTCACCACCTTGTAGACTTACAAACTGATGACATACTGACATTCATACGTAAGAGCAAATTTTTGTTGTAACAAAATTTTTCTGTAACCTAAACTGCATAAATGACTTTAAAACATGAATTTTTAAGTCAATAAATATCCTACTACTACAAAAGCTATGTTAGCTTACGTATTTCTATTTTTTACCAAAATAATTATATCTAATACCTACTAAGTGCGAAAATAAAGTTTAATTTGATTTGGTTCAAGGTCTTACACGAAGCGATTTTTCGTTAGTCAAAATTTGTTTTGATTCGTCGTTCGTTGAAATAATTATTGCAATGATCTGTCGTCACTGTGACTGTGGCCTTACATAGAACGAACAGTCGAAGCGGCTGCGATCGCTCTTGGCATTAAAGATATCTGTTTCGATCTCTCGTTCGTCGAAATGATCGCAACGATTCATCGCAGCTGTAGCCTTGTACACGGAACGAACGGTCGTTTCAATCGATTGTGGCATCATCGATATCTGTTTTGTTACGAACTCCATCCTATACACGTCGCCCTAAAAGCCTTTTTATATAATAATTCCTTGCATTGCCCGCGCCCGGTCTGCAATTGCTGAGGTTAAGTAACTTTCGAAAAGGCCGGTCATCGGACGGTTGACAAAAAATTTACCATCTCGAGCTCCTCCGTGCTTCGGAAGGCACGTAAAGCCGTTGGTCCCGGCCGCATTAGCAGTCGTTAACAATCACCAATCCGCACTGGGCCCGCGTGGTGGTTTATGGCCCGTTCTCCCTATCCATTCATAGAGAAGGCTCGTGCCCCAGCAGTGGGGACGTGAAATGAGCTGATGATGATTGCCGGCAAAGTTTTACGGCTATGTTAATTCTATCATATCCTTCCTGTACAGAAACCTGCCACGTCAAGAGCCCTCTGATCAGTCTCAATTAATGGTCCATAGTGCAAAAAGTAGGGCATGGTAATTAAATATTGATTTCCAATAACTTTTACCTGTTGTGTACTTCCTAGCCTATTAAGGCGAAGAGTAAGGCACACTAGCGCCGCTAATGGATTTAATTTAATAACTGCTAAACTGGATTTTTTTTTTCAAACATTGCGGACCTTCTGACACTAGGCAAACATCTATTATTTAATAATTGTGCACTACTTTTAGGTTCGTTTTTGTATTCATTAGCTAACACTTAAAGTGGCCATTGTTTGTGAATAAATGCGATAGCCCGTTTTGTGAATAAACCGCGCAACAAAAAGTAGTGCACAATTATTAAATAAATACTATGGATGCTTTCCTGTTGTCGGACGGTACGCAATGTTTAAAAAAAGATCCAGTCCGTTAGTAATTGTCAAATTATCAATTGGTGGCGCTAGTGTGCCTTACCCTTCGCCTTAACATAAGTTGAAGTATATGTTTTTTTATTTTTTTTTATAGATAGCTCGGCAAATGACTTCATCCCACCTGATGTTAAGTGGAAATAGAGTCCAATCGCGAAGATAACTGGTGCAGCGTGGAAACAAACGTAGCATCAGTTAACCTCACTCTGCCGGCCCACAAGGTGCTTCTTCACGCCTCTTTTGAAGAACCCCATATGATAGGAAGGAGGGAAAACGTGTGCTGGTAAACTATTCCGTCGTTTGGAGGTGCGACAAAGAAACGAGTCACCAAATTTCTTTGTGCGCGATGGATATTTGAGACAGTGAAGTGAATAAAATATGTGTCTTTTAATATTTTGTCTTTTATGGCCTATTTTATAGAAAAATCAGTGCTAACACTTTTTTGTGTAGTCAATGACCTATGTATTTTCATAATAAAATTGTAAAAATGATTCCCGCTTACATTACTAATATTTATAAATAAAGTGTGCCTTTTCTCAACTTATCTTTTGTCGCTTTTCGAGTACTATATATCAATAAAGCGCATGTCGAAAAATTGTTATATATGTAGTTATACCATTAAAATCTATACAATGTATAAAACGTCACATGGCCATTTCTCGACATCATCATCATCATTTTCGACATACTTCATTGATAATACTGATTATATTATCAATACTCTTTAGTATTATTATCAAAAAATGTCAACGACACAGTAGTTCAAATCGAGGAACGATCACTTTGGCCTACAAAATAAATGTATAGTGTTAATAGAATTCGTGTGAGCCTGAT
Organism: Eudonia mercurella; assembly: GCA_963082485.1. Classification (NCBI taxonomy): domain Eukaryota; kingdom Metazoa; phylum Arthropoda; class Insecta; order Lepidoptera; family Crambidae; genus Eudonia; species Eudonia mercurella. The sequence goes on along the minus strand of OY720044.1, from coordinate 7,173,108 downwards.
ACAACCGAACTTACCTAACGCACTCAAACAGTTCGGAACGACAGGATGTGCCAATTCGAATCCCGTTCGTGGAAAAGTTCTTTGACATTTTTCCTGTTACATTTGCACGTTTCTGTTTTCGGATTGTTCCAACATTTTTCCAATACCAAATATACATGTAAAAAATATATCAAACCTATCGTTCGGGCCGTATTTTGCATACACGTGATCAATTCATGTTTGTAAGCAATAACCCCACAGTAAAATGTTTCCCGAACAGCATTATCTCCTTTTACATTATACCGACCGAAAAACGTATTGTATTCCACGAAAATTTAGATAAAGCTTGACTCTTTGTGCTGATAACGTTAAAAGATGTCTCTTTAGGATGTATCGAGTTTTGGTTACATAATTGGCACTAATATTACAATACTGTTGTAACTTAAATATACTGAAATTTGAAATTGAACCGTACAGTTATCACTATACGGTACAATCTTAAATAACCGTATATTTTGAGTTACAATAGTATCGCAATAGCTGTGTGAGTGACAAAAACCAAGAAAAAGCGTTCCACTTTGACTATGATTTATGTTTAATTAAGTTTCCCCAGTTTTCTACAAGGAAAAGAAGATTAATTAAAAATATTGTTATTACATAAGCTTTACATAACAATTTTTTATTAAATTGAAAGAAAAGTCTTGTAACACAGAGAAAATTCAGCCTAAGCTTTATTATATATATTTTGTACGGTGTATTTTATTTTAATATTAATAGGTATTTTAGAAGAATGTCTAAAAAAACGTTGTGCTTAATGTTAAAAAGTAACCTATTAATGTAATAATAATAATGTTTTTTTATTTCAAGTAACAAGAATCATTTAACTTACAAGTATCGTATGTTATTTCAATGTTATCCAAGCTATCTAAGCTTGTCTATCCAACCGGAACTACATCTACGTCTTCTGCGTTTGTTTTTAAAATTAATAAAACACCGAAAAATTATTCTTTGAGTCTAAAATTTCTCGTCCAAAAATAAATGCTATATGCATTTATTTTTACCTAAATAATACTAGTTTTAAATTAAACTTTAAGTATGAAAAAACATTACTTTTTATTAGCTACATAGTATGTATAGAGTATGTATGTTTGAATAAGTATTGGATATAAATCACAGCAACATATAACTTTCTAAGGTTACATCTAAGAGTTCTATCAAACTTTTGTTTTATATTCATATCGCCTGGCATAGACAATATTTATGGATCATGGCAACAATTCGAAGGGATAAAAGAGTTTCCTAAATGTATATTATTAATGTCTTAACTAAATTATTCGTTGTAACCCGAAAGTTTACGTTAAAAGGGTAGGTACTGAATATTTTAATTAATTTTCCAGCAAAGTGATGGGGTATCTCTTTTGTCTCTGTTGAACAGTAATTGGCATAAAAATTTAATTTTAGAGATCATGAAGTGAGAATACTATCCTGTTTAAAGTATCGATAGCTCTAAAATATTTATAATTTTATTAGAGCTTGCAAAACACCTGTATAAATAAACTTACAAAAACTTTAGTTGCAAATGTATAAATTATCCGATTTTAATTTCTCCAAAGAATAAGGATCAATTACTTTTTAAACAAGCTAATATGTCATGATTACAGAAGGGTACGATTAATAACAGGGCTATAAATCAATTATGTAGCGACAAAATAAGTATTTCGCTTCCTTACTTGTTTTAACTTTGTTATTTTAATCATAAAGACCATAAATAGTTTACGGTAGATATAAGATACGTTGAACTTTCTATCGATAGTATATAGAGAGGACCTCTGTCCTCCCATAACAACTTCTTAGTCCACCCCAAAGAGGGGGAAGGACGCGTCACTTCGAGAAACAAAAACAATCTAGATTACATAAAAACTTTTTGTGAAGGTTACAATTTTGTTATCATAAATATGGTTGACACAAAAAAGAAAGTATGTACGTAAAGGAGCTCTTTCTGTAGGTACACCAACGTGCTATTAAGGAAACATTTCATAACATAAGCAATAAAAACCTGTTTGCTTTAAAATTAGGTAGGCATAATTTAAATAAATTTTTCAATTTGTATTTTTTGTGGCTTATCATAACTTGTTTGTTGATTACTTTTTTGCTACAAATAAAATCTTTGAAAAAAAAATACAATTCAAGCATAAAATAAAAGGTGTATTACGAGCAGGATGGAATTATGAAATAAAAAATACAAAACACTACCAACGTTGCAATATGTAAAAACCTGTAAACATGCCACTATATAATCATCATTATATACATCTTGTGCATCCTTTACGCATTCCGTAATCTTACCACTGACGGCAAACGCACTACGGTAATTTTTTTGGTTGCCATTGACACTATAAACTTAAACGCTCATCATATTTTTATCTATGTCACTTTCACGTCAAATTCACGCGCGAAATCGGACGGTCGTGTTGGCACTACTGCGTAATTGTTTTGTTTGTCGCGGTCGGGCTTTTTTTATTGGGTTGTTTTCGGGCGAAGGGATGCGTGCTACGCGGCCCGAGGAAGACTGCGCCCCGCAGCGTCGCCGGCGATCAACTGAACCGTTCTACTTATACAATCGTGTAGTCGCGTGCAAAGTTTCTATTGGTATCTTCTTAATTAGCTCCTCAATGTTTGTTACAGTCATTGCTAAAGCTTTTTTGAATTTGCCACTGCTTTTAGTGTAAGTGAAAAGCGAATTGATGAGTTGGTGACATCTTTGGGAATGGATTTATAGCCTGATTATAATTGTTTTTACATTTAAATAAATTGATTTTGCGGTTTAGTAATTTGTACTATGTGTTAGTACATACAGTTTTAGACCCAGAAACCCCGGGTTCGATTCCTAGTTGGGTAGTCCTACATATTATGTGCTTACTTTGGTTGATGGTAGAGCTTGTTAAGTCTGGCGTCATATATGTTGGTAGCATTGTTGTTTCCACAGGTAGAGATGAATTGGTTATGTTTGATTTTATCGTCACTTGCCATCAAGTAAGATGAAGGATTTATTGATCCATGTGTCGAAGATACGTTATATGCCGTTGGTCTATTTTATTGTCGTAATATAACAACAATAAAATTAATATATTTATACAAAAAGTCGTAAAAATTGGACCCTAGTGGTTACCTCGAACCGCAGGAATGCTTCTGATAGCCACGTTTGGTCACCCTTCTGGGTCCAAACAGTTGCGAATGTAACTTAGCTTTCATGAACGGCACAAACCTTCTATCAGCTTTGTTTTTAGACTGAACAGTAAAAAGTAAAAGTCAATTGAAAGTTAAATGCCCGAAGAATTAAGTTAAACAAAAGTTTGATGAACTTTTGTGTTTTTGTTCGCAGTTTTAGCCAAATGACAATCAGGAAAATTAGCTTTCCAATGCCACCTTCGTTAAGGTTCTGTAAAAATTTAACGTAAAGTATTTTTGTTTGTTTTTATATACGCTTCGATGGTCTATTAGCAAGAGCGTTCGGTCTGAAATTCGGAGGACCTAGGTTCAATTTCCAAGCCGGGAAAAGTGTGTTTCTGATTTCTGGCTGGTTTTTTTGTCGTGTCTAACTTTTGAACGTTATTTTGAGACATTATCTATTAGCAATTTGTTCTTTAGAATTTGTTAATAACTTTAAAGCAGCCCAACATCTAGAAGATTTAAACTAAATTCCTTCAGTTATGAAGGAATAAGAAAGTGTTAACACGCACACTTCACCCTTTTATATTCACTATATTTATACGTAAACATTTTTTTATATGTGTTATATAAACTAATGTACTAATATTTAATGTAATTTTAGGGAGAGCCCTTATTGCTGAATTTTACAAGCATCATGTGTTGTTATAACAAAGGTTAATAACAAATAGTAATCTTAAAGTAAGATTACTATTTGTTATTAACCTAACCTTGGCTGTTAATGTATTGATTAAAATAAATTAAAATAAATACAACAGCTTATAATGCCTACGCAGTACGCAAAACACTAAAATCAGCAATACATTCTCTGCACCTGACCCGGTATTTCATGGGATGCGGGTTTGAATTCCGCTCGTGGAATTTTTTGTCAACACTTTTTTCAATTTGTAATTTGTTCGCAACAAAATTTGTGTGAAACTGCAAATACCCATATTCAATACATTTTCTATTGGAGAATATTTGTATGATATCAAATTATTGGAAAATATTCTTCCTATTATAAAGATTTATTACTTTCGCTCGTGTTGTTATTGTATGAACCGTCAACTAATCTGGGATAGCGTGTTGGTAATTTGTAAGTAAATAGATTTGGCAGAAATATTGCTACCTCTGTGGTCTATTGGTTATAGCAGCTTCAGAGTTATAGGTCACGGGTTCGAATCTTAAAAGTGGTTTAGTTGTTGTATCTATGATTTGTAACAAATAGGTTTAAACATAACCACCTCTGTAGTTTATTAGTAAGAACAGCGTCAGAGCCAGAGGTCTTGGGTTTGAATCCCAAAAGGGGTATATTTTCTATTCGGTTTGGTTGGTGGTAGTTGTGTACTCGGTTTAGTTTGTGATAGTGTATCGATTATTTGTAAGTAAATAGATTTGATAGAAACGTAGCCACTTCGGTCGTCTATTGGTTAAAGCAGTGTCAGAGCCAGAGGTCTTGGGTTCGAGTTCAATTGTCGATCTAAGTGCGCTTGGCTAGCTAACTATCATCTTGTCTACGTATCTTGCCATAACCACTCTCGCCAATTAGTAGCATTGTTGTGACAATTAGATATAAATACTGTTAGTTTTTCAGTGTAGATTTATTCTTTATTCAGTCAGTGGTTAACGCGCCCGGTCTGGGGAGGAGCTCGATGGCGCAGTGGTTAATGCGCCCGGTCTGCGACTGCTGAGGTTAAGTAACATTCTCAAAGGCCGTTCATCGGATGGGTGACCAAAAATGTATCATCTCGAGCTCCTCCGTGCTTCGGAAGGCACGTAAAGCCGTTGGTCCCGGCTGCATTAGTAGTCGTTAACAACCACCAACCCGCACTGGGCCTGTGTGGTGGTTAATGGCCCGTTCTCCCATAGGGAAGGCTCGTGCCCCAGCAGTGAGGACATAAAATGAGCTGATGACGATGATGATGATTCTTTATTCGATTTTATCGCCGCTTACCATCTGACCAGATGAAAATATGAATTTCTAAACCGATTTGTACTCAGACAAAGTTGTTCTATTGTCTGAATTTCCAAAAGTAGGTACTTACGTAGTAAAGAGGTAATTAATGTTACAAGATAAAATTTTATCCAGCCTCAGAAAGCTCAAGTGGGAATCGAACCCACGACCTTTGGATAACCGGTCCAATGATGAGCTACCCAGGCCTCAGAAGACTCTTTGAATTTTTCTAGTTAAATTTTATCTTATATAGCATGTGAATGCAAAATTTAAAAGTAATAAAAAAGGTTATTAATGAATAACAAATAACTCTGTATATTTATAAAAAAATAATAATATTCGGACCGGTCAATCATCGCAGACAGGACTATTGTTGCCAATAAGCCTGATATCGTGGTGGTAGACTGGTCTCAACGTCGGGCGGTGCTTGTTAACATCACCATCCTGCATGACGAGAACCTCGTGAAAGCTGAGAAGGACAAACTCAGCAAGTACCTTGACTTGGCTCACGTGGTGACTACCATGTGGAATGTTGATTCGACGATAATTGTTCCGATAGTCGTTTCAGCGAATGGTCTGATAGCGAAGAGCCTCGACCAACACCTTAAGAGGCTCTCGCATGATGGTAGGATCAAGGGTCAGATTCAGAAAGCTACTGCTTGACACGGCACGTATTGTCAGGAGGTTCCTCACTCTGCAGCCCTGACTACCGACCTGACCGGTAGCTTGGGCCCTGCCCCGCTGCTGGTGGTACTCTAGGAATAGGGTTTTATAATGTTTTATTGTTTTTATATTAAAATATTGTAAAAATCTAGTTCTAAAAAAGAAAATAAATAAAGGAGAAAATAATAATAATAATAATTCGGCTGTCATTGTACCAATTGTTGTTACGACCAATGGCCTGATGGCCAAGAGCCTCGATCAACATCTAATGAGGCTCTCGTTAGGCGGCTGGATCAAAGGCCTGATTCAGAAGGCAGTTCTCCTCGATACGGCACGCATTGTGAGGAGGTTCCTGTCCCTGGAGCCCTAACCACCGGTAGCTTGTACCCTGGTCCCGATGCCGGCGGACCCCTATTTTTTATATTAATAAATGTTTTATTTATTTTGTTTTTAAAAAATATTTAAAAATGTAAATTTATATATGAGAGAGAATAAATAAAGAGGATAATAATAATAAAATATACATCCATTTTGTAGCAGACATTACTCGAGGCTTAGAAGTCCAATAAGCCACATGGGGCTACAAATAAAAAGGGTTGTAGGAAATGCATGAAGAAATGCGAATTAAGTTAATTGAAACCTGTGGCTTCCTAATGAAGTGTCTAGAGTGTTCTCTTAATGAGGAAAATGTACAAGGACGGGAAATGTATTGCGATGTTTTATCACTCGGTCTGCGATTGCTGAAGTTAAGCCACTTTGGCAATGGCCGATCATCAGATGGATGACTGAAAATGGATCATGTCGAGCTCCTTCGTGCTTTGGATGGCTTTGGATAGTACGTAAAGCCGTTGGTCCCGGTCGCATGAGCAGTCGTTAACAACCACCAATCTACACTGAACCTACGCGGTGATTTATTCATTTCTGTTCACCTTGTGAAAATGAAATGGAATATATATATTTATCCATTCTTCTATGGAATGCGCTACCTCTTAAAATCAGGATGGTAACGAGTCGTGACGCTTTTAAAAAGAAAGTCCGTATGCTCTTTTTTGATAAAACCTTGGCAGAATCATCTCAGTAACGTCATATTTATAAATTATGTATTATACGTTTATCTTAGTACTATATTTATAAATTGTATATATGTAGGTATATACTGTGCGTTTTATAATATACTATTTTTATTTCTAAATTGTTGTCTTCACCCAATTGCACCTACCATGTTTTTTCTGCACCACCCTATGGTTGACTGGTAAAGAATGCATCAGGCATTAAGTCCGCCACGTAATATATGTTGCAAAAATTTTAAATAAATAAATATTATTTAGTAGACACACACAGTTATTACAAATGTAGTTAGTTAGTTTGGTGTCTTTTTCATCCATTCGGAAGGCTCGTGCTCTAGTGGGGACATAAAATGAGGTATAGAAAAATACTGGGTTCTTCCCTATGACGTTGACGTTTTATCTCACTTATTATTAATACACCTATTGGTGTATTACTTCTAACAGTTATACCGGTTATTAATATTATTATACACCTTTAATTAGGACTTTGTTACTTAGGCTTCAGTAATAACAATGATTATTCGTTTTGTGTCTTTATCGCCCAATTTTTTTTTAATTGACTTCTGTTTTTGTTCGCGGAATTGACCTTTTGTTTCATTGTAGCTTTGAAGGGACTTGATTTTTTTTTTAATGTCTGCTATATTTAGCTAGTAGAACAAACACACTACTCTACAATTTTTATAGTGTTAACATAAATAGATGCTAAAAAAATTAATAAAAAAAAAAAGCGTTAGTATGAAAAATATAATTTAATATATATTTTTTTATATTTACGGTTAAGCACAGTGCCTTGATCTCACCTGATGTTAAGTGATGATAAAGCCAATGTTGGAAGCGCACTTCACCCGAGACCCTCAACTAGTGAGGTACTGGATATCTTATCTCTAGCTGCCGGAACACAACAATGCTACAAACATTGATGTTATGGCGACATATTTAGATAAGATGGTGGTAGCTAGCCAGGCGGACAAATAAGTCCTACCACCAACCAAACCGAGTACACAAAGATGTACCCCCCCGCTGGGAATCGAACCCGGGACCTCTGAGTCTAAACCGGTGGTCTTAACCACTAGACCACAGAGGCGATTAAAATCTTCATACAAAACGTCAATTTCATAGGACCTAATATATATGCTGCGCATATCTGTTTTGCGAAAGACTTTGATTGGTGGCGTCTCCGCTTTGCTCGTGACAAATTTTGATCTCAAAATCCCGTCGCAGAGCTTAGTTAAGCCAGCGTTAAATTGATAGATGCAAATTTATATTGGCATTTAAGAGAAACAAACCTTACTGTTCATGTAATTAGAGCACGGTTTTGATTAACACTGTAAAAAAATTGATTTATGCAAATTGTATATGGAAAATTATTTTACTGAAATTTGAGAAACTTTTCGCTCATTAAGTACTTATGCTTTAATCTATCTGATTCTGGCTGTACTACAAACTTGACTGTTGCGTTGTCACTGACTGAAGTTTAACGTACCTAATTTTACAAACATAAGATAATTATAATGTTTGTCCGCATCGCAAAGTATACACATCAAGTAATTAATATTTCCTTTCATTCCTCAATAGGAATCTAAGAAATATATATGGATTTGTTCAATATATCATATATTTTATTGATGACTGTACCAAAATAACAGTTTCGCATGACCACAAGCTTTGTACTGGTTTGGTTCTGTGATTAATGGCGGAGTAATCGTAGCGCGATCCGTCTACGAGTTATTGTCTCACGGCTACGAATACGGCTACGGCGTAGCGCTCTAGCCTACGCCTTTGAGAGCGGGCTTTGCAAAATTCTGCTTCGTATACAGAATTCTGACTTCAGAGTTGTAACTCTGTATAGTACGTAAAAATGCCAAATGCCTAATAAACCTCTTTTGCTAGCAGATAAGTTTTTCTTGGTATATCAGCTCAAAAGGGGAACCAATGTTGGAGTGGAATGAGGAAGAAGTAACGTTCAGTCCCATTTCTTTATTTTTATGGTTAAGAGTAACTGATAACTGGTTAGACGATTGATGTTTGAGGTTTTTCTTTCACAACAGAGGGGTGTTTGACCTTGAATGATCAAGTCACGAGATCATTCTGTAAAATACCCAAATAATAAGAAAAAGTTAATTTTTTAAATTAAATTGCTTTCAAGCAACTTTAAACCTATCCATAAAATATTTGCAAGCAATTTAAAGTGGTAATTTATTTTGTTTTCACAAACATTTAGATAACAAGGCAATTAATTCTACAAGAATATATTTTCCACATAAAAGTGAATGGAACACGTCAGTCATTAGGCGACACTCATTAACGTTAACGATCGCATCGGATAGATTAGGTTAGACGGAAAAAATAACGAACCTACATAATTGTACATACCAAAGGTGCCGGCGAAAATGAACTCATCTCAATAAATGTCAATTTACCTGAAACAAAATTAGATTTCGTTAAAACTTTTAGATCGATTAAACCATTAAGTGGAGCTCGATGTGTTTAACCGCAGTGGTTAACGCGTCCGGTCTGCGATTGCAAAGGATAAGCAATTTTCACATCGGATGGGTGACCAAAAACTATTTAGCCACTCGTGCGGCTCGGGCGGTGCCACGGATGTGGGGGGTGATGAAAGTGCGCACTCCACTGCGGTGCGGTGCTGTGGGGAGTCAAGACGTGCCGGAGAGTGGGGGGGATGCCCGGGGGTACCGGGGGAACCCGGGGAGCCGGGGAGTTCTGTAGGATGCCGGGTGCTGTCGGGGGTGCCGGGGGGTGCTTGAGGGGTGCGGTAGAGTGGGGGCTGCGGGGGTACTGTTTTATTTATATTTTACGGGTAAGCACAGTGTCTTGATCTCACCTGATATTATTTTTGTGATGCGAGCAGCACAAAACCGGTCGTTATGGAGATCCTTGGGGGAGGCCTTTGTCCAGCAGTGGACGTCTTTTGGCTGAGATGATGATAATGATGATGATGATGAAGGCCAATGATGGAAGCGCACTTCACCCGGGATCCTCAACTAGTGAGGCACTGGTTATCTTACCTCTAGCTGCCGGAACACAACAATGCTACAAATATTGATGTTATGGTGACATATTTAAGTAAGCTGTGGGGTGCCAGGGGGTGCCGAGGGATTCCGAGGGGTGCCGGGGGGTGTTGATGGGTGCCGGGTAGTGCCGGGGAGAGCCGGGGTATGCCGAGGGATGCAGGGGTACCTGTCATTCCCTGCGGAGGGTACATGTTTGTGTACTAGGTTTAGTTAGTGGTAGGGATTGTTTATTTGCCTGACTATCTACCACCATCTTATCTAAATATATCTTTATATAATATAACATTAATGTTAATAGCATTGTTTGAGTTCCAGCAGCTAGAGATAAGATAGACAGTGCGTCAGTAGTTGAAAGTTCTGGGTGAAGTCGCTTCTACCTTCGGTCATATCATCACTTTACGTTAGTTAGATGAAGGTCAAGTGGCTATAAGATATAAAAAAAGAAAAGTTAAGCCACATGCCACCAGTTATCGTGGCCCACCTGTTAAGGCGAAGGGTAAGGCACACTAGCGCCGCTAATAGATTTAATTTGATAACTGCAAAACTGGATTTTTTTTCAAACATTGCGGACCTTCCGACACTAGGCAAACATCTATTATTTAATAATTGTGCACTACTTTTAGGTTTGTTTTTGTATTCATTCGCTAATACCAACAGTGGCCATTGTTTGTGAATAAATGCGATAGCCCGTTTTGTGAATAAACTACGCAACAAAAAGTAGTGCACAATTATTAAATAAATACTATGGATGCTTTCCTGTTGTCGGACGGTACGCAATGTTTAAAAAAAGATCCGTTCAGTTAGTAATTGTCAAATTATCAATTGGTGGTGCTAGTGTGCCTTACCCTTAGCCTTAAAGAATTTCTCGAAGGAGGATAAACATGGCAAATAAAGTATACAAGCAAATCTTATATTTCTGGTTCCTATTCTCCCGGTTTAACTATTTACGACAAGCAACCTCACGGTGTCCTGTCAATTATTTCCGCCACAACAACCCAACGAATGTGACCCGTCATGTTACGCTAACGATCGCCCAGAAATATCCGAATAAAAATAGACGGATATTCTCGTCTCCAACTTTGAAACTGTTACTTTTTAGGGTTCCGTACCCAAAGGGTAAAATAGGATCCTATTACTAAGTCTGTCCGTCCGTCCGTCTGTCTGTCTGTCCGACTGTCACCAGGCTGTATCTCATGAACCGTGATAGTTAGACAGTTGAAATTTTCACAGATGATGTATGTAAATACAAAAAAACAGAATAAAATAAATATTTAAGGGGGCTCCCATACAACAAACGTGTTTTTTTTTGCTGGTTTTTGCTCGATATTGATAACGGCAACAGATAGACGCTTGAAATATTTACAGAATATTGAGTTATATTATTCACTTTAAAAATAAATAATTAAATTTTTCCAATTTTTTTCTCGGTAACAGGTAGAAACTTGAAATATCTTTATAGATAATGGTACGGAACCCTTCGTGCGCGAGTCCGACTCGCATTTGGCCGGTTTTTTCTTTTCTTTTGGCACCATTTTGTGATTACAAAAATAATCATCATCATCATCATCAGCTCATTGTTATGTCCCCATTGCTGGGGAAAGAGCCTTGCCTATGGATGGATGCCACGGATGGATAAGGAGTACGGACCATCGTCCACCACGCAGGCCTAGTGCGGTGCGGTGGTTGTTAACGTCTGCTAATGCAGCTGGGACCAACGGCTTAACGTGCCTCTTGAAGCACGGAGGAGCTCGGGATGATAAGTTTTTGATCACTCATCCAATGACCGACCTTTGTGATTGTTGCTTTACCTTAGCAATTGCAGACTGGACGCGTTAACCACTGCGCCAGCGACTTCCTCAAAAACAATACTAAGTTTCGTTAAATTGGTTTCCGTACAAGCTAAGAGTAACAATTTTTTTTGCTTTCTCACAAGAGGTTACAGCAGATTGTGTGACATTACAAACATAAGCACTATACATTTCCAGATATAAGAAGATTATATTAACATAGTGGCTATTTTCGATTATAATTATAAGTGTCACTGAAAAGATCTAGGTTCGAAAAGTGATTTATACATTAGTTATTAAAAAATGTGGACTAAAGATAGGACTGTATGAAAACTGATGTTGTCATTGACCATAATAAGAACAGACAGAGAAAAAGGAATAAAATGTAGTCAAATAAACTATAAATGAAAATCGGGATTTTGGAAAAAAACTCCGAATTTAATTATTATTTATATTATTTGGGAAACAAACTATTATAACTTAAATTAATTAAGTTCTTAACTCAAATATCCGTATGAGCACCTGTATCCTGTGATGGTTTGAATAACTTCACGGTGTATTATGTATTATCACAATCGGATTAACTGTATATGAAAACAGAACTTTATCTTTTAATTGAATCCGCATTTGTGGTCCATTGGTCAGACCACCGTTTTAGACCCGGAGGTGGAGAGTTAGATTACCAGCGTGTATCTTTTTACTCGGTTTGGTTAGTGGTAGAGCTAGTTTTAAGTCCGCTTGGCTAACTACCACTGTCTTAGCTAAATATGTACATATGATATCGATACAAATGTTGAAAATCCTGCTCGTGGAAATTTTTTCAACATTTGTGTTTTTGTAATTTGTTCGCAACAAAATTTGCGTTAAAAATTATTTGAACATTTTATGTTATCGATGTTCGAAGCATGGTTGCATTCCGACAACTAGAAATTAAGAGTGCCCAGTTTTTTTTAGGATTGAGGATTCCGCATGAAGTGCACTTCCACCGTCGGCCTCATTGACACTTGAGATATGGTGAGCTGAAGGTCATGCTTACCCGTGAGAGAAGACGATGTATGTACATCTATAATCATAATACGTGAAGCAAAAACTTTGTACTCGTTTTTACGAAAATTGCGCGGACGGAGGAGTATAAAATTTCGCGCACTTATAGTTTATATAGAGAAGGTTATCCGAATGTTAATATTTTTTTTTAAATTATGCATAAAAAATACATTAAACCAACAAAAACAACATTACACACACCTATATATGTATTTGATACACACGCCTATGTAGTAGATGTTTGTCTTTAATGCGGCTGACATCTGTCAATGCCAATCCAAACTCACATTCAATCTTTTTTTAATTTTTCATTGCATAGGATACAATCCGTGCAGCCTTAATAAAATTACCGCCGAATTTCGACCACTAGTATTTATAAACACGTATAAAGATAAGATTGTTATCTCAATGCCTTTGATCAATAAATAGTACTCAATACATAAACATTTGACAAAGGTACATAATAAAATAACATAAAAATATATTTTCAATTCCCTTCTATAGCCGTATCTTATTTCGTTATATTTGAATTTATTCACGGATTCCTTTAATAAGACACCTGTCCTCTGTGAATACCCAAGTGATTTCTACAAAAGCATAAATGATGATTCAGGCTACAACTTACTGGTTTAGTACATTTTGCTGGAAGCAATTAAAGGTTTAATGAAAATAGGTCGACAATAAATTAACTGAATAACAGCCTCGACCACGACCTTCACACTATCACACTAATATTATAAATGCGAAAGTTTGTGTGTATGTGTGTATATTTGTTGCTTCTTCACGCTGCAACGGATGGGTGGATTTAGATGAAATTCGGCATACAGATAGTTTATAACCTGGATTAACACATAGGATACTTTTTATCCCGATATTCCCTCGGGAACGGGAACCACATTGAATCTATAAAAGCAGATTGTTTTTGTTAAGCTGAATGTTTATATTATAAGTTAAGTTCACTGTATTTTATAATTTTATACTTTGCTATCGAATTGGGAACTACTGTAATGATAGTATTAAGTTATATAAATAAATAATTAAATTATATGGTTTGCACGTCAAATGTCTCCATTCCATCTGATTTTAAGTGGGAATGGAGCACAGACAGGAAACACTGAGAAAACAGCTGATGCAGCGTGAAAACAACGCTGCATCACTTTTCCCCACCCTGCCTGCCGACAAGGTGCCTCTCCACGCCTTGTTTGAAGGACCCCGTGTCACAGGACGGAGTGAAAACTTATGCTGGCAGACTATTCCATTTTATGCAAGTGTGACAAAGAATCGAATTACCCTTTGCGCGCGATGGAATGTTCGCGACAGTCACTTAAGAGGTCCAAAGACTTCCCTGAAGAGAACCGATCTGATGTGAACCCCGAAGTACACGAGCCTTTTATGTTTCTCGCCGCCCCCAAAAAGCCCGGAAAAGCTGAAAATGCCCAGTGGCAATCAGAAAACTGTCTCTCAATAAAAATTTCCGAAGAGAAACAAAATATGTTTGAAAAAAGAAAGTGTTGAAAAAAAATTCCACGAGCGGGATTTGAACCCGCACCTTATAACATGCCGGGTTAGGTGCACTACCAATTATGCTATCGAATCCCGCTCGTGGATTTTTTTCAACACTATGTCTTTTTTCAGATTGTAATTTGTTCGCAACAATATTTGCGTAAAATTATATGTAAATAATCAAAAAAATATGTAATAAATATTTTGTGTCAAAAGAACACTTATTCATTGATTCAATCATCTATTCAATATTTGTTAAAGGTAGAGTTATACCCATTAATAAGAACCTTAATTCATTTGATAGAAGTTATAACTGTTAGTTAGGACAATTTACTTGTCTATTTCGCTTTATAACCCGGTTAATCCGGGAACACAGTTTCCGTTATAAAATTTATTGCCGACTTAATTTGGTTAGAGCGCCATGTTAGCTCGTTCCGCTGACGGAAGGGTATTTTAGTTCGACCAAAGGCCCTCCATGGATACCTTAGTAATTGAATAAGTACGTAGAAAAGCCTTTGATATGAAACTGTATTAAACTATGGTACCTTTTTTATTTCTTACGCACTTGGTAGCACTTGGGCATCTCGCCAGATGTGAAGTGATTATAAAGCCGAAGGTGAAAGCGCTTTTCACCCGAAAACCCCAACCATTGAGAAACTAGCTACGATATCTCTAACTGCCGGAACACAACAATGATACAACATAGATTTTATGGCGACTTATTTGTAAGATGGTGGTAGATAGCTAGGCGGACAAACAAGCTCTACCGCCAACCAAACCAAGTACCCAAAGATGTACCCCCCACTTGAAATTGAACCCGGGATCTTGTGTCTGAGACCGGCGGTTTTAACCACTAGACTGACGGACAGACTGACAACTGAGGCAGTTAAGCCGTACTGTTTGCTAGTCTAATTAATAATGAAAAATATTTTTTATTTTTTTTATTTTTTATTTATTGGGAAACAAACAGCATTTTATAGTACAGAGATAATAACTTAATCTATGTTTCACATTTGCCAAAACAGTTTCCACTTATGATTAAGAATACGTTAAATACATACTTACTTAAATATATATATATATATATTTCTGTATATATATATGTGTAAAGAATTGCACCACCCCATCTCTTCCCGTGGGTGTCGTAGAAGGCGACTATGGGACCATTCCAGAGGATGGGCAGCAGCGTCTCTCTGTGAATATTCTCACCTTACTGCGATCGCCAACATATATATATATATATATATGTATGTATTTCTTATACAAAAATAACCTTAAAACCAGAGTTTTTTTTGTCTACAATTAAATATAACATACAAAATACTACTATAAAACTACAAACCCAAGCTTTTTTTATATCTGATTTAAATTTTGATAGTTTTAGATTGAAGATATCGATTTTACTACATTCATTTTAGTTCAGTCCTTAATTCTCAAGTCAAAGTACTGTCTTGCAGTAGTCATACTGCAATCGACTTCTGCAAGACTTGAAAAGTAATCTATCATCATAAAACATTTTAAATTATATTTGTGTTAATATTTTGCATTTGTAGGTGCTTGGGGGTTATAAGGGGTAGGGTATTAGTCTGAGTTAACCTTTACTTTAGTGATGTTAAAATAGATTCAACCTTTAATTAAAGACAGTATAAGTATATAATATTTATGTTAACTTAACTAAGCCCAAAATAACATTTATCAATCGGGTACTATGCATAATGTTAACACACATTGTGAATAATTGTTTATAGCATAGCTTTGATTATATAGCCCAGAGGTATCGGACCATATATATACTACTCAAAACAAAATAAGGGCCACGAGGTATTTTGTCTGTACCATGAAAATAATAAAACCAATATTAATTTTTTTGTCTCCATAACGAAAACTTATGATGTTTTTACCGTGTAGACCAATAAATTTATTCCAATAATAATGATTAAA
Organism: Eudonia mercurella; assembly: GCA_963082485.1. Lineage (NCBI taxonomy): Eukaryota > Metazoa > Arthropoda > Insecta > Lepidoptera > Crambidae > Eudonia > Eudonia mercurella. The sequence goes on along the minus strand of OY720044.1, from coordinate 7,156,931 downwards.
AAGTTTATTTGCTTTTGAAAGAAAAAACACATTTAAGGTTAAAAATAAAAACAATGTTAAGTTACTGAAAACAAAAGAAAATACTCCATGCTCATCTTTTAGTAACGGGTATGCCCCCCTCGTTTCGTTACGCACTCCTGAAGCCTGGAGTGCATGCTCTCAATCAAATGCCTGACATTTTCCATTGGAATCTTTTCCCAGGCTCTTTTAACAGCGTTGATGAGTTGCTGTTGGTTGTGGATTTCCTGATCACCGTCTCTAACTCTTCGTTTCAACTGATCCCACATGTGCTCTATTGGATTTAAGTCCGGACTGTTCGCCGGCCACGGCAAGACTTCAATTTGAGACGCTTCCAGTACAAACCGAGTCGCTTGAGCCGTGTGTGCACGAGCATTGTCTTGCATCAAGATGAATCCAGGACCTGCTCGCTGGGCAAATGGGATCACATGTGGTCTGACGACTTCCTCAATATACCGCTGAGCAGTAACAGTACCCTCATTTAAAATAGCGAGCTCAGTTTTGCCGTGTAAGCTTATCCCGCCCCAAATCATTACATTTGGACCACCAAAACGATCGACTTCATGGATGCAGGCTTCTGAAAATCTCTCGCCGCGTCTTCTCCATACTCTAATACGCCGATCGTCGTTAAAAAATTTAACTTTGCATTCGTCTGTGAAGAGCACCATGCCCCATTGGTTTATGTCCCAGTCCAAATGTTGACGGGAAAATCTTAAACGATTTGCACGATGATTTCTGGTTAATGGAATACGGACAACTCGCCTTCTTGATGCCTGCTGGTCTTCATGCAATCGATTACGAATAGTTTGGTCACTGACACGAGTACCCGTTGTGAGCCGTAAACGATTTTGCAGCTTGCGGGCCGTCGTTGTGCGATCTCGGCGCGCACTTAATCGAATGTAACGATCCTCTTGAGCTGTTGTAATGCGAACTCTGCCCGAACCAGGTCTTCTTCTAACACTGCCGGTCTCTTGGAAACGATTCCATAGATTTTGAATAGCTCTTCGAGAAAATCCCAATTGCAAACCCACAGATCGCTGCGAATGACCTTCTTCAATCATTGTAACGGCTCTGGTTGCTGTCAGCGAGTCCATATGACGCCTGCGTGCTTGTGGCATATTGCAAAAGATGTTTCTGACTCGAGATATCAATGAACTCTGATTATTTCTAATAAACCAAGAAGCTAAGGAAAGCAAAACGTCAAAGAAAATGCAATCAAAATTTTCAAAAATAATTTTAAATCAAATTTTATTTAAAATTGTTGCCAGCATTAGATGAATACTACAATATTAAAAAGTTTAGGTATCAAAGAGTTTGTATACTCAATATTTTACTACTTTCAATATGTAAATTTTTAATAATTTACACCAAAATGAAAAAATACCTCGTGGCCCTTATTTTGTTTTGAGTAGTATATATATAAAGGACCAAATGCGAGTTAACAGGAGAAGCAAAAAATTAAAAATTAAATTTTATTTTCCTCATAACTTTTTTGTTTTTTGAGATGTTAAAATGGAACCTAGGTAAAAAGTGCTTAGAATTTGGGATATTTTCTATAATAGCATTCAAAAACTGGATCAGAGCAGTATTTACGGAAGTAGAATGTCCTTTACGACCATAAAATCACTAAAATATGACCTATATACTAAAATCATCATCAGCTCATTTTATGTCCCCACTGCTGGGGCACAAGCCTTCCCTATGGATGGATAGGGAGAACGGGCCATAAACCACCACGCGGGCCCAGTGCGGATTGGTTGTTAACGACTGCTAATGCAGCCGGGACCAACAGCTTAACGTGCCTTCCGAAGCACGGACGAGCTCGAGATGATAAATTTTTGGTCATCCATCCGATGACCGGCCTTTGCGAAAGTTGCTTAACCTCAGCACTCGCAGACCGGACGCGTTAACCACTGCGCCATCGAGCACCTCATATACTAAAATATGTTCTTTATACCCTATATATTTTCATCCTAAAAGCACCTTAGGGAGTAAATCTACTTAAATGCACAAAAGCGTACAAAACAAGAAATAAAGGACAACTAATATTTATTTGGTATTAGAGAATCATCCGCTGAAGTATTTTCTAACTAAGAGTCCAATCATCCGCTGTATTATTTCCTAAGAGTAAGGACTCTTAGCAAATATTTTCAGTGGATGATTGAATTAATTGAATGAAGCTCGGATAATTAATAAATATAATTGTAGTCTTGTCTGTAATTGTTTGTTCGTTGTTTGTTGTCTTTATCTACTTAATTAATGTACATGTTATAAACTATGATTAGGAGTATAAAAAGACTAGTGAAAACTAAACAAGTAAAAATATTTTTTATTGATATAAACGATTTGATTGATTACAAAAATAATGTTATTTCTATCGTATAACTTATAACTTATAAGATAGAAATAACTTTATGTTTTGTATAACATTATTTTTTGTAATCAATCAAATCGGTTATATCAATAAAAATATTTTTACTTGTTTAGTTTTAACTGTTCTTATTATACTCCTAATCATAAATTTGGAACTTAATCTTAGTTTGTACTTTTTCTTCTGACTTTATTCTGTACTTCCTTATTTCTACTTTAATGTTTTAATTTACAACAAAAAGCATGTATGAGAGCAATTTATAATGTAGACATTATGACGTCATGTTGGCCTTTATTCAAGAAATTTAAACTTTTAACAGTCCCTTGCTTGTATATTTATGAAATAGTGTGTTTGTTCGTTCTTATCTGAATTTGTTTACAAAGAATAAAGACCAAAATAATAAAAATAATCACCAAAATAATAGTTATAGTAGGCGATATCCAAATAAATAAATATTACCTGCTATTAAAACCACATCGTATGGCAGGAATAGCTACGCAATGGCAATTAAGATTTTTAATAGACTAAATGAGGATATTAAATGGCTACCTTTACAAATTTTCAAATATAAATTTAAAAAATGGCTACTCGAAAATTGCTTTTACTCTGTCAATGAATATTTTGAACATTTCAGGTCTCATTGACGTTGTTGTAACTCAATAGAAATCTTTATTATTCTAAGATTATAATAATTTAAATAGTACTTACCCAGTTTAAATTAAATTTTGCATGCCAGCTTCTGGTAAATTGTGTGAAACCTTTTTTTTTATCATAAGACCTTTTGTACCACATTTCATGCTAAATAAATTTTATTTCATTTCATTTTATTTCTTCTTCATCATCCTCAAGAAGTCATCAAGAATAATGAGTTAACTTACTCATTCTTTTGCTGGATGACATTAATCGTAGAGCTTGATTTTTTGTTGCCTTCCAGGTACAGTGTCTTTCCTAATTTACTAGGGTTTTTTTAATAACTATAGTTACTTGTGTTGGATTTATTGTATTTCCGTTGTTATGCTAAATTCTTCTCCCTCTACATTCCTGAGAGGCACCTAAGCATTGACAAGTCGTTGCTTCTGTGGAAGGGTCGCCTTAGCTGGGTGCAAAGCATAGTATTAAGCAGCTCGTTTCGGAATCAAAACTTTCGAAGTCTGCGAAGCAACGACTGGCTATATGCTTAGGTTATGATTATTTACATATAATTTCTTCATGTTATCTCCAATACCCTTTCGTTCGTGTTTCGGTATCTTCACGATAATTTTTCTAAACTCGTATTAGAAAATACTTCAGCAACACCTATAAAGAAACAATACACTAAACGTTCCATTCCTTTCTTACTCTTCTTAACCTACATAAGTTTTATGTTGCACAGTTAAAGAGAGAAGTGTATTCAACGACTTAATTTAGTTAAAATGTTGCGTCATTCATAGCAATAGACGAAGAGATATTGGGGAGCTGTAAAATATTTATGTCCCAAAACGAGGAAGCGGTCTCAATTTATTACTATACACTTTTCACAGTCTTCCCACAGTGTAAGTATGTGTCGCCGGAATCACATAGAGTGCCATGCTACGTTGCTTTGGAAATTCTCTTGCAGGGTGTACATGTTTGTGTACTCGGTTTGTCCGCCTGGCTAGCTACCATCATATTATCTTAGTCTGTCGCCATAACATCAATGTTTGTAGCATGTGTGTTCCGGCAGCCAGATATAGCCAGTGCTTCAGTAGTTGAGGATTCCGGTTGAATTGCGCTTCCACCTTCGGCCTTATCATCAATTCACATCGGGTGATATATTTAATTCAATTCAATTCAAATAATTTATTTCGGACCATAGTCCATTGAGTTGATAATTACTTAAATGCTAGTGTTATATTAAAGTGTTATAATTATATATAAACATCTTCTTCTACTAAACGGCTGGACCGATTTGGATTAAATATTCTGTGTGTGTGTCCAAGTGGATTCGAGAATGGTTTGGATTTACAATTAGACCCGGTAAGTGGCGCTGCTATAGGGGTACATGATGGGATACGGGTGTTCTTAAGCGGACGAATGATTTGTTTGTTTTGTTGTCATGGAAACTGTCAACGTGAAACTGTCAAAGCGGTACGAAGTCCGCCGGTCAACTAGTATGATATAAAGGTTGGCCTTGGGTGCTTACCCGTGAAATGAATTAAAAAAAAAGCTTTTCTGTTTTTGTTTTTTACTGTACCAGCAAACGAACATATGGCCCGCCTGATGGAAAGCGACCACGGCACTCTATGGACCCTAAAGCTTCAGTTCTCATGCGCTTAATTTCATTGGATCTAGTTCTCTTAAAATCGGAACATAACAATGCAAAACAAATACTGCTTAATCTTGTCGGATCCTATCTTATCCTTAGAGAGACTCCGAGTGTAGCTCTCTCCATAGTTTGCTATGTGGCTTGAAATTCATGGACGAGGTTTTTTGTCAATATCCACGTCTCAGCGCCAGTGAGGACTATGTAGTGCAGAAATCTTTAAGATAATTACTTCTGTAGGTACAACATAAATCTGTTAATAAGCTTGTCTATTTCTGGCAATGGCTCGCGTTTTCCGAGCTCTATTGTCTGCGACTTAATTATCAGCAGACGCGCTATTAAGGCTAGCCTACTAGGGGCTATCATCATTATCAGCCTGCAGAAGTCTACTGCTGAACATAAGCCTTCTCAATGGGTCGCCACCACACCCGGTCCTCCGCCTCGGGCATCCAACCACTTCCCGCCGGTTTTTGAAGGTCGTCGGTCCAGCGAGCGGGTGGTCCCACACGATGCTTTGAGCGCGGTCTCCATTCGAGAACACATCTGCCCCAACGGCCAGCGGCTCTACGACAAATATTCCCCGCCCAGTGCCACTTCAGCTTGCTATTTCTATCTGATATTTCGGTTGCTTTAGTTCTCCATCAAATCTTTTCGGATCTTAATTCTTAGAGACTTCGAGCATAGCTCTTTCCATAGCTCGCTATGTGACTTGAAATTGATGGATGAGGCTTTTTGTCAATGTTCACGTCTCAGCGCTATATTATGAGAGGAATATGTAGTGCAAAAATCGCTTCAGAAAATTACTTCTGTAGGTATAACATAAATCTGTTAATAAGCTAGTTTATTACTGGCAATGGCTTGCACTAAGTTTTCCGAGGGGATCGTTGCGCTCCATTGTCTGCGACGTAATTATCAGCAGGCGCGCCATTAGGGCTAGGCCACACGGAGCTATAAATTTTATTCTTTTAATTAATAGTACTTTGTGGAAAATATTTATTTAGTACCTACACTGACATATTAAAGTCACTACACAAGCATTCAAACATATTCCACATGACAATAATCTAAATTTAGCGTACAAGGCATGAAATCAGTTTCACTTATGGATTTTTGAATGTTTTAACTTAACTTAACACGACTAACTAAACTAAATAGCCTATGGCAGCCCCATTGCTGGGCAAGGCCTCCATCATCGAAATCAAGAAATCACTACAATAGATAGATTTATGAATAATATTTATAATTAATCATCATCATCATCAGCTCATTTTATGTTCCCACTGCTGGGGCACGAGCCTACCCTATGGATGGATAGGGAGAACGGGTCTTAAACCACCACGCGGGCCCAGTGCGGATTGGCGGTTGTTAACGTCTGCTAATGCAGCCAGGAGCAACCGCTTTACGTGCCTTCCGAAGCACAGAGGAGCTCGAGATGATGACATTTTTGGTCACCCATCCGATGACCGGCCTTTGCGAAAGTTGATTAACCTCAGCACTCGCAGTCCGGGCGCGTTAACCACTGCACCATCGAGCTCCTCCTTATAATTAATATTTAAGTATTATTACTTAAATACCCTTATGGGTTGAGGGTGTACCGTCAGCAAATATAGCTGAAATAACTCTTTTATATTGCGAAAATCTATTGTTAAACTCTTCTACCGTTATGAACACTAATTGGTTATAGGTACGGCACATTCTTACAATAATATGGACTTGTATCCGTGTAATAAATGTTATTGATGTATGTCGTTTTTAACATAATAAATAAATAATAATAATAATATTTTTTCTCTGCAGCCTTAATCGCCGGTAGCTTGAGTCCTGCTCCGTTGCTGGCGGTGTTCTAGGTTTGAAAGTTGTATTTTTGTATAAATTTTGTTATATTTTACTTTTTATATATTTTTTATAAAACCTGTCTAAGATTGAAAATAAATAAAGGGAATAAAAATAATAATAACATGACAAATTGTTTTTATGAGCCTGAATCAAGAACGTATTCGGTCAACGCGTCCTATGTCTGGTATGGAAATAGTATTTCATTAGAATTCGTGTGAAGAATATTTTTGCGCCTCTGTATATTGTTGTAACACATAAATACTTCTAAAATAATTTTTACTTGTATATATATTTAATTTTTTTTTATTTGTGTAAAAACGATCTGCATTAAAACGTATTGTACGAATGTTATTAGAGAGCAATCTTATCTAACCACAAGTAAACAAAACATAACAAAGATAAGACTCGAAAAAATATTTTTAAATTATGTTGATTAATAAAATAAATAGAACCTTTTTATTTTGTTTTCTTAGGTCGGTAACAGTATGAACGTTGTCTTATAATAGCAAATAGCTTGTAGCTGAAGCTGTGAGACTGTGACAAATAGATGACATAAACAAGTTATATGTAGCTACCAGCCATACATTTGTGAATTAAATTCAAGATGTACTGCACTTAAGAGGGAGGCTACTGAGCGTAGCAGTTAGTAGATGCTGTAATATCTCTTTATTGTTTTGAGGATTTTTTTATTTTATTTTTTATTATAAGTTAAAGCTATGTGTAAATAGTTTGATGAGCTCGATGGCGCAGTGGTTAACGCGCCCGCTCTGCGAGTGCTGAGGTTAAGCAACTTTCGCAAAGGCCGGTCATCGGATGGGTGACCAAAAATTTATCATCTTGAGCTCCTCCGTGCTTCGGAAGGCACGTAAAGCCGTTGGTCCCGGCTGCATTAGCAGTCGTTAACAACCACCAATCCGCACTGGGCCCGCGTGGTGGTTTATGGCCCGTTCTCCCTATCCATCTATAAGGAAGGGTCGTGCCCCAGCAGTGGGGACATAAAATGAGCTGATGATGATGATGAAATAGTTCGTAGAACATGTTGATTGTAAAAAAATTATGTTGGCTATATAGGGTCCTACAAATAAACAAAGAATAAGGTGCGAATAGTTATTCCGTGTTTTGTTCCTGTCATGTAAACGTCATTTCAAATTAAAGTGAAAGAGACAAAACACGGAATAACTATTCGGACCTTATTCTTTATTTATTTGTAAGGCACATAGTGTATAAGAGTGTAAGATAAAAACAGGTATCATGACGGTAGCCTCTACGGTTTCGGGACTTTATAAAAAGTATTTATTTATTTATTTCTTTATTTATTTACAAGTTTATGTACACAATGTTTATGTTTACAATATAAATAATATTTAATCTAAACAATTAATTTCTTTGAACGTCTAAGACTTATCTAGAAAGGAACAGAGGATCCCAAACCAGGCATAAAAAAATTAAGGGAACAAAACTAAAGGGAACTAAGGGAGCAAAATATACATAACACTTGTGTTTCGGTCTCAATTTACACACAAAACATATATTTAAATTAATCCGCTATTTCAAATAATCATTCTTGCATCGTCAATTCAGTATATATGTGAATTAAGCGCCCTCTTGAAATCCAAAATTTATTTATAAAATTTTTGCTTATAATCATTTATCTGCTGTTATTCACTTTATTTACAATTCTTTAATTATGTTTACAACGAAACTAAAAAACCTTAAATATAAAAATTTCCCCAGATCATCCCCATCAGACAGAAAGCAATTTAGGTTGCAAAAATAGTTTTCTATTTAATTTCATTCAACAAAACGTGAAACGCTTTGCTTTGATTATATTAAACTAGTGGCTCGCTCGCGAGTACCGGGTTCAATTCTATGCATGTATTCGGTTTAAAGAAACTTTATTACTCATAAAGAACAGAGTTCACTTATAATGAGCTTAAATAACATAAAATGTTTGAAATTTCAAACATACTTCAGTAATTATAATATTGTCCAGCACATCACACTGTATTTAAATAACATTAATAAACTTTTTCGTAGATGTACTTTTTCAATTTCGATTTAAAAAGGCCAAATGAGTTGCACTCCTTAATGTCGTTTGGTAGATTATTGTACATTTGTGCTCCTTCAAACATTATGTTAGATTTACCGTGGTTAATTCTTGGAGTTATCAAACTAATTTTATTTGCGTTTCTTAATTGATGTTTAAAGGTGCGTTTTGAAAAAGATAGTTCCGTGTGTATTTTGTTTGTTAGTATCTTTCTAATCAGAATACATGTTGTGTATGTGTAGGTTTGTTTAAGGTTAAGTAGTTTAGTTTTTTCGTACAGTAATTTTGTGTCCATTAAACGATTGTATTTAAATAGAGTTTTAATAATTTTATTTTGTGAAATTTGTAAATTTTTAAGATTAGATTGAGCCGCACATCCCCACACCTCAACAAGGTAATCTATATGAGATTTTACTAAAGAGTTGTATATAGTCATTCGAACCTTACTTGGGATACAGTCAATCACTTTACGCAATGCACCATTCAAAGATATGAGTTTTGATCTAACCTTGTCAATGTGGCACTTCCAGGTAAGTTTATCATCTAACTGTAGTCCCAAGTAACGTTCCCGATGAGACTGTTTAATGATTTCGTTGTTAATAGTTAGCGGGGAGTGTTGTGGGATCTTTTTATTTTTAGCCGAGAAAATCATGTAGGAAGTTTTTTTAGTATTAATTGTTAAGAGATTGCTATTGCACCAGTTATTATATATATTTAAATCATTTTGCGCTTTTTCAAGGAGTTCGGGAAGTTTTTTGCCAAAATAAAAAAGACAGGTATCATCGGCGTATAAAGTAATTTGTCCTGCTAAACCTAAGATTGTGACATTATTAACATATATTAAAAATAATAAAGGACCCAATATTGAACCCTGTGGTATTCCGCATTTTATTTGTTGGGGGCTACTACAATAATCTCCTATTTTGACATATTGAATCCTGTTATTTAGGTACGATTCTAGAGTTTTGAAGGCGTTTCCCGTTATACCAAGGTCTTTGAGTTTTTGCAAGAGGGTAGTATGACTTATTGTGTCAAACGCCTTTTTTAAATCTATGAAAATACCTAAACTTATATTCTTTTGATCGAGATGTGACTTAATTTTTGTTACAAGGTCTATTGTGGCCGAAAGAGTATTTGATTTATTCCTAAAACCATATTGCATACTAGTTAAGAAATTTAAAAATTTATTATGTATTATGCATATAAACCTTCCTCTTGAATCACTCTATCTATTAAAAACCGCATGAAATCCGTTGCGTAGTTTTAAAGATCTAAGCATACATACATACATAGGGACAGATATAGCAGCAAGCATACTCACCTGGAATCATGAACTCCTGAGGCACTGGCTGTCTTTTTCCATATCTCTATCGGAATACAACAATGCTACTAACATTATTATTATTGTGACAAACATAAAAAGATGGTGCGAGCGGCTTGGTTATAACAATTCCTACCTGTAACTAAGTTTATTGATACTAGTGGTCGCCCAGTGGTCGAAATTCGATAATTTTATTAAGGCTGCACGGATTGTATCCTAAGCAATGAAAAAATAAAAAAGATAGAATGTGAGTTTGGATTGACATTGACAGATTTCGGCCGCTTCTCTTCCATTTTTGAAATTTTTGTAAAGAGTTATATGCGATGTGTCAAACATATCCCCATCCTTAACCCCATCCTTTCACTCTTCTTCCTCTGTAAAGATAGATGCCATAAGTTTGGCAACGTCTTTAAGAGCGAAGAGCCTAAAGTTTCCTGTTTACGATGTGATCTTTTAAGGCCTTGTTATGGTACTTGGTGCAAGTGCTACAAACGGCTAAGGACCAATGAGCTGGGTCTCCGAGTCCTCCCTGGCAAGTGCATCCACCATCTCGTTGCCATGGATTCACATATGGCCTGGGACCCAGATCAATCTCACCTTGTTATGTCCATCTAGCTTGTTTAAGGCTTTGGTGGTTTCTAGAACAAGGCCAGAGTCGATCCGGGGCGATATGAGTGACTTGAGCGCAGCTTGGCTGTCACTCAGAATGAATATATTACGCTTTTTCATGGCTAATTCTATATTCTGCTTTGTGCATAGGAGAATTGCTAAAGTTTCTGCTTGATAGAACTTTTAAGTGATTTCATTTATACGTTTAATGTTCTGGAATGTTTCATTATTGTTGTCAACATCCTTAGTGAACCCGAACTCATCGAGTGTTTTCTTCTTAATTTACAAAGTTACGATTCAAATAGAATGGCGGCTGTGAAGTATGCTGCGCTGCGAGCGCCGGTGCGTGCAGGTATAGTCAAAACTCCCCGCCCTGTAACGTCCCGCATTAGGGTGTCAACCTTAAATTCGCTTATGCGACGCGACTTGTGACTAACTTCACAGCCGCCATCCTATTTGAATCGCACTGTATCGTGAAATAACTTTCTTAATAAATAGGTATGTAATATATTAGAAGTGTGATCGCAGTACATTCAATTAAACAAACAATAATGCATCTTAATGTTAAATAAGTAAACAAGCTAAAGCTTTTCCATCGATGCCACTTTAACTTGATACTTAACGAAACTTTTAAGTGGAAGCCATTTTTATCTTTCAGTTTTTATTCGCCGCAGGCAAAACTTTGAAGGAGAAAACTTAAAGAACACAAATGAAAAGTAATCGTGTGGCGTCAGCGACCGGCGACATTTTTTATATTTTTTTTTATATTAGAAGGAGGCAAACGAGCAGGCGGGTCAACTGATGGGAAGCAATCACCGCCGCCGATGGACACCTGCAAGACCAGAGGAATCGCAGATGCGTTGCCGGCCTTTAGTTAGTTGAGCCGGCTTAGAGTTGAACTTTATAAAGAAAGTGTTGAAATTATTTACACGAGCGAGACCTGCACGCCATGGTATACTGGGTCACCTTTATGTGAGGAGGTGCGGTTTCGAATTCCGCTCGTGGATATTTTTTTAACACATTTTCAAATTGTAATTTGTTCGCAACAAAATTTGCGTAAAATTATATATTAACTTAATTTTATTGTTCATTTTTTTTAGCCATAAACGAAGCATGCTTTGGGGAAAGCAATCATCACTGTTAACGCAGTATGACGAACAACATATCCTAAAACATCAATGACGAAACATCAGATATTGAACAAAAATCTAATTGTCGAGAATCCAAATAAGAAAAGGTCAAAATCAGGCCAAGAAACTCAAGAGCTTTTTTTTCTCAATCCCTTTAAACAATTAATAAGAATAATATAATTAATATAATAATAATATAGACACAATATTAATTTTTACCGTGTCTGTGTTGTAGTGGTTAATACCACCAGTTTAGACCCAGAGGTCCTAGGTTAGCTTGGCTAACCACCACCATCTTATCTAAATATGTCGCCATAACATCAATGTTTGTAGCATTGTTGTTAGAGATAAGATAGCCAGTGCGTCAGTATCAACTACGGATTCCGGGTGAAGAGTGCTTCCACCTTCGGCCTTATATCAGGTGAGATGAAAACCTGATACCGATACCCGTAAGATATTTAAAAAAAACAATTTTGATACAACACTATATCTATATATTAATACGTGAAGCAAAAACTTTGTACTCGTTTTTACGAAAATTGCGCGGACGGAGGAGTATGAAATTTCGTACACTTACATATAGTTTATATAGAGAAGGTTATCCGAATGTTAGTATTTTTTTTCAATTATGCATAAAAAGTACATTAAATCAACAAAAACAACATGTGTTATGTTGTTTTTACAACATAACAACATTAACACTACCATGTATTTGACACACACGTAATGTTTGTCTTTAATGCGGCCGACATCTGTCAATGTCAATCCAAACTCACATTCAATCTTTTTTAATTTTTTATTGCTTAGGATACAATCCGTGCAGCCTTAATAAAATTACGGTCGAATTTCGACCACTGGGCGACCACTAGTTACTAATAATTACACCAACGCAGAACTTGTTTATTTCCACACGCATTTGTCTGCAACATAATCATTGAGCTTTTAATAACCAATTAACATACCTTTATTCATTCAATTCGCGCAAGTTATGCTCGAGTGACGCCAACGTTAACATTTCCGCAAATGTGATAACGTGAACGTCTACCTGGGGTCGGCTGCGACCTTCGCCGCAACGATTGCTGACTAAAATAGCCGTCAACCTCACAGGTTTACTGAGTTGGGGAGCGAATCGATGTGTCTGGAATTAGATGTCTCCGAGTTTTCGAAGTATCAATTCGAGTACTATTGCTATTTTGAGTGCCTTGACATATTGTAGACCATAAGTTAGCTAATTCAGTAAAGTCTCATTATCAATAGTAGGTAGTGTGGTTAGGGGTCAGTCAGTGAGTGAGTGACAAAATTAAGAAATTTGACTAGTTATAATTCTTGAACTACTGGTTCAATTTGAATGAAATTTGAAATATACCGTGTTTATACAATGCCTGCTTTGTTACTGAAAATTCAGGCTTCTAGTTTTATCCACAACGAAGTTATAGGGGGTCGAAAATCGCCTGAACAGTTGCGAGAAAAGGATGGTACGGCCGTGCCGCTTTTTTGCTCGACTTGGCGAGCACTACCGTGCCCCCAGATTCGGAGCTTATTCTTTGTTTATTTGTAAGGCATTGTGTAAGAAACTTGTCAAAATCAAGCTGGTTAGGATCGAGGTCTTTTCTGTGCGTGTCTTTTCATTAATGTCTTGATGAGAGTAGCCCATAGCCTCTGTCAATGTTTGGATAAGGTACTGTAGAAAAAAAAATCAACTTGAAAGATGACGTTGAACTGTTTTGTTTTATTTGCCAATTGCCAATGCTCATGTACCTACGTTTACGCACAATTTACGGTTCATAAAATTCACCATTATTAACATCAATGTTGCATAAAATTCTACAAAACTATTATTAATGTTTGTGTACATGACAGTTTTATTTAATAAATAAATAGATAAATAAAAATCCACGCGCACACCAGGAAAATACTAGGTATCCAGTGCCACTAATAATTAGCTTTCCTAAACATACTTATAAATTTTTGTTTTTAGATTACATAACATTTGAATAGCACGATAGAGCCAGGTAAAAATCGAGCTGACGACCTTTGCAATCCAGGCGGCTCTGAAAATAGATGTCAACCGGACACTAACGAGCTTTAGTAAGTTAAGCGAATGGACGTTTACAGAATTAGTATATCCCTGATTTTTCAAAGTCTTACTGCTGCACTCATGCCTATTTTTTAAATCTTTGTGGAGTTTGAAAACAATTGTTGACAATATGATACTATATAATACTATACAATATGATATATATGATATAATCTGAAACTGTAACTAGATCGAAGATGGTAGATATCAAAATGGGTGTACCGCAGGGCTCTATTCTGGGTCCTTACGTTTTACTCTTTCAGGGTCAGTGGTTAGCAACGCTAACCACATATTTCATTTGGTTTTCAATCTTATCTCAATCACATAAAGTTCAAAATGTGGTGGAAATATACATCCCACGGAGCCTGAAAGAGTTAAGCACTTGGCCTTCTATTTACTTGATGTTAAGTGATGATAAGGCCGAAGTTGGAAGCGCACTTCACCCAGAATCCTCAATTACTGAGGCACTGGCTATCTTAATCTTCTAGCTGTTGGAACACAACAATGCTCAAACATTGATGTTATGGCAATATTTAGATTAAATGGTGGTAGCTAGCTAGGCAGTTTTGATGTTAGTGTTGTAGGCTTCGATCAATAATGTACTAAATAAAGAATCCTGAACAAAAATGCATCTTGAAAGTGTTATTTAAATTTCAAATTACAAAATCGGAATAAACATCGGATAGTATCATCAACTTCAGCTTACTGTGAATCTTAAATCTATACTAATATCATAAAGAGGAAACCTTTGTATTTTTGTATGTGTGTTTGCAACGAATAAACTCAGAAAATACTGGACCGATTTAAAAAATACTTTCACCATTAGAATGTTACATTAGCGCTGAGTAACATAGGCTATATTAAAAAAAAGAAATGCGGTACGAAGTCCGCCGGTTCAGCTAGTCTTAAATATAAAGATTAAATTAAGGTTGCTAAAACCCCTTGAGCTACGAGCAACCAGCAGGTGGCCGATAACAATTAAAATTCTATTGTGTCTGGGTATTCGATGCTTGAGGTCATATTTGTACTCAAATTTTCTGTCATCACCACAAACGTCATTATGGCTCCGTGGCCCCAAATTCGCCTACTGTTTTTCAAGCGCTCATCGGGAATCTAGTAATTGATCGAAGGTTGTAGCTCCTCTAAATGTCACTACACATTTACAGAATACACTAAACATGCACACTAGCTTAGGTCCAAGACACCGTACTCGTAGAACAAGGGTACGAAGAACCGGTTCACACGCGCTCTATACCAGGTACAGACATGTACCTGGGCACTTCTCTCCTCCTCCACGGCCCGGTCTACCCGAGCCGAGGTCCGAGCCTTTAGAGGCGCCCTCGGGTGGTTCCGCCCCCCGATCCGATCCGAACCCTTCGGAGAATCTAGTAGGGCACGGGGACGCGCACTAGTGCGCGATGCCGTTCCCTCTAGAAAACCTCCGAAGGTGATTCGTTTCACACGGCTTGAGGGACCCTTTACGTTCCTCGCCGCCCCCAAAAAAGCCCGGTGAAGCTGAAAATGCCGTCTGAGGCAATCAGCAAACTCTCTCAAAAAAAAAAATGTACATGTCTGTACCTGGTATAGAGCTCGTGTGAACTGGGTCTTCGTACGCTTGTTCTACAAGTACGGTATCTTCGGCCTATGTGACTGCATGTTTAGTGTAGTGTAGTATTACGTGAATATGTAGTGGCATTTTGAGCCAACCCATTGAGCTTCTCACGAGTTAATTACTCAGCTTTTGTGGATCATTATATGTTTTGACTGTACCCATTTCAATAATAACTTGTTATGTTTATCTTAAACGGTGTTTGTAATGACTCCGATGCTTTTATGTTTGATTGATTGTTTAATGTTACGTTGGTTTACGTTTGTTAATAGCTTTAGTTTGAATGAATAATGACGAACTTATAAACATAGCAATTAGAATGCAGTTTCTATTTAAAGTATTAAACATTTATTATCTACTCACAACAATAAAATTTATTACAGAACAAAACTTAAAACAAAAAAAATAAACAACTTAACTGAACTTAAAAAAACCAAAGAAATAAAAATAGCAAATTAAAAACTAAACGCCTATAAATAAAAGATGTCTTCCAACTGTGGGCTCATGGGAACGGTCCCAAGAATGCTGGCAACATTGCCCCTCTGGATTGCCAAGCTAATACGCTGGCAGAGGTAGCTGCCAGCCTTCTTGTCACCGGAGGCCTCAATAAGGCGAGCACTTAGCTCTTTAACAAGTTGCCTTGCCTCCGGCCCCCATGGACCCATTGTTTCCACCGCAAACGGAACAAATAAATAATTACTTATAAACTATGTATAGACAATTAAAATTTTAGAGGCACGTTTTACCACTTCTGATTAAATACATATATTTAGAGACAGAGACACACTACCCTCACAGTATTAAAACGAGATACGGTTCTTTTTTTTATGGCGCATGCAACTGTTGAAATATCGTATACTTACTCATTGATGATGACATCATCATTATCATCAGCCTTTATTAGTCCACTGCTGGACATAGGCCTTTCCAAATGTACGCCAGCACTGAGCATGATCCGCAGCTTTTCCCAATCCAGCCTTTACCTCTCAGCGGATACTCAAAGACAAATAAAATATGATAAGAATTCCGCTTTAACAATAACATATAATATATTAATCAATAACCCGACCAGTTCATTTTATCTCTTCACTGCTGGGTTAGGAGTCTTTCTTATAGATGGAAATACTACAAAAATAACGGGTCATAAAACACCAGGCAGGTGGAGCTAGTGCGGATTAGTAGTTGTTAACGACTGCATAAGCAGCCGGGACCAACGGCGTTACGATATCAATGGCTTTGTGTCTTTCGGAGCAGAAGTTCGAGATGATAATTTTTAGCACCCATCCGATGACTTGTTGTTACTTAAATTTAGCAATCACAGGGCTAGCGCGTTAACAACTACACCATCAAGCTCCTCAGAAATATCGGATACTCAAAGACAACTAATACATAATATGAATAAATTAATTAGCCTGATTGTAAAAAGTGGAACATCCCGTTAACAAAGAGATCTTATGGGTACTCTACGGATGAAACCAAATTCACTGAGAAGGTCGAGCGGTTGGAGTCCCGCCACAATGTAAATTGAACCTTTGCGGTGAGAGCACCGACCGTCCACGTGTCGTCCGTCCTCCATGAAACGAGGAGATTTGGCCGTAAGATATTATGTTCTAGCGATTCTCAAGGGCTTTACCAGGAGCACAAAATAACAAGGACCCAGAAGGTAATCTTAATACATACCGCGCTTGAGCAACTTACACACATCACTCGGAACAGTCCGAGCGTAGTTTTTGCGAGATTGCGTGAGAGGTGATGTATAGAGTTGGGACTTATTGCTTAAAATTAAAAAGGCTCTTATGCTTTTCACTTATTTTAAAAAGCAACTTTTTTAAATTGCTTTTTACTTATTTGCTTACAAAATTTTTAAGGCCATTAATGGCTTAAAAAGTGAATTGCTGTTTGATGCGTACGCTTTTTTAGTAAGCAATAAGTTTTTCGTAAGTGAAAAGCGTAAATACTTTTGAAATTTTAAGCAATGTACATTTTTTTAAAGAGTTAATAGCACACAGTATTGTAGTAGTTTACCTATTAATCAACAGGTGGCGCTGGTTACTATAAGTGAAAAAGTAAAAAGCAAAAGTTAAATCTGCTTAAAAAAATAAGTAACTTACTTGCTTTTCTTCGAAAAGCATGCTTAATTGGTTGCTTTTTGCTTTTTTATCCACCTCTATCTATGTATATTCTTTAGCGCGTTTGTATGAAGCTTACTTTCTGCAGTATCCTTATTTTGTGCCATAAGCTCTTAGGCTACACGCGTCTCGCTTTCACAACTGCAATAATGTTGTTTTAAGATCTTATAAACAGGCCCCAGTTTGTCTACTGGACGTTTAACATCTTCACATGTCGATAAGATAAGATAGATGAACGAACTCTTTATTTAGCTGACGATAATAATGATGAAAATGAATATAAGGGTGCGCCGTCCGTAAGTGACAAGTGTCATATATTTTATTTGAAATGTCTTCGTCCATATTTATTTGATGCCGCGCGGTCATACTCATTTTGTATGGGGAATTTAACGTGTTAATTTAAAAAATAATAATTTAAAAAACCGCTCGATAAATCGAAAATGTCAGACGCACGATTTGTAGTTCAGACCATTGGTGATTGTTTAGACAAATCATAGGTACAATTTTTAGATGAACTATAAGATATCGACCAAATGCCGCCACTCGTTTTTATAATTTTTGCCCAACTTAAAATGATATTGTAGAAAAAACTATAGTGTGTTATGAATTTATGGATCGGACTAATTGTAAACACGTTCCCTTTGATACTAAATATGTTATATATTTTGTTTATTTAATACGATAGTATTTTCAATTATATCAACTTAACCGTGACTGCATTTTTGGCATTCTTTGGTCGGCGCACCCTTAAGCATTTTTCAGGAATCAGTGCAAATGCTTTGTTGGTAAAGTGCGGCTTGCGTTGAAGTAATCCGGCATCTATCACACAAGCAGTCTAGACGATGCGTCTCAGCAAATAAAATTGTGGAGAGTAACGTCAGCATTTGCTACACCTGCTTCCTTATTCTGAAAAAAAGATTTTCTTTTTTCATAAAAAAAAATATATTGAAGAAACTTTTTGGTTGGCTAATAACTATTTATATTTAAGAATTTGCAATGTTGTTGTAAATATATTTAAAGCCGATAATTCCGCATACCTGAAAACCCCCGGACGGTAATTCTGTCGTTGTTTATTATTCTTGTTGTTTATTATTGAATAATCAGTTAAAACTCAGCCAGCAAGACGCAGTATAAACAGGCCTCTTAAATAAGGGTTCCTCAAGCCATGTAATTGAAACATCCTCAGAAAGTTACTAGAGAGGATGAGTGGATGGCATCACGCAAGCGTGTCCCCATCCCCTATTAGATTCTCTGAGGCGCTCGCATCGGATCGAGGGCGCCTCTTAAGGCTAGGACCATGGCTCGGGTTGACCGGGCCGTGAGAGGCGTAACATCAATGTTTGCAGCATTGTTGTGTTCCGGCAGCTAGAGATAAAATAGCCAGTGCCTCACTAGTTGAGGACCCCGGGTGAAGTGCAGTTCCATCATTGGCCTTATCATCACTTAACATCAATTGAGATCAAGGCACTGTGCTTACCCGTAAAATATAAAAAAAGGTACTCGGTGTTTGTTATCCACGGTCCTGAGTCACTCCCGTGATAGTGTTAAGATGATAATATGATTTTACGAGTTGTTCAAAACTTGCACGGGTGCACGCTCGCGTGTATGTTTCGAAGAAGTATGAACAGCGCTAATTGACGCGAGCACGTCGACGCATTGCTACATTTAAAATGCACACAAACCTGTGTTTTAGCGCACGGCCTTACTAGGTAAGCTTAGAAAAGAGAAGAGTCATAAATCCTTCTTAATATTAAAAGATAATTTTACAGCCGTACTGATACAAGTTCTACACCAGCTTTTGTTTCATTCACCAAATATCGAACAGACTAAAACGCACTTCTTTTGTTATTTCGCAAAGCTTTCTCCAGAGTAAGCACGCAGCGTTAGGAGTTCCAAGCTCATATCGAGGACACTGAACCCGAGGAATTCAGTTTATTGGCACTCGCCGTGAACTATAAATAAATTGCTACATATTAAGCGGTAATGTCTTGAGTGAGACACGGGATAATAAGTTCGTATTAGTTTCGCCCAAACAACCTGTAAGTAATAGGTATCATCTTTCTTTTTACGCACTATTTGTGTTGGGTTTGTGAATCAAAAGCGTTGCTAATAATAAATGATGCAAATGGCACTAGATCATAGTTATTTTTAGATTATCTCTTTAAAATATTTGTTCAATGAAGGCCTCTGGAAGATCAGGGTGCCGAGAGCGCTGGCTATCGACAACAGTGCTCATAATAATATAATTATGCTGAGTTTATAATAGCAAGTGCAAAACTTGTTTTTTGGTGTCCTTATTTCTTGTGATTTCTTTCAAGTATGTGTCCGAACTAATTATACCGATTACAAAGATCATTAGCGCAATGATAAAGCGATTGTTCAAATGACACACGGGGGTGTCACTTTGCCCCTTATAAATTACTGTGTCGCATCGTGTTCTAGAGATTGAGGGTTAGAATATGTTTTAAAAAGCATTGTCTATATTATAAGGCACACACACACACAAAACAAAAGAAGGTCGGGTAATGGAAGGTATGATTGCAATGTTGCTAATGAATTCAAATTTCAGGTTGTAAGGTATTCAACGTCATCACAATGTTGCTTTTGATAGCTCGTAAATGGGTTGAATGCATCTCGCCCAGATATGACAACAGAGAACCGCTATTCAGGCGATGAAACCTTAGACTGCTGGTCATATATTGATACGAGGTTCATAGGGTTCGGGTCTATGCGTAGACATATGAATAGACCTATGAATTCGTTTACACAATGACCAGTGTTTATTATTATTGTAACATTTGAATTTGTGGCAAAGCAGACCATCTGCTAAACTTTTCGTGTACCTAGTTAGGGTTCCGTAGCCAAATGGCAAAAAAACTATTGTATTCTGTGAATCGCATTAAGATTTTCACACAAAAATAGAAAAAAAACCAATAAATTTTGGGGGTTCCCCATACTTAGAACTGAAACTCAATTTTTTTTTTCATCAAACCCATCCGATCTATGGATATCTATGGATAGGTTTTCAAAAGTGATATTGAGGTTTCTTATATCATTTTTTTCTAAACTGAATAGTTTACGCGAGAGACACTTCCAACTCCTTCCTCCTCCTTCCTTCCCCCTGTAACTTCTAAAATAAGAGAATGATAAAACTAAAAAAATATATGATGTACTTCCACCGAAAATTGGTTTGAACGAGATCAAGTATGTAGTTTTTTTTTTAATACGGCATAAAGTACGGAACCCTTCGTGCGCGGGTCCGACTCGCACTTGGCCGGTTTTTTTTGTTCGTTACTGTGCGTGTGTTGTAAATTAGTTTCGTGCTTATAATCGTGTTTATGTGTATAACTGTTATGTTGTGTACACAATACACGTTGCGCTATCTGCATGATTATAAACTGTATGTATTTTAGTAAGTCTTATGTTTTATTTTATTTTTTTTGTCTGTAAGGATCGCAGCAAGTGGAAAGAGGTGGTCTCTGCCTACCCCTCCGGGAAGTTTTATTTTATTTTTTTTGTCTGTAAGGATCGCAGCAAGTGGAAAGAGGTGGTCTCTGCCTACCCCTCCGGGAAAAAGGCGTGATGTATGTATGTATGTATGTATGTATGTATGTATGTATGTATGGTATTTATGTATGTATGTATGTATGTATTTTAGTTACGGTTAAATACATACATACATTTTCTCAAAAGAATTAACGTTCACTTAAAGAGAAAACATAAATATCAACTTACTGTTAATCTGCCATCGAGCATAGTTTTTTTTTTTTACAAACACTTAATTTATACAACAATATTTCAATAGTTACGGTCAAGTGTCTAGTAGTTACGGCTTAATGTAAAAGTGTATTACAATTTAACTCCCTTATTTATAAAAAACTATTTAACCATTATTTAGTTAAATATCGTTTTGTCAACGTCACACAAACGTCATTTTAAATTTGAGAAAAAGAGACAGAACAATGATTAACTAAATTATGCTTAAATAGTTTTTATGAATATGGGGGTTAATGTATGCTTAGACTGTAACATGTTTTTAAAGCCTTAATTAATAAATAAATATGGTTTATTATTATTGGTTGATTTTAGTGAGAGGACCGACCGTCCACCCGTCCACGTGTAAATCTTCTAAATAGAGGATTTTTATCAGTAAGATGTTACGTAACATAAAATTAATAGTGTTTTAAAAAGTTTAAGCATACACTATACAGTAAAACGAAAAACTACATAAAATTATTTTGTCCTGGAATTTCGGATCCTTTGCCTTATAGAGTAGCGGTTCGGTCGCTATAGGTGATCAAATTTAAATATCTCTAGCTAATCCGTGCTTTGAAAGGCAATATATTGGACACCATAACTTAAACTTTATCCCCTTGACGTAAGGTCGAGCGAATGAAAAAATTCAACAAGTAGTGTCCTTTGTTCGTTCCGGTTGTTATCGTTATATGCCAGCCGTTTCCACCCAATGGTCTGATCTCCACATATGCTATCGTTCAAGTGCGAAGACCTATGGATGGATATTACGAAACATTAGCATTGTATATATGTTTGAATTGTAACTATCGTACAAATCATATAAGCGTTATATGTACTTAGTAAACATTTAATACCATTATGATTAGTTTAAAACGTTAAGTATATGAAATGAACATCATCATCAGCATCAGTTCGTTTAATGTCCCCACTGCTGGGGCATGAGCCTTCCCTATGGATGGATAGGGAGAACGGGCCGTAAACCACCACGCGGGCCCAGTGCGGATTGGTGGTTGTTAACGACTGCTAATGCAGCCGGGACCAACGGCTTTACGTGCCTTCCGAAGCACGGAGGAGCTCGAGATGTTAAATTTTTGGTCACCTATCCGATGACCGGCCCTTGCGAAAGTTGCTTAGTCCTCGCGCGCCATATGTACGCACGGTCGTACGTAAGGTGGCCCTCTAATTATACCTACAGCGCGGGACGGGTTAACCTCAGCACTCGCTGACCGGGCGCGTTAACCGAGCTCCTCAAAAAAATTCTTTAATACTATAAAAACATTTTTGTACTAATAACTGTTTTAGTCTATGACAATTATTTATTGTCATAGACTAAAACGATTATGACGATTATCGATTAAAATTATTATCATTATTTTTTTTTTTTAATTATTAATAACCTCTTATTAATGATTTTTTCTTTTAATCATATAAAAAAGTGATCACTAGCTGTGACTCTAGCAACAAATGAATACAGACCACCTGTTTTTTAGCCGTCATGCGGTAAAATCATCATCATCATCATTTTTTGGCGATGAAAACTGGTTCCGAACACGGGTTACTGTGTCGAAGACTGGTGCCACTGCTATAGATCTAAATAAAGTGTACCTAACATTTCAACATAAAACAATACAACACACCTACAATAAATGTTCAAATAATTTTTAACGCAAATTTTGTTGCGAACAAATTACAACCTACAATAGTAATTTATTTATTTATCTATTCATTTGGAAAAGTAACAGCTAATAAACAAAGTAGATACTTCAAAATATGTAGCAACAAAAAGCCCATTACAGGTCTTCACATAAAGCAACAAAAAGTAGTCTAAAATCAAAAAGCAGTGAAAAAAAATAATTCAGAGCTTACGTCAGCCTTCCCGGTAGCATAATGGTCAGTAGCCGCCCGGATTGCGGAAGACCCAGGTTCGATTCCTGGCTGGGTCGGGTAGGTAGGCATTTAATTTTTAACTGTATCTTATAAATATTTAGTTCAGATTCAGTGCAGCAATTGGCACTTAAAAATAAAAAGTAAAAATTTACTATAGCGTTCGTTGTGTTATCAAATGTGTGGTATTTCATTTGTAAAGGTGAATCTGCATAGCCATCGGTTGCAATAACCGTTGGATAGATGGAACTCTGCCGCTAAAAAGCAGTCGAAAATCCAAAAGCAGTGAAAAAAATTTAGTGCTTACGTCAGCCTTCGCGGTAGCATAATGGTCAGTAGCCGCCCGGATTGCGGAAAACCCAGGTTCGATTCCTTGCTGGGTCGGGTAGGTAGGCATTTAATTTTTTTACTGTATTTTTTAAATATTTAATTCAGATTCAGTGCAGCATTTAGCACTTATAAAATAAAAAGTAAAAATATAGCAACAAATTAATGTAGGATTATACTCGTATATACATTACAAGCATAGCACATAGATTCAATAAAAACAAGACAACACAATAATAGCACAGCACTTTAACCGTTAAAAAACAATTCGTTCAAAAGACGCCTCGCAGACGAACAATTTGTAATAATCCAGTTTACCATAACTGTAACTCGAACAAATAGCATATGTCCTTTAGAGTGTTTTTATAGAACTGTATTACCACAGAAACAACTATAAGTCGTATAGACATACGCTGTCGTGTGTAATAGCAACCTGGGGATCGATTGAAGCCATTTGTGGTCAGCGCAGCGCATGAATGGATTTCTGGCTGACAGACGCCATGTGGTTTCGTCCTTCATTACCGCCTTCCTAGTACCCCAGAATGGAGTGATTCAAAGCAAAAAGTATATAAGCTACTAGGTACTTATCAATAAATAGTAAACCCCAATCTGCTTTACCACAAAATTATGGTTAAAGTTAGACAAAGCTTAAAAGAATTACCAACTGTCACTTTTTTAAAAGCTTTTATTTAACTTGCAATGTATGTAGTTTGTTCGGGTGGAATTTTGCAACTCAATTTTGAAGCAGATATCTTCAACTGATTGAGCTGAAATTTTGTATACATGTTCAGTTCGGAGCACAATGCATGGTTAATTGTGTGACGTCATTCTAAATTCAACATGGCGGCACACCCAAGATGGCAGACTAATTATATTATTGACGTGATAACGTCTTATAAATTGATAGACCCGGCTGCATGCACGAAAAAGTTCCGCGTTACCTCGCTCGCTAATTATCGCTCGCTAATGCCGCGGCATTAGCGAGCGATATGACGCGGCATTAGCGAGCGATATCTATGATATAAATATGGTTTTCGGGGGTGCCGATTTCGAATACAACATTTATTTCGAGATCCAAGATGGCGGACGCAACTTTTTTATGTAAAATCAATATGGGTATCATTTCCATGGTTTTCGGGGGTGCCGATTTCGAATACAACATTTATTTCGAGATCCAAGATGGCGGACGCAACTTTTTTATGTAAAATCAATATGGGTATCATTTCCATGGTTTTCGGGGGTGCCGATTTCGAAAACAACATTTATTTCGAGATCCAAGATGGCGGACGCAACTTTTTTATGTAAAATCAATATGGGTATCATTTCCATGGTTTTCGGGGGTGCCGATTTCGAATACAACATTTATTTCGAAATCCAAGATGGCGGACGCAATTTTTTTTATGTAAAATCAATATGGGTATCATTTTCATGGTTTTCGGGGGTGCCGATTTCGAATACAACATTTATTTCTAGATCCAAGATGGCGGACGCAACTTCTTTATGTAAAATCAATATGGGTATCATTTCCATGGTTTTCGGGGGTGCCGATTTCGAATACAACATCTATTTCGAGATCCAAGATGGCGGACGTGACTTTTTTATGTAAAATTAATATGGGTATCATTTCCATGGTTTTCGGGGGTGCCGATTTCGAATACAACATATATTTTGTTGTATTTTTATTTTTTAAATTTAAATTGATTTTCAAAATAAAGAATTTTATGAAAAAAATTTTTAAATTGTTTCGTTGTCACGTTCAACTATCGTCAGTAAACCGACTTTACAGACAACCAATTTTTTTAAATGCATTCCTACAATATGGGTATCAAATGAAAGGGCTTGCTGAGAATAACTCAAGTGACGTCACTCTAAATCTAATATGGCGGACTAAGTTTTTAATGCTTGCCTACAATATGGGTATGAAATGCAAGGACGATAACTAAAAAGTAAAAAAATAAATTAAAAGTAAAAAACCTTTTTAAAAAACAAGCTTTTATTTAAATGGCTAAAAAGAAAAAATAAACTTTTACTTTAAAACTTTTACTATTAACTTATAACGTCATGATACAATTAATCACTACATTGTATAAAACAAAGTCGCTTTCTCTGTCCCTATGTCCCTTTGTGTGCTTAGATCTTTAAAACTACGCAACGGATTTTGATGCGGTTTTTTTGAGTGATTCAAGAGGAAGGTTTATATGTATAATACATGCATATAGTAGAGCAACACTGATAATATCAGCATTGCAACCGTGCGAAGCCGGGGGCGGGTCGCTAGTAGGATATAAAAGCTTGTCGCTTGTCGATTTACTTGTGTAGATAAACAAGTAAATTAAATCACTTGATGTGATTGATTTTAACTATTAAAATTTTCAATCTAAGTACTTTAATCTCGCTACAAGCTTTTATATCATATAAATTGTATAATGATAATGATATAAGTTGATAGTAAAAGTTCTAAAGTAAAAGTTATTTTTTTCCTATTTAGCGCATTTAAATAAATACTTGTTTCTTAAAAAGGTTTTTTACTTTCAATTTATTGGCTAATATTTTTAGACAGAGACACAATATTTTAAACGCGTAGTATTTAGCCATTGCTTAACTTTAAACAATGTTTTGTAGTATAAGGGTTTGCATTGTATGTACAACTTAAGTATATATATATACATATATATATAAGTCGTGTGTAAGGAAACGTTGACATCTATTAACGCCTCAGAGGTCGAATGGCAAAGCGCTCGACTCGATTCCCCCGCCCGATCCTCTAAATGTCACTACACATTTACAGAATACACTAAACATGCACACTAGCTTAGGTCCAAGACACCGTACTCGTAGAACAAGGGTACGAAGTACCGGTTCACACGCGCTCTATACCAGGTACAGACATGTACCTGGGCGCTTCTCTCCTCCTCCACGGCCCGGTCTACCCGAGCCGAGGTCCGAGCCTTTAGAGGCGCCCTCGGGTGGTTCCGCCCCCCGATCCGATCCCAACCCTCCGGAGAATCTAGTAGGGCACGGGGACGCGCACTAGTGCGCGATACCGTTCCCTCTAGAAAACCTCCGAAGGTGATTCGTTTCACACGGCTTGAGGGACACTTTACGTTCCTCACCGCCCCCAAAAAAGCCCGGTGAAGCTGAAAATGCCGTCTGAGGCAATCAGCAAACTCTCTATAAAAAAAAGCTCGACTCGATACTCGAAGGTTCAAATCCCAGGGTCGTGCAATGTGTGTTTAGGATTTTTCGATGCATAGCCCGGGCTTGTGATCACCAAACCGCATTTGGCAGTCGTGATGATTAAAATAAAACAACTTTTACGGATCTACTCGCGTTTATTTTACACATTAACTTTTCAATGTGTATCCTGACGTTTCGAACCCTTTGCAAGTTCCGTGGTCACAGAGAGACTGAGGTGTTGGTAGTCTCATAATAAGTTAGTAGCTTGTACACCCTCATTTAAATTAATGGTTCTAAACGTCAGGATAAACATTAAAAAGTAACGTGTAAAATAAACGCGAGTAGATCCGTAAAAGTTGTTTCATTTCAATGTGTAGTGTTCGCGTAAACTTTAGAAAACAATACGTGGTGATTAAGCCAATACCTATCAATATTATCACTTCACCTGAACAGTATATAGGATATTTACTACTACTCACTATATAATATTAATTACTTATTTTTTCTATAATACATGGTTGTTCGGAAGACATAGCTTTTTAGCGATAAGGCTGCCATTTGTAATACTTCTTGTATTGTCCTCTGTATGTATTTTTGCATGGTGTACAATAAAGTATATTTTTATTTTATTTATAAAATAGTGCGAAAGGAAGAGATTATGAGGATGATAATGAATGCTTTGATACTCTAAGCTCTCATTATCATCATCATCTCATCATCAGTCACTATACGTCCCACTGCTGGGCTTAAGGCCATTCCACATTAAATAATAGTAGGTAAGTGGGAAGAACAAGTAAGAGTCCAAACACTGAAGGTGATTTGGTAGGTTTTAGCTACTGCTAATACTGCTTTATTACAATAACAACGGCCTTCCGAAACATGAAGGAGCTTTTAACATGTAACCAAATGTAAATATCTGAAGCTCCTATATGCAAAGGAAAAGCTCGGAAAGCACGTTAAGCTTTCTTTTGAAAATCTCGGCTGAGGCAATCAGCAACTCTCCAAAAAAAAAGTATCTCCCACATAATCAACAATTAAAGTCTACTTTTATCGATCACGAAGTGACCGCTTCTAAAGAATCCAATAAAAGGCTCAAAGGAACAAGAGGGAAACCTTGCAATAGGTCACAGTGTAAAAGTTTGTCCAGTAGTAGTATACATTTTGGGGTTAACAACCCAAGTAGGTTTGTATGGGCATAGACTAATAATATTATTGTTATCCAAATCGTATGGGGAAGTTCTAAGTTAATAGAGATTAACTAAACTGTTCTTAATGGATGTTGTTGAAGAGAAAGTTACCGAAAATAAATTTACTTCATAACAATAATAAGTCTTATAGTTAGTGAGTATAGTCACGAGTTCAAATAATAAGACTATGGATATATATTGACAATATATCAGCATCAGAAAAGTATTCAACAATTTCTGTCAACACAAATACAGATAAGATAAACGAGATAATTGAAAGTAGCTCTAGCGTTAAAACGTGACAATTTATAGAAAATATATGTCCAGCAGTGGACTATATAGGGTTTAATTAAAGACAAACAATGTATGTCAAATTCGTGATAGTGTGTGTAGTGTTGTTTTTGTAGATTTAATGTATTTTTATGCATAATTTAAAAAAAATAACATTTGGATAACCTTCTCTATATAAACTATAAGTGTGCGAAATTTCATACTCCTCCGTCCCGCGCAAGTTTCGTAAAAACGGGTACAAAGTTTTTGCTTCACATATTAATATATAGATTATTAGCTCTCAACTGTACGAGCTTTCCGATCCGATCCGAACCCTTCGGAGAATATAGTATGGCAAGGGGACACGCAATAGTGCGTGATGCCGTTCCCTCTAGAGAACCTCTGACGGTGCTTCGTATCACACGGCTTGAGGAATCCATTAAGTTTCTCGCCGTCCACAAAAAAGCCCAGTGAAGCTAAAAATACCTAATGCCAAAAAAAATACGAACTTCTTAATTCTATGTTAGTGCAAAATAAAAGACGGAAAGAAAATTAAAAATACCCTCATATTTTTATATTAGTCCTATCCAGCATTTGGAAATTAGACATTTTCTGATATGCGTTACTGCTTTAAATGTTGTGTGACTCAGCTTATACTCGTAGAGCCAGCGGCAGCGGTACATTCTATAAATTTCCAATTTTCCGGCTCCTTTCAGGAAATCAGCTTCGTTGAACACTGGTCAGTGAAAACATTTTTACCGCCACTATAGCCACTGGTTTCAGGGGTAGAGGTTCCAGTATTCCCATCGGGGGTACATGTTTGTACATGTTCAGTTGGTAGTAAGGCTTGTTTGAAGTCTTACTGGCTAGCTACCACTATCTTATCTTAGTACATATGTAGCCATAAAATTAATGTTGGTAGTATTGTAGTGTTTCGATATTTTAAAATAAATAAAATTAAATAATAAAAGCTGGAGCTCCATGGCGCAGTGAGGAGCTCGATGGCGCAGCGAGGAGCTCGATGGCGCAGTGGTTAACGCGCCCGGTCTGCGAGTGCTGAGGTTAAGCAACTTTCGCTAAGGCCGGTCATCGGATGGGTGACCAAAAATGTATCATCTCGAGCTCCTCCGTGCTTCGGAAGGCACGTAAAGCCGTTGGTCCCGACTACATTAGCAGTCGTTAACAACCACCAATCCGCACTGGGCCCGCGTGGGCCATAGCCCATTCTCCCTACCGATCCATAGGGAAGGCTCGTTGCTCAGCAGTGGGGACATAAAATAAGCTGATGATGATGATGAATAAAAACTGTATTTAATAAATGTAAACAGTGTCATAGCGCTTCGAAACAATTATATTTTTATTTGATTTTTATTTTCTTAACATTATAATTTAAAGACGGCATCCGCGAAAATCCAGCGTCGTGGTAAACACGAGGACATTCACATGACCGATATATTGAGGTTGTTTGTTACAAAAAAAATGCCAGTGACAACCCTAGGTCCTGCTGATACGTTGTTCTTGGTCGTTAACCTCATGGTCCAATAAATACAGAAGTCAAAACATGTCAGGGTTGAAAAAAAAACAATGTCATATAAAAATAATATGCTGAGCGGAAACCAATTTTGGTATATGCATAAGTGATGTTCCTGTGTTTTTAATTTGTATGTGTGATGTATTGTACCAAATAAAGACTTTTTCTATTTTTCTATTTCTAATTGAAATTAGATAAAATTAACTGAATTCAACTTAGTGGATAAAAGCCATTGAATCGTCTCTAGTAATAATAAAAGGGTTGTATTTAATCGATCACCAAACTAACCTAACCTAACCCACAAAAATACTAAGTTAGCACCTAAAAATACAAAGTTAGCACCTAAACTACTATTTAGATGCTAACTTAGCATTTTAGGTGCTAGCCTACTATTTTTTTGTGGATCAATTTATTATTTCTCATAATAAAATAGCGAGAAAATACTCAGTAGTTGACGATTCTGGGTAAAGTGCACTTCCACCTATGACCATACCACTTAACATCAGGTGTGATGAAAGTCAAGTGCTTTCCCGTAGTGAAACATTAAAAAAAAATAGCAGCTAATTTAAAATTACTTGAACAATTCAAATAATGCTGACCGGAATATACTAATAGCAAATATAACACGTGCCAAAAACTTTGAAGCGTGTTTCGTAATAAATAGACGCAATTCATTAGTTTTGTGACAGCTACGAAAGGTATGAACAACCCTTTATAGTGTAAAAGGGTTTACGGATCATCAATTACTTGTTTTAGTTAGCAGACAACAGATGGCACTGACCGTTGGCGCTTTTAATTGATTTAGGAGTTTCGTTGAGGCCGAAACAAACATCAGTCGCTACTAACTAATTCTGTGTGTTGGTTATTTGTTAACATCATTGTTCAAAATGGCTGATAGGACGGTAAGTTCGAAATAGGAAACAGTGATCGACACACACTTTTCGTCATCAAAAATTAAAAAGTTGAACACAGGTAACACAAATTAAGATGCAAATTAAACGCGAGTGTTTAATTTTATTTGAATAAAGATACTTAGATTTTAACTAATAAAGTTTCACACTCCATCGTCATCATCATCAAGTTTCACACTTAGTCGTGATTATGCATTATTATTTTTTGTAATATCGAAAGCTGTGGTTTTCTATAATTGAAAAGTAGTTACGAACTATGCTATACGTGTGTCTGTGTTAGAGGTAGCGATATTTTAAGGACATGTTGTACACTGAATTTTATCGAGAAAAACACCCCCCCCCTATGGGGATTCATGGCCCCTTGATGAAATGGCCGCCATTTAAATTTTTAGATTTTATTTTTACTGGTGCTGCCGAAAAAAAACAATATCTCTGGATCTGGAGGTGCTAAAGACATAAAAAAACAGTTTCTAGTAGGTAATAATATGGCCTAACAAAGAAATAAGAAAAACTGGTAATATAGCAGAGGACAAACCTGAAAAAAAAAATTATTACCGATTTCCGACCAAAAATAATCACTATTTTTTACATTTTGTAACATACTAGAAAAACCATAGAGGGAGTGTTTTTCTCGATAAAATTGAATGTACAACATGACCTTAAAATATTGCTACCTCTAACCTAGACACACTGTATAATAGTCTTTGTATGAATGTAACATAACATAACTATTATATAAGGCCCTTTGTTTCATTATAAGCTTTTGGAAGAATTTAAGACGTGTACGAGAAAGGTAGAACAAAAATATAATTTGACAATAAATTGTGTGTTGTTTTCAGGAAGAAGTGTATTAAGCAACAAAAAATAAGGTGAATGCTCAACGTAATAATAACCGAGCTTGTCTTGCTTTAAGTCCTCGCGCGCCATATGTACGCACGGTCGTACACAAGGTGGCCCGCTAATTATACCTACAGCGCGGGACGGGTTAATGAAAGGAAAAAGTGAACACTTTTTATTATTTTTTCTTTTCCCGCTATTTATTTTTTGTATTTCAACGGAGAACGGGCTTGCCTCCATCTCACCAGACGGTAAATGATTATAATGCTGAAGATGGAAACGCACTTTACCCGGAATCGTCAACCTCGGAGGAACTGGCTATGTTATATTTAAAGATTTTTTGGAGAGAGATTGCTGATGGTTTTGTGCGGCCTTTTCAGCTTCACCGAACTTTTTAGGAGCGGCGAGAAACTTAAAGTTTTCCTCAAGCCGTGGAACACCGTCAGTAGGTTCGGATCGAATCGGAAGCGCAAGCTAAGCCATAAAGCGCTCTAATACCTATATCCGATCCGAACTCCTCGGAGAATCTAGAAGAAAACGGGGACACGCACTAGTGTATGATGGCATTCCGTCTAGAAAACCTCTGACGGTGTTTTGTTTCACATGACTTGAGAAGTTCCGCTCCCTTTAAGTTTCTCGCCGACAACTTCCAAAAAAGTCCTGTGACGCTAAAATAAAAAAAACTTAAAGTTCTAGTGGGGATGGCATCACACAAGCACCCTTTCCCTACTAGATTCTCAGATCGGAACGGGAGCGGAACAACCTGCTCGGCTGTTCCGGCTTAGGTTAACCGGGTCGTGGGGGTGGGGAGAAGTGCCCAGGTACATGTCTGTATCTGGTATAGAGCGTGTTAGATTGTTAGCAAATTAAGGCGTATGGCTGATGGAGGTAAGTGGATTTTATAAGTAAAAATATACAGTTTAAAAAATAGTGTACAGAAGTTTTAAAATAAGTTATAATTAAGAAGTTTTTGGCGGGAAAGTGAAGAGTCATGTCTGCGGTTTTGTTTTATTTTCAAAAAATTGTATAATATCTAATATTAATGTAAAATAATGGTGGATTATTAATCGTAAAGTGTTCGTGAGTGTGCATGAGCCTTCTGTCAGTGTGTCTGGCTCTGAGTACCAACCATTGCTATTTTGAGATAAGTATTTGTGTTTATTATTTAAAGCTTATTGATAATTAAGTTAAAGCAAATAATACTATGAAGTGAATAAATGTTTTGTGAATAATCCTATGCTTTATAAAATAAATAGTTTGCACTTAATACAGTTTATTAGCTCTCTCCATCCTGTTTTTGCCTTATGGAGACAAATTAATATGCTTTATGATAAGTTAAAATGATGAAAATTTGTGTTTATGGCATAATATTTCTTTTTTTTTTTAATAAGAAATTCTAATGTTTTGCTATTTAAGCGCGTGTGAACCGGGTCTACGTACTCTTGTTCTATACGAGTACGAGTACGTTGGGCCTAGATTGTGCATGTATCATGCGAATGAGTAATGCCTATTTTGAGGATCGCGAGGGATTTTTAGCGATAGATGCTGTACAATGCCGCTAATGTTGATCTTATTGACTTAACTAAAATGGCGGTACCGTCCCATTTGGATTTAAAATAAGCCCTACTGCTAAGCGCCTTACTACCGATCAAACCGAGATGTCATCCTCGTAGGGAATCAAACCCGGAACCTCAGAATCTAAGAAAATAGTTTTTTTATTTTTATATTGACTCGCCATAGCCTGCCTGATGGTAAGCAGCCGATGTAGTCCAAAATAATGGAGTGCGCTCCTCACCGTAGAACAGGCACGGTAACAAGCGCACCCATTCATGACGGCCTGCGTAAATGCCGCTTCGGGACTATAGGAGCTGGGAAACACAAGCGCCGGCAAAAAATTCTAAAGCCGAATGGTCTTACAGAGGAACGACTTGCCAAATTTTTAGGTACGAGTACTGACTGTTTGTATAGTATGATGGTGGTTCCTAAGATCAGCACGTGTAGTCCGGGAGAAAGGAGAGGGCGGGATTAGATCAAAAAGTTCTGGAGAACACTCTCCGTAGTAATTCCGGTAGAAGACACTGAAAGAAGCAATGTCTCTCCGCAGCTGGAGGTTCCCAAGAGAGGCTGTAACCTCAGCATCTTCAATAATGCGTACCGCTCGCCTTTGCAATCTGCAAGTGCAATCTGCAATCTGCCTTTGCAAGTGCATCGAGAAGGTATTTAGCGGAGCCGTCCTATAGATGGGAACAAGTTTAACTACTCCATGGTGTTTTCGTCCTCGGAAGGCTCGAGCCCCAGCAGAGGGAACCTAAAAAAATAGGTGATGGTGAGGTTTATTCACATCGCTAGTGTGACGGAGTTTTATGTATTGAACCACGATTTTCGCATTCAACCCGAAGCATCTATCAGTTTGGCTACAGACGCTCATTATTTATGCTCTAGTCTAGTATCTTAATGGTTTATATATTAATTTTATGTCGATTAATGTCATGAGGCGCCTGAACAAATTGCTCCAAACATGAAACTTCCCGCACCAAACGGTACACTTCAGCTTAATGGATGTCGTTGATGATTTATATGAAAATCTATACATAATAAAGCTAAAGAGGGTCGAAAGTCTGTACATGGGAGATATTCGGAAAAAAGTTGACTGAACAGAACACATTCCAACAGTTTTTAGAATTTTTGTCTGTTTATTTGACCGCGCATCACGTGCAATTGGCTGAACGGATTTGGGTGAAACTTTGCACATAGACAGACCATGACCCGCACTAGGATAATATAGGGTAGTTTTTATTCCGATAACAGGTTTCTGTGGGATAGTGTAGTCTTCACGAACGAAGTCGCGGGCGACAATATAGTTAGTTAATAATATGCTAAGAGTGGTAACAAAATGTAAAACACTTGAACGTACTCACATAGTTTTGAGGAGCTCGATGGCGCAGTGGTTAACGCGCCCGGTCTGCGAGTGCTGAGGTTAAGCAACTTTCGCAAAGGCCGGTCATCGGATGGGTGACCAAAAATTTATCATCTCGAGCTCCTATGTGTTTCGGAAAGCATGTAAAGCCGTGGGTCCCGACCGCATTAGCAGTCGTTAACAACCACCAACCTGCACTGGGCCCTCGTGGTGGTTTATGGCCCGTTCTCCCTATCCATCCATAGGGAAGGCTCGTGCCCCAGCACACAGTGTCCGGCGTAGAACAAGCCAGGTGGACAAAAATATATTTTCATGGTTTTGGAACTATATCTATGAATTAGTTAATTATAAAGTACTATAATATATTTTTATAAATAAAATGCAAAGAAATTGTATACAAATATTTTATTTCATGTAAACACGATTTCTATTAGAAATGAAAGGTACAGGAAAAAAATAAGAATAAAATAATTATCTTAATCGCTACAAATATCGACGCTAATTATATATACACAACCTTAGACTAATATATTATATACAAAAATTATAAATCTAACGCTAGAGGTAGGTATCTATTTACATTTAAACTAATTCTCAATATCAGAATCATCGGATGCAGAATCCGATGATTCCGATAGAAGATAGTCTTCCCGAGCTTGTGGAGGTCTTGGTTGGAGTTGGAGTCGAGGCTCTATAGTGGGAGCTATGATGAGCTTTAAGACCTCCGCGCTCAATTTATTCGACTTTTTTTTTTGGTACTTCCCGGAGGCTGTTGATCAGAGGATCAGAAGTTATAATCAACATATTGAGCAAGTCTCTATTCGTGGCAAGACGAGAGCACTTTCTGGTGTTGTGCTCTCTAAACCTCCGGCAATCTTTGTTTCTCGCTTCTTGCGCTTCCTCTGAAAGCTGCCCTATTGGAACTATTGCTGTCTTAATTACCTCTGTACTATGAACAAGCAATTTATGCACAGTAGCAGGCATGTAGTACCACGAGTAAAGACTTAAATAAAGTCTTCTTGTCTCGAGACAAAGCTTGTTGAATTCAACAAGATTTATCTCGAAACCAGAAGACAATGTCCTCAATAATGTATCAAAGTTTTTGATGATTGTAACATCCAATCCTGTGATCTGAGCACTCACTTCGGGGTTCCCGAAAAAACGTCGAGCTGTGTTTCCATCATTTGTGGAACCAAATCCTGGCTTTGGCTTGTCCACAATTAATCCCATTTGATTCTTGAATCGTTGTTTGATTTCGTCTGATCGTTGTTTTACACTTTCTTTTTCCTCTGAAGACCTAGCTTGCCATTTCTTAATATCTAACTTATAACTAATGTGTAAAAAGCACTCAAACGAACGAATCCAAGCATGTAATGTTGACAAACCAAAGCCAAAATTATCCTGGTTGCTATCAACATGCCTTCCTTCATCATTCATCATTCTGGGAGTAGCCCCACAAATATAGCATTTCTGCGATGAATGTGTCTCTGTCAAAGCATTGCATACTTTTCCATCGGTCATTGTCAGTAGTAACTTGTGCTTAACAGAAATTTCAGAACCACCAAGATCACAAGATGTAGGCTCCAAGTTGTTTATTTGTTCCAAAATCTTATTCGTCTCGATTTTTGTCAACTCCGTAGTTTCTTTGGCAAAAATGAATTTAATTGGACGGCAAAACATCGTCGATGATGGTCGAGGATTTTGCCAGATAATGTTATTACCTTCGTCGATTAACCTAAGAGGAACAAACGAATAAACAAAAAGGAACTCATCAGTGTCTTCGCTATTCTCAAATCTCTGTTTGTAAGTGCTATGGCCGGAACTTCCATCACACCCCCATTTACTTACAAGAGTAAACGATGAATTGGGTAGCACACTTGTGACAACATCTCTCTGAGCTTCCACTAAACGTTCTGTTGTTTTATTTAAAATAGCTTGTAGCTCAATTTCTACTCGAGATTGTGTCACAACAATATGCTCCTCGGATGGATAACATGCTTTTTTTGATTTTACAACGCATTCATATGATGGAAACACGTGATGTCCAACTTTCATAGTCCACTTCCTAGTCTGTTTGTATGTGTGAGTTGTTGATTTTGAATCTATATAATACGCTAATGCCTCGTCACTACTTAGCGGTCTATCACTTTGCACAGCACTTGCTTGTTGGAAGCTAATGCATGCATTTGCAGAAGCTGGATTTTCGGCAATGTCTTTTATAACTCTGGCAACGTTCTTATGCCCAGTTGACCGTGCAGCTACCTCTGCAGCAGTCATTAATTCCCCAACACTCCGCGATTGAACTAGATCTTCAACTCTACGTTTCTTAGTTTTAAAAGACGATTCTTCGAAGACTTTTTTAGGTCTTCCGGGTCGAGAAAAGTCAGCGGATGAGGTAGAAGGTTGCGGTTGAGTCGATCGTATGCAGAATTGTATATCTTCGCCTTCCAGCCACAACTTATTCTTATCAAGGAAACGCTCTTTCGACTTTCCCGAGGACACCCATTTGGTAGCAATTTTCGATGAAATGCTGGCCAATTTCACCTTAATTTCCCTTTGACAGTCTTCAGTGATGTCAGAGAAATCAAATTTAGACGAAAGAAACTCAAATAGACGTTCATTTCTTACGTCTTTTTCGTGCTTAAGCCACTCTTCGAAAAACTCTATTTTGTTAACCGAGTAACACTTTTCTGCAAAAAAAAAAAAAAAATGGTTGTACTCAAGTGTGCTACATAAAATATATGTCATAATCATTAATAGCCATGCAGCTAAAGCATATCAAAAATTTAGCCTGGATACAAGAGGATACATGGCTTTTCCAAGCTCGATAAGTTCGAAAACAAAGAAAAACATTGTATTTTTTTGTGTATTCATAGATAGTCTACTTAATGAATATTTATGACACATTAAAAGATTGTAATAAGAAAAATATATTATACATACCTTCAGAAGTAAAATCCATCACTAAACTTTCCACAAAATTAGGAACTGCCACCATGAGATGTTAGTGCAAGTGTCGCTAAAATGCAACTGACCCATTTCTTTAATTGCACTTACCTTTATAGCTTACTTTGATAAGCGATGACTCATCAGTATGGAATGTTAGACGTAAACAATTCTTGGAATCAGGAATTTAGGGGTGTTGTTTACAGGTAGAAAGTACCTATTTCCGGTAATTTGATAATGACTTTTGTCCACCTGGCTTGTTCTACGCCGGACACTGTGCAGCAGTGGGGACAAAAATGAGCTGATGATGATGATGATGACATAGTTTTACCCTTCGGCAAATTTAAGGCATAACGTCAAGCATTGACTTTCAAAAACAGCTATTATTGTGATAATAATGGCAAAGTAACTATAAGCGATTTCATCATCTCAATCATTTTATTTTGCCACATATTTGTCACTAGTTGTCGCCCGCGACTTCATTCGCGAAGACTACACTATCCCACTGGAACCTGTTACCGAGATAAAAAGTATCCTATATCATCATCAGGTCATGGTCTGTCTATGTGCAAAGTTTCATCCAAATCTGTTCAGCCATTTTCATGTGATGCGCGGTTAAATAAACAGACAAAAAATCTAAAAACTGTTGGAACGTGTTCTGTTATCGATTCTAAGTATCCAACCAAATTTGTTTCGAATATCTTTCATGTACAGACTTTCGACCCTCTTTAGCTTTATTATATGTATAGATAGATGGTTTTAGTAATTTATCCTAAAATTTATAACGTTTGTATCATAAATATACAACTGCACTTGTTTCAAATATAAATATCTGACAATATTTGAATATGGCAACACCAAATGAACGATTACCATAGAGCTAAAACAAATAAAGAAACTGTTAGAATGGAAGGGAAAGCACCTGTTTCCTGCTTCCTGCTTTCTTTAGAATGGATTCTATTCTTTTCATTGAATGAATGGTGAATGGCGTGTCTTGCGACGAAGTCACCAAAGAGGACGGAACCCAAGGGAAAACTCTGCTAATACTGATAATACGGAGGCTTAAAATTTTATGATAAGTCAAATCATTCTCATTTTGTGCGTGCCTCCGACTGTGATATGTATAATGTTGCATAAATTGAATTTTTATCTTGTTCCGGCCTTTTCAGTTGATTTTCTTAGTTACTTATTATTTTTTACGAAGGCGGGTTTTTTGTTTTTCTAAATTTTTTTTTAAACATGTACATAATACATCATCTTACATTACCAGCTCATTTTATAATAATAACCAACAACGGCCTTACATGCCTTCTAAAGCCCGGAGAAGCTTGCAATGAAACATTTTTGATAACCAAACCACTTGACCGGCCATTGCGAAAGTAGTTCAACCTTAACAACCGCAGACCAGGAGCTTTAAGCTTTAACTATTACGCTATCGAGCTCTTTTTACAGTTACTGCAGTGGCGGTGGTTGGTTTCGTCGGTCCCTGCATCGGGGCCGGTTCGGGCGGCGATGCAGGGGCTGATGCCTCATGGCCCGGGCTATCATCACGGCCTACATCAGTAGGACCGGGTCAGTTTTGGCGGGGCGACAGGGGTGATACAACCCTGCTGCAGCCCTCGGCGCGGTCAGCCCACCACAGATGAGACGGCGCTGGCCGAGGCCCAGTAAGCGCCAGCGAGCGGACCGCGACTTACGGGGTATAGGTAGGGTGGGCAACAGTGCGATGGAAGCAAAGGTTATCGGCGTCGGCTCTATTGGGCCGACGCTAAGCGCGTTCGTACGCACGGGTCTGACTGGGTCTGGTGATCGACAGTCCTATGTCGTCTTTACTGCAGTGAAACAGGTAACAAATTAATAGTAATATAAAAAAAAATAAACAACTTTACATAACCAGCCCCCCTAGACAAGTGGCAACGCTAATAGAATGGATTGACATAAGTCAACGATACGTATCGATGACGTTTATGTCAATACCCTACCTACAATATCATTCTATTTCATTTCTATTATATTAGCGTTATGTCACTTGTCTATGGGGGGCTGATATTGTGGTCAAATGTTTTAAACAAATAAAAACAAGTTGAAAAAGCCAGTTTCCAACTGTGGTAATCTTGACTTT
This sequence comes from Eudonia mercurella, assembly GCA_963082485.1. NCBI lineage: Eukaryota > Metazoa > Arthropoda > Insecta > Lepidoptera > Crambidae > Eudonia > Eudonia mercurella. Next base: position 7,117,638 of record OY720044.1, on the reverse strand, counting down.
AGAAATTATTTATTGCCATATAAATATCCGTTACCAAGTTAATATTTACATTGGCATAATGCCAGCGATCTCTAATATAGCTTCACTTTGGTAGAATAGCTGGCAGACTACCCAAATATTGTGACCGCATCTAGACTGGTTGTTTTATATTTTTATATTCAAAATTCCAAAAAAAGTTTCCAGCCGATTTTCAAAATTCAAACGCTTTCACGTGTATCGATAAATTCCTCAACTCTTGGTACTATTTCCATCTCGATTCTTCCAAAATCCTCGGAGCTATGGCCAAAAATACGTCTTAGGCGATTTGCATCTGATAATCATTTTCAATGGTAAAACGAGCTTGGCGCACTGTATGAAGATTATACATAACAATAGCAACGTGTACAGCATTGGCATTTAATACAATTGAAAGAGATCACAATCCAATTTGAAAAGCTTAATGACTTGATTGGTTGTAACAAAACGGTCGATTCAAATTGATATTAAATCTTTTTTAATATTTTATTCATAGCTCGGCACATGACTCCACTCCACCTGATGTTAAGTGGAAGCGGAGTCCAGACGCGAGGACAACTGGTGCAGCGTGAAAACAACGCAGCATTAGTCACCCTCACCCTGCCGGCCCACAAGGTGCCTCTTCACGCCTCGTTTGAAGGACCCCATGTCATAGGAAGGAGGGAAAACGTGTGCTGGTAGACTATTCCATCTTTTGGAAGTGCGACAAAGAAACGAGTCACCAAATTTCTGTGTGCGCGATGAAATGTTCGAGACAGTACAGCGGTGACTCTGGAGAGCAGCACGCGTACTCCTATGGAGGAAGGGAGAAGGTTAAAGGATTACATAAAAACTTTTTTGATAATTTAAAGTTTTATTTAACTCTTCACTTGGTGATTTGATGATAATGAGTAAGTACTTGGCCTTCATCTCAATTGATGTTAAATGGTGAAAGCCGAAAGTGGAAGCGTACTTTATCCTCCTCAACTAACTGAGGTACTGGTTATCATATCTCTGTCTGTCCTGTCAGAACACAATAATGCTACTGAGCGCTTTGCGTCATCATTTTTGATGTAGACAGCTAAGAAGTGGAATTCCTTTCCTGCGGATCTGTTTCCTGATACGTGGACCCTGGACATTTCCAAGGCAAGCGTGAACAGGCATTATCTAGGCTAGCAAGTATGCTACATCCTAGGTTACATCATCAGTTATACCATCAGGTGTGATCGCGGTCAAATACTTGGCTATAAAGAAGAAAAAAACACTAGTTGGGAGCTAGCCAGGCGGACTTAAAATGTCCATTGGTATATTATCTAAAAATGTTGCCATAACATTAATGTTGGTAGCACTGTTGTATTCCGTCAGTTGGATACACTTGAAAGCTGTCTATCGGTTCTCAAGCAGGTGATGTGCGCTTCCTTCATCCTTACATTCAGCCTCATCATCATCATCATCCGTAGAGGAATAAAAAACGGCTTGAAAACTTGTTACAACTCGGAAACAACTGCCATCTACCATCTTTCTAATATTATATTTTTTAAATACCCATATTACTTCTGAAGGTCCACAAGTCACTCACACCCAAAATTAATACGCTGACTTGCTAATGCATTGAATAGTTTAATGTGAAACTCAAGTTGGAGTCATTAATCAAGCGACGGTTACCACACGCTTAAACGCGACAATGTTAATTGCGGCTTTATCGAAAGTTCGTTTAAAATTAGTTTTAATTACGTAGACACATTAGGGAACCGTGATCGCTGCAACTTTGAATTAAACTTTTTGACCAACAAGTAAGTGTTATAATTTAATTCGTCATTGGATCACGTTAATGAAAACGAGAAAAAAAAGTACTGCCATTCCTGTACCAAATCTCTATCTTTGTCAATAGATGGCGCTAGGTAGCGTATTATGGGATCGGCTGTTACTCGCTCTTTAGGGTTACGTTTTATTATAACATAATAATTAAAGACTATTATTATGTGCATATGACTGCGGTGTGAAATAAAAGTTACTTACTTACTTACTATTATAATAACAACAGTACACAAACAATTACATAGTATCTGAAAGTTTTTTCGTTTAAAACATTTCAAAAATGGCAATTATTGAAAACACTTTTATGGCCGTATTGCTTTTGTTCGTACTAATAGTAAAGAGTATCAATATTATTTTGTCAACACAAACAGTTACAAAATATAACTAGTTTTTGGGAGACCGGTGCCTAGGAAAGATAATATATACCTGCCTACTTACTGTACTGTTATTACTCCAATTTGAATATCAATTTACTCTCTTGTACCTACTGTAATTTGAAATGAAGTTTACATAACGGGAACAAAACACGGAATATCTATTCCAAGGTCATATCGTAGTGACATCAGTGTTGTCGCCAAAAAATAACATTGAATTTCATTGTATTTTAACTGGATGACACGCCCTTCTTTACCATTGGGCACTCTGGGCAAGTGCCTAGGGCCCCGCAATCGATGGGGCCCCCTTGTTCCTGCCAGATCACTAACTGATCCGATATTACCGATCTAAATATATTTGTTTTGCGAAACAAGAATTACTAATTGAATTTTTTGCTTTTTAATTCAAATAAACCAGGGGCCTGACACTGGCAACTCTATCTGGCTGCAAATAAATAAAAATACCAGTTGAATAAATCTAGAGTTTTTCTTATCTACTCCTTTTGCCTGTTTTACACAAATTCAAATTCAAATTCAAAATCATTTTATTCAGTTTAGGCTACAAGTAGCTCTTGTGAATGTCACTATGCCATCGGTTCGTAAGTCTACTCTGGGCGGGAGATCTTGTACTGAGAAGAACCGGCAAGAAACTCAGCAAGTGTCCAGCTCTTTTCTCCCTTACAGCGTCAAAAATATTGGAAAATGCCCGATCATAGCAGGACACTTTCCATTACAAATAAACACAAAACATACTTATGGAAGACAACCACAACATGTAAAAAAAAAACAAAAAATAAAAATTCTAGGTTAACAAATTTACATCAGGCAAAAGTTTCAATTTCCACAATGTCATACAGTACCACTACAGTATTCTAGTAAAAGTCAAAAATTGTTTCAGAAGAACAAAGTCAAACTATAGTGAATAATACTAAAAATAAGATAAGTATGCAAGAGCAGACCAGCCCCCACAGGCGGCACCCGTTCACGAGTATGACATATGAATCAGCCATCGCTTCGCTCAACCACATTTTAGGGAACGTAACGACCCGACGCACACGCCGTCACACTAAAATCTAGAGTAGCATAAAGACCCCATTATCCGTAAGTGCAGGGCCTCCAATAGGTTAAAGACGGCCCTGGATGACACCAAGGAAACATGTGGTCTGAATCAAATGTTGCTTATGACAAAAATCAATTGTTGACACCTATTTTTAATGATTAAAGAAAAAAATTTCGATCACTGGTTTCTGTCGAACACTGCTGCCACTTTACTGCCATTTATTTTCAAAATGGCGAACGTCCTTGTTTTGTTTATCAACGTCTTTTTGTACACACGCATGCACATCAGACTACCACAAACTGACAAATTTCCACAATAAACTTTGAACTTTAAGAGTATGGCATACGGTTGAACATTAATTGAAGAAATTTGACTTTTGTACTACGTGTATACCGTATACCTACGTATACTATTATAGTTTTTGTTCTTCCAGCTGTCAGCGTGATCGAGTAACAAACATTTGAAAGGTTAGTGCGGTTTGTAGGATTTACGTCGACATGTCCACTAAGCCAGGCCATTAGCCATCGTTCGAGGAGTGCCACATTCTAATACGGCTTTATCCAAGATTGGGCGATCTGTAAACCATTACGTTGAAAGAACTATTGTGAACGGATTGACAAAGGGTTGGACGTAGTTTCTGTCTTATCTACGCTTGTAATTATCTATATTAATACGTGATGCAAAAACTTTGTACCCCTTTTTACGAAAATTGCGCGGACGGTGGAGTATGAAATTTCGCACACTTATAGTTTATATAGAGAACGATTGCAGAATGTTGATATATTTTTTTAAATTAAGTATCCATAAAAAATACATTAAATCAATAAAACAAACATTACACTCACTACCATGTATTTGACACACACGCTTAATAATACGCAAAATACTCTTTTCAAAAATTTCAAAAATGGAAAAGGAGCGGCCGAAATCTGTCAATGCCAATCCAAACTCATATTCTATCTTTTTAATTTTTAATTGCTTAGGATACAATCCGTGCAGCCTTAATAAAATTACGGTTTAGTAGTACTAGTAGTACGTAATTATACGATTATAGTATACAAAAGGTTTGTTTTGCTCATTAGATCCTTATTTTTGAGAGAGGTTGATGATTGCATTAGACGGCATTTTCAGCTTCACCTGGCTTTTTTGGGGGTGGCGAGAAACTTAAAGGTTTCCTCAAGCCATGTAAAACGCACTTTTGGAGGTTTTCTAGAGGGAACGGCATCACGCACTAGTGCGTGTCCCCGTGCCCTACTAGGTTTTTCGAGAGGTTCGGATCGGGGATAACAAAAGATCCCGATGGGTGGAAGTGTTACTGGGAGAGAGAAACCTCAGCAGGCCTTACTAAGATACGATATGTACAAGTTTTTTTTTTTGAGAGAGTTTGCTGTTTGCCTCAGGCGGCATTTTAAGGTTCCTCAAGCCATTTGAAACAAAACGCCGTCAGAGATTTTCTAGATTCTCCGAGGGATTCGGATACGAACAACAAACCGAGGGGGCTTCTAAAGACTACGTTCTCGGCTCAGGTTGACCGGGTCGTGGGGGTAGCGAGAAGTACCCAGGTACATGTCTGTACCTGGTATAGAACGCGTGTGTACCTAGTGGAATTTAATGGATCGGGCAGGGGGTATAGGTACAAAAAGTGTTGTTATAGATTGTGTTTATCGACCATTTTTGCCTTAATCAAATCCTAGTTTCGCTAATGCCTACACTACACATGTTTTAAAATGTATTTCTTCTGTTTTTATACAACATCTGAAACAGTATGGAATATTCGAGCAGTCCACCAATTGTCTGGCAATAATCCAATTGTTCACCGCATAATGGATTTGTTCGATTCGTTCGATTAGAATAAATCCTTCAAATGGACTATCGGTTTCAGTGTGGAGCTTTTCTGAAATGCTGAATGCACCTAAATGCTAGTCATTAGTTTAATAAAGATCCTCTGGTTACACAATGATACGTGTCAACTGTTTTTGAGGAAGTGCCATCTAGTGACTAACTTTCGTAACTATAGGCATTTTCTTTGTTTTATGGTTATGTGCGATTAGCACATTTAGCCAGTATTAAAGTAATTTTTCTTAAAAGCTATTATACATATAAATAAACAATATTTCCTTCCTGTATGATGATGATGAATGATAATAGAAATGAAAAGTGAGAAATTATATACCCCCACCCCTAGAGCATCTCAGTAAAGATGTGGGGCTTTACTAACCCCACTCGGACTTCTTGTGAAAATTTGAGAAGTGACGTTGCACTGTTTTGTTTCATTTGCCAACACTCACGCACGCTCACGAACACTTAACGGTTAATTTTCCACCATTATTTCACATTAATATTCAATATAACACAAATTTTAGAAAATAAAACAAAACCGCAGACTTGACTCTTCACTTTCCCGCCAAGAAGTCCAAACTAGACACTTAGTAGCTGCTGATTGATCAGGGGGCTTATAATCTAATTTCAACCTCTATCACGATACCTTTCAAAGATACTCGTATTTACGCTTGTCATTTTGCATAGACGATTCCAAATAAATGTCAATTTGACGATGTCGTTCATTCAACATCATTTAAAAACGTCGCGATCGCAATCACTGACACTTAGGAATCAGTTTGAAGTTCTTGATTCTTTCAAACGTCAAATTAAAAGGTGTTAGAGTTAGGCAAGAAGGGGGCTGAAACAGACTTTATATGAGAATCAAGCATACAAACAAGTAAGTAACAGCACGACTACAACACTTTACTAGACAAATTAGACGGTGTGCCTGATATCCACGCTTCATCGCTCTTCAAGTGGAAGTCGTCGCTGCATAGGCTTGTTTCAATAGACTGACATGATGCCATGTAATTTTTGCAATTGTAAACATTTTCATTTTATTTATTTTTTATTTCGTAGTTTTTTAATTTGTATTGATTTCCATAATGTAATTGTAATTTTAATGTAAAATTTAATTTATTTATCAACAAAATAATGTATAATTTTCACAATTTAATTTAATTTTACATGTTTTTTTTTATGATTTGATTTAAAGTTTAAGTATGTTGTTTACACGTATCTGTGGAGTCTACCTATTTTACTGAATCCATGTAAAAACTGAATGGCTATTACTGTAAATCTGTTTTGTGTAATAAAATTAAAATAAATAAATAAAAAAGTAGATAGATAGATAGAAAGATAAATACTTTATTGCTCACACAAATAAAAACTAAAAACAAGTACACATAATCTTAAAGCTAGCATGGGCAAAGGCGGTCTTATCGCTAGTAGTAGTATAGTACTAATAGTAGTAGTATAGTATAGTAGTAGTATAGTGTCCTTATTAAAACAGACTACACATAACACATATTATAACCACAGATAGCATTGGCTATACAAATTCTAGTTCACGCTTCAAATTTTGCACTGGGCACCTAGTACTTGAGTGCTGAGTGCCAGTTTTGTTTACCATTATGACAGCTCATTGCGAAAGGTAATTAACTTGGAAGACCAAAACACGAACCTTAGTTTAATCCCCAATGTAAGTACATACGTCTTGATGGATGTTTACCTGAAACAAAAGAAGAATAAAATTACAAAAAAAATAATATTAACCAATGTGCCTTGTCTACGTTCTTAATAGGGATGTTGGCAATACCAATAATTAATTGCAAAACATTAAACGTATATATGAAAACACGTGACAGCTCTTTAGAACATTAACCAATTTTTTATTTCATCTAAGCATGAATTTCTATAACCTAAAAAGTTAATTGACGTAACAAAATAGTGACGTCATAGTTTCCATTCCTATACAACTTCTATTGAAAAAAATATTTTTTACAGTTGCTTAAAAGTGTCTCTATTGACTAACCAATAAACTGTCTAATTAAATAAATGCAACCGGAAGCGTCGTCGGTAGCAGATGTATATAGGTTGTATAAAAGATATCGCAATTCAATATCCTTTTCTTCGTCAGACTATTGGCGTGAACCTATAGGTTAATTATAATTAACACAAGCCTATAAACCCTTGAGTGTCGAGCGACCGGCCACCGGCCGATAACAATTAAAATTCTATTGTGTCTTGTATTCACGCAGACGAGCTCTTAAGATTTCGGAATGGTTTAACAAGACTATAAGCACATAGCTATAATAATTATCTATTGAAAATAACCTTGATATTATCACAGTCTATCTATCCTCTTCAAGAATAAGATTTGCTATTATGACGACATTGGGATAATATTCGTAATTTTACGACTAAAGAGGCCATAGTTGTATCGGCAGGATACTTTAAACCATTATCGACCTTATACTACACAAGTATTAAGTCTTAAATTGCGTACGAAGTCCCAAGGTAAGCTCCATTGCCTTAGATTTCATTAGTCTAATTCTACTCATTCACGTGTAAACAGATATAACCGAGAAAATGAGTTTATTATGTAAATTGTTCTTCGGTACTGTTTATATTCGCCACTCAGTTCCAAGCCACTAGGTGTAGACCTAAATACCTTCCTGATTATTATTAATTGGGTACTAAGCTTTTAGGAATATATAGGGTCACACTTTATCGACTGCAAATATTTTGAGGATAAATTCAACAAATAAACTATTCTTATGAAAAAACCTTAAATTTTTATACGCTAGCTTTCAAGAAAAACGCCAAAAGATATTTCGATTAAAAATAAAAATAAAGCACTTTCGATAGTTTCAATTCAAAGGAGCCGAAACAGAGAGGCCGCAATACCTTCACCGCTTACACGTGCCCCTAGTTTCATTCAAAAAAACCGACAGAGAGGCCGCTCTTAAAAATATTACAATTTTTGTGTCAGGAAAAGTAAAAAAAAAACTAGCCTGAATTTTTTTTAAAATGCTAGCCAGGGCCTTATATCTCTGATATAATTAGATGTTTTGTCCAAATATTTGCAGTTGATAAAAAGTGACCTTATATACAGCCTAAAAAGCTAAACTAAAACTAAGAGCTAATGTAATCTAGGTACATCCAAGTTTTAAGTAAGTCTACGTAACTCGAAACATAATACTTGTGTGGTGTAACATATATTTTTGATGAACCGGCAACTGTGTTTTGGCATTACGTCTAAACATTTTAAATTAAAGATTAAAAAGAAAAATAAAAATTGCACTTTATATTCGATTAGCTTTTAGTTATATTATCTAGTTTGCAAATTGTTTTTATTTAATTAGATCAAGTTCATAGACTTCAGCGAATAGTAAGATGTTACTTGTACAGCGCCATCTCTCCTTTGACTCCGGTAGCTTATGAGCTACGAGTTTGCTACAGCTCCCGTAGCAGAACAGCGCCAGTGCGGCAACGTGCGGAACTATATACTTAAGAAAGCTCGTAGCAGTTGAGAAGTGAAAAAATATAAGAAAGGACGCTTTAATAAAATGCGGTATCATTTTTAAACTTTTAAACATCAATTAACATTTAATTGTTGTATTAAAGTCTCAAGTTAGTCTAATTCAATAACGTCTCAGCAGTGTTTTGTCTTTCTCCAAGTAGTCTGTAGCACAGAATAAGGAGACTGCAGAAGGTAATGTTGCAACAGCGGCATTCGAACTTGTTTGAGATGGTCCGAGATAAGATAAGATAAGATAAGTTAAATAAACTTTATGGTACACCAAAAAACAAACATTTGACAAAAAAACTACATAAAAATACACGTACAAAGGGCGGTATCACTAAGAGTGATCTCTTCCAGATAACCTATGGATAGACAAAAATTATTTGAGTTTGAAGTAGGCTTGTCGTCGCGTCGGTGCACCATAAATAATTATAGTATAAACACAGCGATAAATCTATATATTAATACGTGTAACAAAAACGTTGTACCCCTTTTTACGAAAATTGCGCAGTATTTATAGTTTATATAGAGAAGGATTGCAGAATGTTAATATTTTTTAAAATGTGCATAAAAAATACATTAAATCAACAAAACAAACATTACACACATTACCATGTATTTGAAACACACGCATAAAATTCTTTAAAAATTTCCAAAATGGATGAGGAGCGGCTGAACTCTGTCAATGCCAATCCAAACTCACATTCTATCTTTTTAATTTTTCATTGCTTAGGATACAATCCGTGCGGCCTTAATAAAATTACGGTCGAATTTCTACCACTGGGCGATTAGTGGTCGTGGTGGTTACTAGTGGTAATAATAAATACTTAATATACTATTAATACAAACAACTACATTACAATACAAATACATAATAAGAATGCATAATCTATACTAATATTATAAAGAGGAAACCTTTGTATTTTTGTATGTATGTATGTATGTATGTATGTTTGCAACGAATAAACTCAAAAACTACTGGACTGATTTAAAAATTATTTCACCATTAAAATGCTACATTAACGCTGAGTAACATAGGCTTTATTGAAAAAAAAAAAGAATTGCGGTATGAAGTCCGCCGGGTCAGCTAGCATAATATAAAAGCATATAACAGTAACAATGATTTTTGGGACAAGTAATGATCCTTCAGTACGTTTTACAAGTCGATCCCATGTCCGTAAGAGGGTCTAATGTGTGCTTACCTTCTACGGTCTCCTTATTTTATGACTGTAGACAGCCTGTTTTTGACGATCATAGGTACATTGAAAAAATTGTGTACGTTTAAAAATAGCGGAATCGGGACCCATAATTATATTGTTGAGTTCTCTCTTGCCTCTGTGTGTCTTGTCCTCATGGTTATAACCAACCAGACACAGAGGTCGTGGGTTCGATTACCAGCCGCGGTTTAGTATGTTTGTATTCTCTGTTGGGTTGGTGGTAGGCACGGGTTTGTTTGTCCGCCTGGCTAGCTACCACCATTTTATCAAAATATTTGGTCATAACATCAATGTCGGTAGCATTGTTGTGTACGGGCACCTAGAGATAACATAGCCAGTGTCTGAGTAGTTGAGGGTTCCGGATGTCTTCGGCCTTATCGTCAATAAGGGTCAGGTGAGATTAAGGCCAAGTTCTTACCCGTAGGTAATAAAATAAAATAAAAACTTTTAAATATCGGAATATCGTCACTCTAACTTTTTTCCAGTCACACTTTCAAATATTTGTTGAGTGGAACTCAATATTGACACTGAAGCAATTACCTTCAACGATGTTCTCGGGGGTGAGATAAAACGTTAAAATATATCGATTCCAACTTCCAAATTCTCTTCAAAGTTGTTAGATGTCATAAAAAAGAAGAGTAGCTAATAATATATATCAAAATTTGATTACTTAAATTCTTTCGACGCCGAAAATTAAGGGTATATTCCAATATACACTGCGAGCACTGTCCAGTGTTAATCATCATCATCATCATCATCATCAGCTCATTTTAATGTCCCCACTGCTGGGGCACGAGCCTTCCCTATGGATGGATAGGGAGAACGGACCATAAACCACCAAGCGGGCCCAATGCGGGTTGGCGGTTGTTAACGACTGCTAATGCAGCCGGGACCAATGGCTTTACGTGCCTTCCGAAGCATGGAGGAGGCCCAGTGCTCTTACTGGTGAGGAATTTGTCCCGTTATGGACTGACAGTATTCATCCGCAGTTTCCTAGGAAAATATATGACGTCATAAATCGTCGCCATTTTTGTACTGTAAGCACTGGCATTTTCGACGTAAGGTGCTCTCAGTGCTTTGATCACGTGATCAACAGCGTCCAGAAATGACATGGATAACAGCATGGATGACTGTATACTGGACTGCGTTCCGTTTTAAACTGTAACCAGTATAGCTAACTATAAAGGAACGGCTTCGCAGTATACTAAATTGACGTCACACCTTACAGTGCTCGCAGTGCATATCGTAACATACCCTTTATTAAGCTTGCAAAATATTTGTACTTAATATTTATTGTCATCGCCACAAACGTCATTGTGGCACCGTGACCTCAAAGTCGCGTACTTACCGTTTTTCAAGCGCTCATCTGAAATCTAGTACATAATTGATCGAAGGATTAAACGCATGGACTCAAGGTGCCTAGTACGATGTTTATTGGATTTTCGATCGCGTTAATAAAAACAAAAATTTGTATTACAAAAACACAAATGTTGAAAAAATTTTCCACGAGCAGAATTTGACCCTGCACCCTTCTGACATACCGGGTCAGGCGCTCCTCCAATTGAGCTATGGTGGTTCTAACCAGCCCGCCGAAATTATTCAACACTATTTACTTTGAAAGCCAAAGGCGCCTATTCACCATCACCATCAACAACTACCGTCGTTAAGATCCGATCATAACATTTTTACAAATATTATAACAAAATTTGCGTTAAAATTATATAAACAAAACAAAAACATTTAAAAATTTGTATATCAAAATTTTACCTCTTCTCGTTTGTCACTGGCGCTATATCAGGCGCTGTATCAATGCTATACAAATTCCCGTTTTCGTTTACGCGACCGAATGGGGAATGAAACTTATACTCAGCATCCCGACACAGGTGCCTTTGTAGTTATACTGTACCACTGATGAACCAACGCTTTCATCATTGGCTCTGTCGAAATACTAGCGTCGCTGTGGTGGTGTTTGTTCACAGCACCACAACAATACAAGCTGGTGCAGGGTTCTAGTCGGCCTTCACACATGTCATTCACACACTTCATGTTTCCTTATTGTTAGCTTATACCTTTAAACGAGCAATTCGTGTATATATAGTCTGAATCTCGGAAACGGCTCCAACGATTTTCATAACATTTAGTATGCAGAGGGTTTCGGGGGCGATAAATCGCTTTAGCTAGATTTCATTTTTAGAAAACGTCGTTTTATTTATCCGTTAAAAAATACCGAGCAAAGCTCGCGCGGTCATCCAGGTACTTATTTTTTATTTATCATGGCGCATTGGTTGACGCGCCCGGTCTGCGAGTGCTGAGGTTAAGCAACTTTCGCAAAGGCTGGTCATCGGAAGGGTGACCAAAAATGTATCATCCCGAGCTATTAATCGTAGCTATCAGCTTACTCACCACGCTTACCAAATGTGGGTTAGCACTTAGCCCGACTTGGTTTATTTAATTAAACTCAGGACCTCCCGAAATCTGGCTAAGCCCTTTTCCACATGGCCGCAGAGGCAATCCTAAATATACATATACATTTAGTCCGGTGACGCTGAAAATGCAACCTGAGGCAATTAGCAAAATCTCTCCAAAATAAAACATATACATATGTATAACACATATGTTTAATGTATAAATATATATCATACTATAATACACACACATATTATAATATATAATATGAGCAGTAAACCGAGTTAATTATACCACTTACAACGTTACTACTGCGCCGTCTGACGGCAGCCGTTCAAAATTTAACGCCGCCATTATTACTGTAATGATTGTAACAATGAGTTTTAACTGCACGAATTTAATAAAGAGGTATGCTCGAAGAGTTTATAATACAATTTGATTTGAATTTTTTGATATGTAATGATAGCTATTTGTGGAATTAATTTCGTGAAATGGGACGGAAGTATGTGTAACAGTGTAACAAGAAGTCGGGGAAGCGCGCAAGCGCGCAATATGTAAAACATTATTCTGCTCGCTTTCTATATAAGCAATTTGTGGGAGTGGTTTCGTGAAATAGGACGGAAGTATGTATAACAGTGTAACAGAAAGTCGAAGAAGCGCGCAAGCGCGCAATTTTGTAAATTTAAAATAAATTCATGATGACATATTATTATTATATGTGTACGGTTTACTGTACATATTTATTATACTTTTGCTGACAGCACAAACGTCACGCGCACGCGTCATTGACCCGTGGCAACATAGAGTATCATATTAATTATTATAATAAATTACTTATTTTAAAACCAGTGCAATTTACAACGCCAGCCAACTCGGTTTAACATTAGAGAAAAGAATCGTCTATTTTTAACTTACTTGTAACCTTTACGTAAATACATTTCTACTCTCATCTATGGTGATCTTTTCATCCTGCACTCCAGATAACTATCTACTACATCTCAACAGTGTAATCATACATTCTTTTTGGTCCTTCGACAACTAAGATTTGGGAGTTTTTTGTCTCTTACTCAGTGGCGAATCGGTACACCTGGCCTCTCACCAGCGAGAATCCCCAGTGGTATTGAGACACAGGAGCGCACACACTGTTTAAGAGTTCATGAACGCCTGGATCTGGATACGACCAATTTTCAAGATTTGAAATTGTGAAGATTGCGAAACTTCAAGTGGTCTTCGTGTCGTGAACCAACGCCGCCTGCCCTGCCGCTGTAAACTACGTGCCAGGATTGGTGAACTAACTATATCTTCAACTAACTAACTTCAACAACTACGTACAACAAACAACATGGATAAATTGGAACTTCAATCAAAATGTTTCGATAACATCAAGACCTTGTGTGTCAACTATCGCAAGGACTCTTTGTCTCGGAAATCTGAAAAATATCTCAACATTCGTATGTCGTCGCTGACGGAGCAGTGGAAGGACTTCGAGGCGAGACACGCTCTCTTAGTACTTGAACTTGAAGATAAAACTATCAACTATTTCGCCGATGACATATACGGCAAAACTAAAGAAATATATTTAACAACTAAGACGGACATTCGAGATAAACTTGAACAATTGGAAGAGCATAAACGCAATGTGAAGTTTGACTTAACTGAAAATCCGGGAGAGACTTCTCAAGAACAAGAAGATGAAAAATCTGTGAAAATTCAATATTTACTTAACAAGCAAGAATGTAATTTTAATGCTATACACCGTGCTATGTCCAAAATTAACGTCTCGGTCGTCTCTGCAAAATGGGAGCTGGAAGATAACTTAAATATTTTAAAATCTAAATGGGAGCCGATCGATAAACTTCACTGGGAAATCGACTTTCAACTGAAAGGGTCCAACAACCAGTACTACGATATGTTCTCGGATATTGAAGACAAATACGACGACTTACGGAAACAACTTCACTCCAAAATTTGGTCAAGTGCTCATTATCAACAGTCAGTACCAAAAATGGAACTTCCCGATTTTTTTGGTAACTACAGCAAGTGGATTTCTTTCAAGGATTTATTTCTTGAAACCATCCATAACAATCCAGCAATAAACAACGCGCAGAAAATGAAACATCTGAAAACCAAACTGAAAGGGGAAGCCGAAGGCCTAGTGCAACATCTGTCTGTCAGCGCTGATAACTACAATTCCTGCTGGGAAATTTTATTGCAACGTTATGATAATCGACGCTTGCAGTTTTCATCATTTTTCAACGCAATGGTTAATCTCTCTGTTATCCAGCATCCAGACGCCAATAACCTCAAGAAAATGCATGACGTCATAAAGGAATGCATGAACGGAATTGCTAACATCGGATTGGATACCTCAACCTGGGATCCAATGATCGTCCACTTAATGTTACCGAAGCTGGATTCAACAACTTTAAATGATTACATGAACGAAATACGAGATCATCGAGAGCTACAAAATTTACAAGATTTTTTATATTTTTTGGAATGCAAGTTTATGGCATATGAAACTGCAAAATCTACTAAAACTGCCAAAGGAAACACTACTTCAGAAAAAACATCATCTTCATCATTTTGGAAACCAATTAACAAACCAACTATGAAAAAAACTAGTTATGATTTCAAGAAAACTTATCATACTGCATATGGAAATTGTCCCAATTGCAACGGAAACCACGTGCTTATGCAATGTGACAAGTTCAATGACATGGACACGGCGCAGCGGAACTACACAGTTGCGAAATTAAAAGTTTGCAAAAACTGCCTGTTCAGTCATAACAATGTGGAATGTAAATCGTCGAAAACTTGTAAGGAATGTAACATGAAACACCATACGCTGCTGCATAACTCCAACTGGAAATCTTCATCAAATGGGAAAAATAACAATATTCAACAACCAACGACATCTAAACAACAAGCTTCTAATCACTTATCTTCTGAGAACACCGAGATTTTATTAACTACAACTCAACTGAAAATAAAAACTATAGATGGAACTTACGTCACGCTTCGAGCCCTTCTTGACCAAGGTTCACAGGTGAACCTTATAACTGAAAACGCTGCCCAGCTACTGCGACTGCCCCGAAGGAAGATGGCCGCCACCATTTCGGGGGTTGGCTCTGTCTCTGGTGATTGCAAGGGACAACTAAACTTGAACTGTACATCGATTCACTCTGACTACAGTTTCGAAATGCAGGCACTTATAATGAAAAAACTAACGAACAACTTACCTAATATCACCTTTGAAAAAACTAACTGGCCGCACCTGGAAAACTTAAAACTAGCCGACCCTGAGTTCAATATTTCTCGCCCTATCGACTTGTTACTGGGAGCCGATGTATATTCTGAAATTATTCTCGATGGAGTTCTGAAAGGAAGCTGCCAATCTCCAGTCGCACAACAAACTCATTTAGGTTGGATTCTATGCGGGAAAATGAAAACCTTTAACTGTCATGTCACATTGATTAACTTAGAAGAACTAACTAAATATTGGGAAAGCGAAGAAATCCAGAACTCTGAAGATATTTCTAAAGATGACCAGTGTGAACATTTTTTTTCACAAACTGTACAACGTGATCCTGAAGGAAAGTACATAGTGAAGATGCCTCTCCTTCCGGGTTATGAAGAAAAATTGGGATCATCAAGGTCAACTGCTATTTCTCAATTTATTCAATTGAAAAAACGACTAGCAAGAAACCAAAAACTATCAACTATGTATAAAGATTTCATGAAAGAATATGCAGATATGGGTCACATGACGCCAGCGACTCATATTACACCTACCGATTGCTACTTACCACACCACGGCGTTTTGAAAGAAAGTTCTACAACAACTAAATTGAGAGTTGTATTTAATGCATCTCAAAAAAATTCGAGTGGCTACAGTTTGAACAGCCTCCTGGAAAAAGGACCCAACCTTCAAAAGGACATTCAAGCACTAGTATTAAAGTGGAGAACTTACGAATTTGCGTTTACTGCCGACATCGAAAAGATGTACCGCTGTATATGGATTCACGAAGATCAGCAAAACCTGCAAAAAGTAATTTGGCGAAACTCTCTAAACGAACATCTTCAAGAATTTAAGCTCTGTACTGTGACATACGGTACAAAACCCGCCCCGTGGCTAGCCCTGCGCACCCTAAAGCAGCTTGCCATGGACGACGGCCACAAACACCCGGCTGCTGCAAAAATTCTAGAAAATAGTTTTTTTGTTGATGACCTTATCAGCGGGAACAACTCACTTGAAGAAGCTAAAAGGCTGCAAGAGTCCCTAATCGCTTTGTTGAAGGGCGGGGGGATGAACCTGCGCAAGTGGTCCAGCAACTGTCCAGCATTACTAGAAAACTTACCTAAAGAGCAAATTTCAACAACTAACAACTATGACTTCAAAAACGATGAACCCTCTAAAACTTTAGGACTGAGATGGAATACCGACACCGATACTTTCCACCTTGACTGGCCTGTAAAAGAAAATTCGAAGCAACTAACTAAACGATTACTACTTTCGGAAATATCAAAATTCTATGATCCGTTGGGCTGGCTCTCTCCTGTGACGATCACTGCAAAATTATTATTTCAAAAACTGTGGACAAGCAACATCGACTGGGATGAGAAAGTTCCCCATGATATTGAAGTGGGGTGGACAAAACTAAAAATAGAACTGCCACACATTAAACATATAACATTAAAGCGATGGATCGGTGAAACAAAACGAGGCATCGAATTACTGGGATTCTGTGACGCAAGCGAGAAAGCCTACGCCTGTGTTATCTACAGTCGCGTCACCGATACAACCGGAACCCCAATAATTACACTACTTGTGTCGCGAACAAGAGTTTCCCCGATAGCACAGAAAACATCGTTACCAAGACTTGAGCTGTGTGGAGCTTTACTGTTGGCTAAACTTATGGAAAAAACTCAGCAAGCTTTATCTGAATACAAACTAAAAATACAAGCCTGGTGTGATTCACAAGTAGTTCTAGCTTGGCTCCAAGGCGAAACATCTAAACGAGAAAAATATATAGCCAACAGAGTAACACAAATCAAACGCATTATACCTACAACACAATGGCGTTACGTCAAATCTGAGCAAAACCCTGCAGACTGCGCGTCACGTGGCATGTTACCAAGCAAACTAGCTAAATTCGACTTATGGTTTCAAGGACCTACGTTTTTGAAAGAAATCAAAACAGAAGAAATATTGAGCTGCAATACATTTTACACGAATATTGGAAATATACAACTTTGTCAGAAAGAAACTTTACTGGATAGCGAAAACGAAAATTTTATAAACAAACTGTTAACTAACTTTAGTTCAATGACACGAATATTACGAATAACAGCATGGATACTTCGTTGCACAACAAACTCATTTAGGTTGGATTCTATGCGGGAAAATGAAAACCTTTAACTGTCATGTCACATTGATTAACTTAGAAGAACTAACTAAATATTGGGAAAGCTCGAGTCACTAAAAATTATTTTCTGTTTGAAATGCATATACCGCTGATAACTAACGAAGCCTTCAACCTATACCAAGCCATACCACTACCTGTGAAAATAGAGAAAACGGCGGCATATGTACGAACAACTTCAAAATACATCGCAGTGAATTTAGAGAAAAATATTTATATCTCACTGAACGAAGATGACCTTGCCCACTGTCGACAACAAAAAACTAATAAATACATATGCAAAACAAACAAACCTGTGTTCGATATGCATAGCAATAGTGCTCCGTGCGAGGCGAAACTGCTGTCACATCAAAACATCCAGCCCTGTGACGTTGAGAGCGCGTCATGCAAGGACGCGTGGATCGAGTTGCATACACCTAACAAGTGGCTTGCCATATGTTGTGATACGTGTGCATTACGTACCATATGCAATAATGACGTCATTTCATACACTATGACGTCATCTGGAATAGTGACGCTCCCACAAGGATGTGTACTACAATCAAAGGACTTGTCTATCTATTCGCATAACCACTACAGCAGTCGTATGAAGATGAACTATAACATCGCTACGACTTTGGAAACATCAGTAAACAAGATAGTCAACTTATCTCATCACAACACGCCACTTATATTCAGATCTACAGCTCGTGAAACAGAACATATAGAAGAAGACATAACGAAACTGAAGGAACACGAAACAAAGTTGCCAGCCATATCAAGTCATGACATACATCAATACGTCATCAGTTACGTATTAGTGACGTCGGCTGTTGCTGTTTTGCTTGTGTTGGTTGTGAGGAAATACTGCCCCCACTGTTTAAAGAAAAACAAGAGAAGCTCGACTGCTGTCCAACGACCACACCCGGTAGACATTGAACTTCAAACCTTTTATCGAAGAGACAACAAACAAAGCGAAGATATCCAGGTGGTAGCACCACCGCCGAAGCCGCCTCGAAGTCTCAACGCCGCAACCAGCAATGTTGCATTCAACTTCGATTAGTGTCATTATTTGCTTTGTTAAGGCTCTTCTTTTCTCTTTTCGTTTTAGTTAACTTGTTTTGTTTTCTTGGGTTGCCAAGATGTACGGTTTACTGTACATATTTATTATACTTTTGCTGACAGCACAAACGTCACGCGCACGCGTCATTGACCCGTGGCAACATAGAGTATCATATTAATTATTATAATAAATTACTTATTTTAAAACCAGTGCAATTTACAACGCCAGCCAACTCGGTTTAACATTAGAGAAAAGAATCGTCTATTTTTAACTTACTTGTAACCTTTACGTAAATACATTTCTACTCTCATCTATGGTGATCTTTTCATCCTGCACTCCAGATAACTATCTACTACATCTCAACAGTGTAATCATACAATATGTGACATATTGTGTCATTTGACTATCAAAGGTCATTTGATATGTCAAATGTCTTCTAATGAGAATTTACTGCATTTATTTTATCTATACTAATATTATAAAGCTGAAGAGTTTGTTTGTTTGTTTGTTTGTTTTTTTGAACGCGCTAATCTCAGGAACGTTCGAATCAGGTTCGAATTAAAAAATTCTTTTTGTTTTGAATAGTCCATTTATTGAGGAAGGCTATAGGCTATATTACATCACGCTATGACTAATAGGAGTGGAACAGTTGCTAATTAACGCGGGTGGAACCGCAGGGCACAGCTAGTTATAAAATGATATACCTGACCCATTTTTTTCAGAATATTATGTTAAAATTGCTTATTACTAAGGTGAGATGTCAAATGTTACACATCATATGCGACTACTGTAAGGCTCGCTCGTTTTTTTATAAGTTTGCTAAAGGACTGGTTATCAATATCATCCTATAAACGCTTTCACCATATCACCAACGTTAATAGTTATGTTCCGATTGTTAAAGTTAAAATAGCTAGTTCCTCAGAGTGGTACACACTCCTACATATCAGAGTACCACAAACTGTCAAATATCCTCAATATATGATTATATTTACACATAATTTTACGCAAATATTGTTTCAAACAAATTACAACTTAAAAAAAGACAAAGCGTTGAAAAATCTCCACGAGCGGGATTCGAACCCGCACCCCATGACATGCCGGGTAAGGTGCATTGCCAACCATGCCATGGTGGCTCAATCCAACTCGCCGAAATTAATCAACACTATCTACATTACTTCATAAGCCAAAGGGCCCTATTCAATGTCGACAATTACCTCATCGACATCCGATCTCAATATTTTTACAAACATGGAAAGATCAGTTAAGAATTAGGCAAACCATATCTATGATTATTTACATATAATTCGATGTGTTGATTAATTTCGGTGGGTTGGATTGAGCCACGATGGCATGGTTGGCAGTGCACTTGACCCGGCATGTCATGGGATGCGGGTTCAAATCCCGCTCGTGGAGTTTTTTCAATGCTTTGTCTTTTTTCAAATTCTCAATATACTTTAAACTTTATGTATATGGCATATGGTTGAACATTTATTGAAGAAATGTTACAGTTTTGTATAGGTTAATTTGCAGGAGTGTTTACAATTTCAAACAAAAATACCTGCTGGTGCAACAACATTACATATTAGGTCCTTACCTATGAAATTGGTATTTTGTAAGAAGATTTTTTATAAAACTCTATTTTTCATACTAACGTTTTTTAAATTTTCTTAGCATCTACTTAGGTTAATACTATAAAAAATGTAGGGCAGTGTGTTTGTTTCACTAGCTAACAATAGCAGACCCTAAAAAAAAACAAGTACCTTCAAAGCTACAATGAAACAAAAGGTCAATTCCGCTAACAAATAAAGAAGTAAATTTAAAAAAATATATTTGGACAATAAAGACACAAAATCAAAAATCATTGTTATTACTGAAACTTAACTAATATAGTCTAAATGTGTAAGATAATATTAACAACCGGCATTGAGTTTTAGAAGTAATACACCAATTAATGAGTGAGAAAAAAACGCCAATTTCATAGGTAAGGACCCAATATTTTACGTTTACTTGAAAGGGGGCTTGTTCTCTTTTGAATTTTTGAAATATCCCATGAATATACTTTCGGTATTTGCCATTGAAACGGCAAAGCAATTAGAATCTGAAAGAGGATAAGTTGATTAAATTGCTCCTCTGCAGCCGTGGGGAAGCAATCAGCATTTAATTGGTAAATTTGCTGAAGTTCAAATAGACTTCAATTGAATAAATTTCACATAATATATTTCGATTTATAGCATTCTAACGATGGCCGCCTGCTATTGGCTCAGGTTTTACTGCATAGAGGTTTGAGGTTCGATGGGTTTTGATGATGTTTACATGATAACAAAGACAGTAATATTTTAAATAACGTATCCCGTGATCTTGATGGCGATGGTTAACGCGCTCGGTCTACGATTACTGAGGTCAAGCTACTTTCGCATACGCCGCTCCTCGGATGAGTGATCGGATGGATCACGCGGAATCCTCAACTACTGAGGCACTAACATTGACGTTATGGCGACAAATTTAGATAATAAGGTGGTAGCATACCAGGCGGACAAACAAGCCCTACCACCAAACCAATTCGAATACGAAAACATGTATGCGGACCTTCCGACACTAGGCAAACATCTATTATTTAATAATTGTGCACTATTTGTAGGTTTGTTTTTACACTCAAAGTTGGACTATTTCCTGGTATTCCTCTCGTCAGAGGTTAATATATTCACAAGTTATCAAAAAGTAATATGCACGCGCTCTTTGACAGACCGGCAGCCCGATTCATTCGCTAACACCAAAAGTGACCATTGTTTGTGAATAAATGCGATAGTCCGTTTTGAGAATAAACCGCGCAACAAAAAGTAGTGCACAATTATTAAATAAATACTATGGATGCTTTCCTGTTAACGGACGGTACGCAATGTTTAAAAAAAGATCCGGTCCGTTAGTAATTGACAAATTATCAATTGGTGGCGCTAGTGACAGACTAAGGCATAGTCTGTTCTTAAAAGTTTAAGACTGAAAACGAACAAAATGGAAGACGAACTCCAAATTGTGATGGTAATTAGAGAGGGGGGATTAATTTATCGTGACGATAACCGTTTATCTCCGTTTCGATTGCTCGGAACTTAAGCTTTGAATATTAATAAGGAATATTAAATGCGATGAAATAATAATCTCGAAATTGTTTATATCAAAACTGAAGATGGCACTTGATATAAAAGAATTGCTTCAACTTTGACTCGAACCCCTATTGTCTATTTACAGCTGTCTGTCGACTTTTGTAATAATTAATTATTTATTTTACATATAAAACACATTAATATTAATAAAATGTTTGGACGATTCAAAAGCACTTTTCTTAAATTTATTTAAATAGAAAATTTTGACTTTTACTTTTATTAAAACAGACTTTTGTAATAATTAATTATTTATTTTACATATAAAACACATTAATATTAATAAAATGTTTGGACGATTCAAAAGCACTTTTCTTAAATTTATTTAAATAGAAAATTTTGACTTTTACTTTTATTAAAACAGACGATGCACAAGACATATACTAAGGTGAGGTTATCTCTAGAAGAGATTCCTTCCTGCCAACCCTGGCTGTGGTGCGTAACGGAAGTCTACATCAAGCAAGTAACATGTTGATGACTGATTATCCTATCCATCCCTTATCCCTATAATAGATTAATAGTAATTATGAAAGGGATTCTTACCATGTTTCTTGTTTTTTATTGTGTATTCGATATTTCCGCCTCTGTCTAGTGGTTAAGACCACCGGTTAAGTCCCAGAGATCCCGGGTTCGATTACCAACGGGGGGTACATGTTTGTGTACTCGGTTTGGTTGGTGGTAGAACTTGTTTGTCCGCCTGGCTAGCTACCACCATCTTATCTAAATATGTCACCATAACATCAATGTTTGTAGCATTGTTGTGTTCCGACAGCTAGAGATAAGATAGCCAGTGCCTCACTAGTTGAGGATCCCGGGTGAAGTGCGCTTCCACCAATTGACCTTATCATCACTTAACAACAGGTGAGATCAAGGCACTGTGCTTACCCGTAAATATAAAAAAAAACCGTTAAAAATAATCTAATGTTAGTGACAGTGATAATTTAAAAAGTTATACCTATGACTGATGCTCTTAGTAGTACGTATAGTAAGTACTTTGACCTACTCTTGTAGATAGACAGATAGATAAAGACCTTATTGCTTACAATATAATACAAAATATAAATAACAGAAAATTTAAAAATAAAAGTAAGCAAAGGCGGTCTTCCAGACAACTTTTGAGGCTTATGACAAATAAGGAGACAATGAGAGGTATTTTACCTATTTACTATATATTATCTATACTAATATTATAAAGAGGAAACCTTTGTATTCTTGTATGTACGTATAAACAACAACGAAGCAACGAATAAACTCAAAAACTACTGGACCGATTTAAAAAATCTTTCACCATTAGAATGCTACATTAGCGCTGAGTAACATAGGCTATATTAAAAAATAAAGATATGCGGTACGAAGTCCGCCGGGTCAGCTAGTACTTAATAAAATAATATAAGATATACATATACATAATACCTATTAATACATATTGTTATAATAAACTACATATACACATACGATAAGGTTGTTGCAAACTAAGACCTAGCAATAGAAAAGAATGAAGTATAATCTTAAAAGTGGCAAGTTTCTTGGAGTGACGAATATCAGGCGGGAAGTTATTCCAAAGGCTAGTAGCCTTAACCATAAAAGAAACCTGTAGTGAATTTGTACCAATAGATCTTAAGAAAACAATGTCTTAGGTATATAAATATCCAGCTTATATAAACCGCGAACTTATGTAGGTATTAAGTAGCTTACATGTGTGACATGAAACATTTATACATATCTATATACTATTACTTGTAACTTTGTTTGTTTGTATGTCGGGGCCCGAGGCTAATGCTGGAACTACTGGTCCAATTCCAAAAACTATTTCACTGATATTTTGCTATATACTTTGTGGGTAACATAGGCTACATTATTTTAATATTAATAAAAAAAGTCTTTTTAAATCTCAAATCCACGCGGACGAATTAGCAGGTAAAGTGCTAGGATATTATAAGAGAATGATGACCTCCGTAGCCAAGTGACTTGTATGCCTGACTTTGAGCGGCGCTAACTCTGAGGTCCCGGGTTCGATTCCCGGTCGGGTCAATGTCGAAAACGAACTTTTCGATATTGTGTCGGGTCTGGGTGGTTAAGGTACCGTTATTGTTAAGTAGACCACTAGCTGGCTATTGGTTTGCGGGGCCCATAGCGCAAACGCCAAGCTGTCAAGGTGGAGTACCCCGTCTAGTCGGGCGTTTTGCCGAGCTAGTGTTACACTTGCGATTTTGTTCCGCTTTGGGAAAAGGAAGAAAATCCCAAATGCAAACTCCAGTGGGTGTTGTAAAATAAAACTATAGAATGTTTCACGGCTAGGTAATATATTTTATATGATCACTTAAATTTCTTCAATACCATAAATGAGACTTTGGTTACAGGTTAATTTTCACAAAACTTGACAGGTTAATTTTTACAATACTTTTAAATAAATTGGGTTTTAATATTAAGTTCTTACACAATTAATTTATAACTAATCTAAACCGTTTTAACAATAAAACACCCTAGGGGTCAAAGTGATCCAGCAGGTTAATGAGACTAACATTTTAATTCATTTTAATAAGTTCTACAAACAACCTAACCAGCCAGCTAATATTTCAGCGGTGTGAGCTATGGTCGTGGGGGTAGGGATAAAGCCAGTACCGTCCGGATGATTCCACTAATGACCTAACTAACCTTTACCGAGGAGGTAAATAAATGATTTTGAGTAATTATTAAATCCGAGAAACCGTGGGGGGTTTTAGGTAATTAAATTAAATATTAATGGGCGCCAGGGTCGTAGAACCGACCCGAATCTGGAGACGACGATGACGATGTAAGCCGTTATTGGTCGAACTCGAAGATCCTCAAAGTAGTGCAATCCAACTCACCCGACGGGGGTTGGGTTGTAAGTTCAAAGATAAAAAAAACTTAAAAAGGTTTTAAACAAACTTTAAAATGGGGAATAAAAAAAAACCGTCCACGCCTGCCCGTCCGCTAAGCGGAGTCAGCCGTGTCACTGCCGTCGACCCACACCGGAGGAGCTTGCCGGGGCCGGCCGAGGAGACGGGTCTCGCGTCCAGGCTACAGGCTACAGGCTCGAAACCAGTTCTGGATCCTGGCGGCGAGACGAATCAGCTCGTACCTCTCCTGTAATTGACATTACGGGGCCTTAGCACTATACACTCAGTAACAATCATTGGAACCGGTCCCGCAGTCTACTCTGTCACAAATCCCGAGCGGCAACCAGTCAGAATTAGGAGTTGGCTATTCAACGTGGTTGACAAACGCATCCTAGCGCTGCGATTCACTTATACACTCACACGGGTCCAGCAATATTAATCAACATTTTACAATCTATCGCTAACCACATTAACTATAATAAAAGGCTCAACAATGCCACTAGATCCTCACCCAACAATGAGTTTTGTTACTGGGGTCGTACCACGAACAGCATTAACTGGCCCATGATCCAGTGGTGTTTTTAATAACCATGCGGTTTACCAAAACTAGGCGTGGGCGCCGCCGTCGCAAGTAGCAACCTCAAAATCAATGTAACTCATAGGTCATTCATAGTAAAAAGATAACTGTGACGAATGGATGACAACGTCCCGAAGGTAATCTATTATCAAGTAGGAACTTACGTGGTGTGGTAAGGGGGCCAGCACGTGTCGACAAGCAGCGGCAGACAGCGACGACCGGGAACGCCTGTTACAAATGCGTTCACGAAATCCTGCAACGAAACGACCACTGTTTATCACGTTCACGAAACCTCCCTGCCGACGAGGCCTTCTAAATCACCACCAATTCATCACAAGTTCTTACCGAAGTATAAAGTTTCCAACTGCCTGGAGCGTGATCCCGTATAAGAATGATCGCAAAACCTTACAACTCGCCTGGTGCCGTTTTCTGTATCAGGCTAGAAATTTACCCATTATATGGGAAGAATTATGAATAACAATAACATCGCGACCATTGACCTTTCAGCGATCACTCTACAACCTTATGTCAAATATGACGTTTTCACAACTCGGTCCGAAGCTGAAATAAAAGGCGACTAATCCAACGACAATAACCGCCTGAACCCAACGTTCAGCCACTGCAAAACGGCAACTTTCAAGTACCTACAACAACATAGATGCTGGCAAACTCAACAACGAATTTATAGTAACCAATCATAATTATCTGTATGAACGCTAGACAATCCCAATATTACTCCAATTCAATTCCAGTGGTTAATTACCCCATTATTTATTTAGGCGGAATTCTTTTCTTCGATTGCCACACCACTCCCGCAGAGAATGTTCACCATATCGATCGATAGATCAATATCGAAGCTTCTCGAACAATACATACACTTCCGTTTCCGGTTTCTACTGAATTTAATTAAATTAGTAAGGTAAAAATATTAAATATTAACTCATCAAGTAGTTTGTAGTTCAAATTGCTTTTGTAACTAAAAAGAATAAAGTTTTATCATCAAATTATTTTATAGTTCGTTACATTCTTCGTGTTGCCACCACCAGGGGCCGCCACGGTAGGCTGCGTAAAATTGTCTTTGGCAACTGTCAAAGTTTACATGTTAACAAACAACCTCTCAGCTATTTTCCTTTTCTATTTAATTGATTATTTAGCTCAAGAGTATATTAAAAGCCGTTTTATTAATTGTAAGTGCTAAACAAATGGTGGAGTGATGTGTATTATATGTCAGTCGAAGCTAAGAGTCCAAATTATGGAGATATAACGAATTTCATTCAACAAACTACATTGATCCATTGATCTAGGAAAACTAATGTTTACAGGTAATTCTTATATTATCTAACTAGTGCCAACCTATCTGTAATATAACAGAGGCAGGCTGGGTTTCAAATTTACAACGTAACAGTACCTCCCCAACCACCAGAGATTTGACCGACTAGGGCAAATCTCGACGCTGGCCCTCCAGCGTTACACCAGACTACAAACAACCAGGCAAGAAAAAAAACAACCAAAAGAAAACCCTACCCATGTAGCTGCACTACACAATAACTTAAACGTCCCTGTAAATAGCTATAATATATGCTATGACAGTTAAAACAAGCAAAGCTCAGACTTGTGTACGACAATCCTCCATATTCACAATCCTATCAATACGAATATCCTAACACATACTTCTTTATAAATAATATACTAATAAACATATTAAATATACTTACTAATAAATAAATAATGTTAGTAAAAGAGTATTAGTACACACAAAAACCTTAAGCCTATGTTAGTAACATGTTAGTATGTCAGTAATAATAATAAAAATAAATAAATAATAATATCTAAAAAAAACTCCGCAGTGAAATGTGTGTTATAATATACAAATACATAAACCTAATAAATTGGTGGCTATACAGTTAACAGATTATTACAGTGTCACCAACCGCACTGATGCCTTGCTTTAAGGCTTTTTGTACCAGTCGCTAAACCGCTGGGGTGAATGGCTTATTTTTTTTTTTAAATATTTGTTACTGAAATAGGCACACCGAATTGTGTGTTATAATATACTAATACATAAACCTAATAAACTGGTGGCTATACAGTTAACAGATTATTACAGTGTCACCAACCGCACTGATGCCTTGCTTTAAGGCTTTTTCTACCAGTCGCTAAACCGCTGGGGTGAATGGCTTATTTTTTTTTTTATATCTGTTACTGAAATAAGCACACCGTTGTTCTACAGGGTAAGTCTGATCCATTTACCAACATGGAAAAGACGAAGCCCTAAAATTTATATAAAAAAAAATATATAAACAAACGATACCTACACTATACCTAAACATCTATGTGCTCCTACCTTATAATCGGTTAAATATTTAATGTTATGCCCAGCCGTGAACAAAAAAAAAAAATACCACCCACCCCCCTAAAACTTAACATTAAATGTTGGCTAACCGCCTCCCCCTTACATGAGTGGCGGTTATTCGCCCCAAAATTAATCCAGCCAATAAACATGTTCCAACAATGCAGCCTACACGCCCGCCAATAAATGGCCTCCAGCCTCAGGACTATCATCACGCTGCCTTACCAGCGGTCCGGAGGTTTGACACCTCTAGCATGGTGTCTAACCTGCAACACAACTAAACCAAACAAAAAAATAGTGTCTCCACGCCAAAAAGTCGAGACCTTCCAATGTCAATTAAAAACCAACAAAACTTCACAAATTCAGCTCAATTTTAAAGAGCTTTCAGCACCGTGGCATATACAGTCACAAGTGCTAAAAATATCAGCGACTTCAAGGCATATACAGCCCTCCTTCGTCACTTTTTAACCTTCAAACAAACAAAACACCACTATGGATGCTTTAACCCGATATTATTAAAACAATATAACAAAATACAATTTTCCACTAAATACTTTTAACTATAGTAGGTTAATCCTCCCATGAAGATTTAAAGTCCTTGATGTGCCATTGACCAAGGTTTTTACCGGAACTACAGCCTTCTAATTCATACACTAGGGGTGAAAGTTTTTTCCTAATAAAACATTTTTCATACTTAGGAGCTAATTTAGCCATGAAAAATTTGGAGGCGTCACTCTGGGGATAAGTCTTTTTCCACACAGTGTCACCCACTTCAAATTCTAAGGGCCTCCTCCCATTGTTATAATGACGAGCACTACGACTATGAGATTTAACAAGCGCGTCTTTCACCTTTCCGAAGATTTCGTCTAAGACACCCAACTGGTTCGCGTATAAACTGCGGGAAGCGCAGGCTAATGTGGGCGGTCTATCGGTATTATTCCCGAAGACCTCTCCGCAACTAACTGCCTCTCTTCCATGAACCAGGAAGAATGGGGTAAAACGTGTTACTTCATTAGTAGAGGTGTTTATCGCATACTGAATTTTCGAAATATTGACATCCCACGATCTATGGTCGTCTTCCACAAGGATCGATACGGCGGTCATGATAGTACGGTTATAACGTTCAACTGTGTTAACGCTTGGGCAATAGCGAGGCGTAAAGTGAACCTGAGGTACTTTGTACTTCCCCAACAAAGATCGAATTTCATTACCTGTGAACTGCGTTCCGTTGTCCGCTATTACCGTACGGGGTATGCCGTGAACTAAGAAAACGCCATCTTCAAGTTTCTGCGCTATAGACTTACCAACCGCTCTTCGTAAAGGAAATAGTAGACAATACTTCGAAAAACAACATACGACCACAAAAAGATACGTGAAACCCGCTCTGGACCGTGGTAAGGGACCTACTAGGTCGATACTTATAGTTTCGAATGGTTTAGAGCAGTCTTTCGCGCTGCCTAAGAGACCAGGAGTTGGCAATTGTGAGTGTTTATATGCAGCGCACGTATCGCATTTCCCGACGTAGCTAATCACATCCTTATACATGTTAGGCCAGTAGTAACGTAGTGCAAGTCGTTTATAAGTTTTAAATACTCCGAAATGTGGAGATAATTCACCGCTATGGTGACTCTTTAATAGCTCAAGTCGATTACCTTCCGGTACCACCTGTTTCCAATCATAATCACTCGCCACACCGAATTTGTTTTTTGAAAATCGAAAAAGTTTGTTATCTTTAATAATAAAGTTAGGGCACGACCTAGGAGTACTAACACACTTGTCCCATAACTTTTGGAACCAAGGGTCCTCGTCGGGCACGCAAATTTCCAGCACCGGAACGGCACGCGATAGAGCATCTGGGACTACATTGTCCTTGCCTTTGCGGTGCTCAATGGTAAAGTTATAAGGGGATAACCGACAACCCCAACGGGCTAAACGGCCCGTAGGATTGGTTAAATTAAAGAACCACTTCAAGCTCGAGTGGTCGGTTATCACCTTAAACGCAGGACCACCTTCCACATAAGGACGAAAGTGTTCTACGGCAAAGACCACCGCTAGGGCCTCCCGCTCCGTCGCAGAATAATTGCGTTCGGCCGAATTAAGTGAACGACTACAATATGCTATTGGATGTTCCTCTCCTTTTATAAACTGAGTCAGAGTGCCCGCTATCCCAAAACTGGATGCGTCACAATGAATCTCAAATGTTTGGGAGAAATCGGGACAAGCCAATACGGGGGCAGAGACCAACGCTGTTTTCAGAGTTGCAAACGCGGTTTCAGCCTCAGAAGTCCACTTAAAGGGCGGGGCTTTTTTGCTTGTACTCGTGAGTGCGTTCAAAGGGGCCGCTATAGAACTGAAATTTTTAATAAAACGTCTATAATATGACGCTGTTCCAAGGAACATTTTCACCTCTTTCCGGGTTGTAGGTGTTGGAAAGTTGACTATTGATTGAACTTTCGACGGGTCAGTGTGTAAACCATGCTCATCTACCCTGTACCCTAGATATTTCAACTCCCGCCGAAAGAAACAGGATTTTTGTAAGTTAATCGTTAATTTTGCCTGTCTTAACTTTTCTAAAACCCGATTAAGAAGCGAAATGTGCTCCTCAAACGTAGATGAACAGATAATAATGTCATCTAAATAAACAAAAACCTTATTATTAAACTCAGGACCAAACAGTATGTCCATTAACCGTTGTTGGGTGGCCGGTGCACCCGTCAACCCAAAGCACATGACTTTAAAATGGAAAAGACCTCTGCCGGGGACGGTGAATGCGGTTTTTTCCATCGATGAAGTGGAGTCCATTTCAATCTGCCAAAAAGCCGATTTTAAATCAATCGATGAAAGGTATCGCGCGTCACGCAACTGATCTAAGATGTGAGAGACGTAGGGAAGTGGATAGGCATCTTGTTTGCTGACTGCATTCAATTTTCGGCTGTCAAGGCAAAATCGCCATTCTCCGTTTGGTTTAGGAGCTAATAGCACCGGGTTATTCCACGCGCTCTTGCTAGGCTCTACTACTCCCATCTCTAACATCTCATCCAGCTGACGGTTAAGTTCTTTGAGGCGTTCAGGTGATAGTGGATAATATCGCTGTTTAATCGGAGGTACATCACCCGTGTCTATCTTATGAGTCAACAGGTGGGTACGTCCTAACCCTTTAGCCTCAAAGGACACCTTCCTAAACTCATTAATTAATGACTCCGCTTTCATCCTCTGAACGGGTGTTAATTCATCAAACGGCTGCAGGTGCTTAACCTCTGAGACGAAAGTGCGGTGTTTAGTGTCGTGAAAATACTTAAAAGGCAATTTTTTAAAAATTTTGGGAGCCAAATTGAACGCCTTCCAAAAATCAACGCCAAAAATCATCGGTGTGGTAATGTCAGGGATGATATAAAATTTAATAACTTTAGTCACTCCCATAAGAGTAACCGGTAAATATAAATAACCCTCTACGGATGCACGCGAGTCATTGGCTGTTACGATGCTGCCCAAGGAACCGTCAATGTGTAAAGTTGCACCAGCTTTTATGAAATGTTGGCCAACATCGGAACCCAATACTGATATGCAAGAACCAGAGTCAAGTAAACCGTAATAATTCGCATTATATATCGATACCGTTAAATGCGGCCGACCATCCTCGGTAGTCTTATAACATACTGAATTTACTTTATTAGAATTTAAAAATACTTTTAACCATTTTAAATAGTCGGCCCAATCGGACTTATTGAACCTATGGCTGTAGTTCCGGGAATTTAGTTTTTTGACTTGCAGTTCGGACAGGATTGACCCCTATCCTCGACCGCTTTTTTAGTACAGTTTGGGCACGAAGGTGTTCTCACACCCTTTTTACCGCAACGAAAACAAACTATTTCTGTGGATTTGCAATTGGACAACGAATGACTCTTCACCCTACAACGAACACAAAACAACGTTGACTCTCCTTGCACGGCTTCAATCCTTGGTGACCCCTTTGGAGCTTGGTAGGCTAAGTCGGGTGCGACAAAAGAAGTTGTTGGTCTCGGCGGTTCGTGGAATTGTGCCTTGCTAACGAAACCTAGCTCGAGTTGTCTACACTTCTCCTTTAACTCCTCCAAGGTATTGACCGCCAACATTGACAACGCTGTCGCGTACTCCGGTCGCATGTTAAACTTGATCCGTGCCAAACGATCAGGCTCCGCCACACTATAGGACAGCCTGTTAAAAAGATTCTCCATAACTGCTATGTAAATGCAGGACAATTCAGTTTGCCCCTGCGTCCTATTAGTGATTTCAGATATGAGACGCATGTCGTAATCCGGCGGTGCAAAAGCTGTAAGTAACTGTTTCTTCAGCTCTGGCCAACTATCAACCGACGCTTTTACACCACGGTACCACAACAAAGCGCCATCCGAGAACAAATCCAGCGCAGATTTATGTAAGGAAGCCTCGCTTATACCCCTAGCCTCGCATAGTTCCTCTAAACGCTCAATAAACGCTTTAACGCAACCTGTACCATTAAATTTACAGTCAAGAGATCTGACTGTTGCATCCTTTTTACAATTATACACGATTTCAGGGGTAGGTTCAACCTCACGTACGTTCGGAATTTCTGATGCCGATGTAAACGACGCTTGGAAGCTCGCAAAAATTTTATCTATTTTAGACAAATGGTCGTTAAGTTCTTTGTCAATGGCTTTAAACTCGGAACTAAGTTCAGGTGGTGCAGTTACCCTGCTCAAACGATGAAAGAGGTGGAAACTTAAGGCTTTTATACGTTTAAATTTTTTGAAACTGGAGGGATGTTTAAGCAAAACTTCGGCAATCCCTGCTAATTTGGCTTTAATAATCTGCAGTTCGCTTTTTGGATCCCGATTAGTCTCTACGATATCGTCCGAGGATACAAGTTTAATAAGTTCCCTAATTTGAACTCGTAATTCTTCTACCGTTGTCGCAGGTTTTGCATCCCGAATCTCTACCTCGTAAGTGAGCTCGTCTTTATGAAGTAAGTTAAATGAAATTGGGCGTTCCATTTTAAAATGTAAGAAAAAACCAAAATATAAGCTGGCTTCCGCAATAGGCAATTTAAATTTAAGTACGCAATAATAATCCACAGAAAAATAGTAATAAACCACAGAACACGCAGTATTATAACAATAATACAATTAAACAAATGTATTGACAAAAATTTCAATAAACACCAGTTCAGGCAAGTTTAATTAGCGTGGAGACCTATCACAACAACATAAAATATTCATAAAACACCAATATAAAAAAATTCAAACAAAAACACAAATATAAAAATATCGGATTTCGTGCTGTGCACGTAAGACGGTTTTTCTTAAAAACTAATCCCCACGGTTCTGGAACGTTACTGGTACTCTGGCTTATAAGTTATAGCAATAGACATAACCTCTATCCCTAACCAAAACACACGTTGAGTGCGCCACTGTTACACTTGCGATTTTGTTCCGCTTTGGGAAAAGGAAGAAAATCCCAAATGCAAACTCCAGTGGGTGTTGTAAAATAAAACTATAGAATGTTTCACGGCTAGGTAATATATTTTATATGATCACTTAAATTTCTTCAATACCATAAATGAGACTTTGGTTACAGGTTAATTTTCACAAAACTTGACAGGTTAATTTTTACAATACTTTTAAATAAATTGGGTTTTAATATTAAGTTCTTACACAATTAATTTATAACTAATCTAAACCGTTTTAACAATAAAACACCCTAGGGGTCAAAGTGATCCAGCAGGTTAATGAGACTAACATTTTAATTCATTTTAATAAGTTCTACAAACAACCTAACCAGCCAGCTAATATTTCAGCGGTGTGAGCTATGGTCGTGGGGGTAGGGATAAAGCCAGTACCGTCCGGATGATTCCACTAATGACCTAACTAACCTTTACCGAGGAGGTAAATAAATGATTTTGAGTAATTATTAAATCCGAGAAACCGTGGGGGGTTTTAGGTAATTAAATTAAATATTAATGGGCGCCAGGGTCGTAGAACCGACCCGAATCTGGAGACGACGATGACGATGTAAGCCGTTATTGGTCGAACTCGAAGATCCTCAAAGTAGTGCAATCCAACTCACCCGACGGGGGTTGGGTTGTAAGTTCAAAGATAAAAAAAACTTAAAAAGGTTTTAAACAAACTTTAAAATGGGGAATAAAAAAAAACCGTCCACGCCTGCCCGTCCGCTAAGCGGAGTCAGCCGTGTCACTGCCGTCGACCCACACCGGAGGAGCTTGCCGGGGCCGGCCGAGGAGACGGGTCTCGCGTCCAGGCTACAGGCTACAGGCTCGAAACCAGTTCTGGATCCTGGCGGCGAGACGAATCAGCTCGTACCTCTCCTGTAATTGACATTACGGGGCCTTAGCACTATACACTCAGTAACAATCATTGGAACCGGTCCCGCAGTCTACTCTGTCACAAATCCCGAGCGGCAACCAGTCAGAATTAGGAGTTGGCTATTCAACGTGGTTGACAAACGCATCCTAGCGCTGCGATTCACTTATACACTCACACGGGTCCAGCAATATTAATCAACATTTTACAATCTATCGCTAACCACATTAACTATAATAAAAGGCTCAACAATGCCACTAGATCCTCACCCAACAATGAGTTTTGTTAGTGGGGTCGTACCACGAACAGCATTAACTGGCCCATGATCCAGTGGTGTTTTTAATAACCATGCGGTTTACCAAAACTAGGCGTGGGCGCCGCCGTCGCAAGTAGCAACCTCAAAATCAATGTAACTCATAGGTCATTCATAGTAAAAAGATAACTGTGACGAATGGATGACAACGTCCCGAAGGTAATCTATTATCAAGTAGGAACTTACGTGGTGTGGTAAGGGGGCCAGCACGTGTCGACAAGCAGCGGCAGACAGCGACGACCGGGAACGCCTGTTACAAATGCGTTCACGAAATCCTGCAACGAAACGACCACTGTTTATCACGTTCACGAAACCTCCCTGCCGACGAGGCCTTCTAAATCACCACCAATTCATCACAAGTTCTTACCGAAGTATAAAGTTTCCAACTGCCTGGAGCGTGATCCCGTATAAGAATGATCGCAAAACCTTACAACTCGCCTGGTGCCGTTTTCTGTATCAGGCTAGAAATTTACCCATTATATGGGAAGAATTATGAATAACAATAACATCGCGACCATTGACCTTTCAGCGATCACTCTACAACCTTATGTCAAATATGACGTTTTCACAACTCGGTCCGAAGCTGAAATAAAAGGCGACTAATCCAACGACAATAACCGCCTGAACCCAACGTTCAGCCACTGAAAAACGGCAACTTTCAAGTACCTACAACAACATAGATGCTGGCAAACTCAACAACGAATTTATAGTAACCAATCATAATTATCTGTATGAACGCTAGACAATCCCAATATTACTCCAATTCAATTCCAGTGGTTAATTACCCCATTATTTATTTAGGCGGAATTCTTTTCTTCGATTGCCACACCACTCCCGCAGAGAATGTTCACCATATCGATCGATAGATCAATATCGAAGCTTCTCGAACAATACATACACTTCCGTTTCCGGTTTCTACTGAATTTAATTAAATTAGTAAGGTAAAAATATTAAATATTAACTCATCAAGTAGTTTGTAGTTCAAATTGCTTTTGTAACTAAAAAGAATAAAGTTTTATCATCAAATTATTTTATAGTTCGTTACATTCTTCGTGTTGCCACCACCAGGGGCCGTCACGGTAGGCTGCGTAAAATTGTCTTTGGCAACTGTCAAAGTTTACATGTAAACAAACAACCTCTCAGCTATTTTCCTTTTCTATTTAATTGATTATTTAGCTCAAGAGTGTATTAAAAGCCGTTTTATTAATTGTAAGTGCTAAACAAATGGTGGAGTGATGTGTATTATATGTCAGTCGAAGCTAAGAGTCCAAATTATGGAGATATAACGAATTTCATTCAACAAACTACATTGATCCATTGATCTAGGAAAACTAATGTTTACAGGTAATTCTTATATTATCTAACTAGTGCCAACCTATCTGTAATATAACAGAGGCAGGCTGGGTTTCAAATTTACAACGTAACACTAGACGTATGATTATGCCTATATAAAAGAACAGTACCCCGTGCACAATACAAAGACCACTTATCCAAGCTGCAGTTGGCCGCTCTTCCGAGCTGTATGGCTAAAGGGAAAGAAGTAGGCAATGGTGGCAAGGAAGGATCTAGGAAGATAAGGATTCTTAAGCCAAAGGCCCGTGCCTAAATCAGTCACTATCCTTGCCAGCCGCGTGTTTGGTGCCTCCAATTGGCACGTACTACCTGCAGGCGTCACCGGGGCGCCTGTGCAGGCCTTATTTTTGGGTAAACGCAGCGTGGTTCTACCACTCAGGAGGAAGCTCCAACCAGCTTTATTCAGATCTACCGTATATGGTTGGTTGGAACTTCTTCGTGAGCCAAACATCCAAAGCACTGGTGTTTCAAGTTTTCACTTATTAAATAAACTGTGTTACTAATTAACACTCCACGATATTTGTCCTCGCTAGGACATTACAAAATTACTTTAAACACTCAAAGTTGGACTATTTTCTGGTATTCTTCTCGTCAGAGGTTAATATTCACAAGTAATCAAAAATTAATGTGCACGCGCTGGTTGCCTTAGATTTCAACTCCATCTGCTACGACATGACGGTTGTCATCTGTCAGTTGCACAGAGAATAAATATTTGGAGGCATAGGAACCACGGCCATTTGGCCGTACAGTCTGTTCCAAATGGTTGTTATTTCTGATTTCCATAAAACGAGTGCTTTAACTCAGATCAGTAATCAGAACAATGTTTGTGATGTTGTCTAATATTTATATATATTTTATATGATGAGAGAAGCAAACTGTTTAGTAAGTTTTAAAAAGAATTCTAGCTGCCGAACCCACCCTTTGTCAGACAGGCAGCCCGATTCCAGTTACGATAATGTAGCCACTTAATCGTTTTAATCATTTTCTAATTCACATCCGAATTTAAAATTGTTCAAGTGAAGTTCCAACCAACCGTATACGGTAGATCTGAATAAAGAGGGTTGGAGCTTCCTCCTGACTGGTAGAGCCACGATACGTTGCAGCATGAAATGGGCCAGCTCGCCCGGCGTAATACCACCCTCTCACAGGATATCGGTGTGAAACAATAGCATTTTGCTGTTGTGTTTCGTCCGGTGAGTGAAACCGGAGGCCCATCTCTTACCCCTCCCCTTCCCAATTCCTACTCCCTCCTCAAGATCCAACTCCATCCTCAAGGCCGGCAACGCATCTGCGATTACTTTGTTTTGCGATCGAACTCGTACCCTCGTACGAGTTCGATTCCCTTCATTGAAATAAGCTCTTCGAAAAAAAAGCTCTTCGGAAGAGTGTGGTATTTCCACACTCTTCTGAAGAGCTTTTTTTCTTTATATAAAAGTGTGATCGTATCGCGTTCCATTCCGCTCATTACCTCAAAGATGTGCGATGACGTAACGTAACAACTGGGCCTAATGACGTGGAACGGAACAGGCGTGCTTCTGACGGAATCAGCGGATCAACATTAATCAGTCCGCTACT
The DNA here is from genome assembly GCA_963082485.1 of Eudonia mercurella. Taxonomy (NCBI): domain Eukaryota; kingdom Metazoa; phylum Arthropoda; class Insecta; order Lepidoptera; family Crambidae; genus Eudonia; species Eudonia mercurella. The sequence goes on along the minus strand of OY720044.1, from coordinate 7,080,432 downwards.
TTATACCGTTCTCATATGTGGTATGTTTATTGGTTATGTTAAATAAGAGAAATAATAAATTGATCCACAAAAAATAGTAGACTAGCACCCTAAAATGCTAAGTTAGCATCTAAATAGTAGTTTAGATGCTAACTTAGTATTTTTGTGGAATAGGTTAGGTTAGTTTGGTGATCGATTAAATACAACCCGTTAAATAATAGTACTTGACAAAGACGACTCGTCTCAAACGGGACTTGAACCCCCATGGGTTATAGTGGGTGCTGATTTTAGTCTCGATATAAATATTAGCGCTTTAAATGAAAAATACAAATTTGAAAGCAAATTCGAAATAATATATAATATTTATTCTCAGACCATTGATCCATTTGGTTAGTAAACTTAAAAGCTATGTTATAAATTGTCTTATTATAAGTTGAATTATTACACAAATTTTCAAGTTATTGACAACTCCAAATTAGTTACCGAAATACTTATAGAAATCACTAACTGCATATAGGTAATCCCACGGCACCCGATTAATAATATAATATATTGTTTGTGTATCTTTTATATTAATTTGCGCTCTTTGAGTGTCATCATATCGATGGTCATCATTATGGTCTCATCATCAGTGATTACAAATAATAACTAACTACTCGTATGTCAATGCAAAAATAAAACAATTTAAAACTACAGATAAAATTAAAATAAGAAATTTCATCAACATGAATATCAATCATTAAATAACATTGAACAAAATACTAAAATAAAAAATAAAAAAATATATTATATATTATATTTTAATGTCTATAAATAAAATCAAATAATTATAAAATAAGTACAATTATGTACGTTTTTACGTTTACAAGAAACAATTATTATTTTAGTTATTTTTAATGAAATAATAATTTGTCCACCAACCTGTTGGTGAGCAGGATGTGGCCTAAAGTGGTACATAGTAAATGCTTAGACAGAATATCCCTATTCACTCTCGCCTCAAGTTTTTGTTTATGTTATTCTACTAACACTTATTTTAACTGAATAAATATTTTGATTTGATTTGATTTTGATTTAATTTAAGACGATTTTATTTTCTATTTTTAAGTACTAATTGCTGCACTTAACCTGATTTAAATATTGATAAAATACAGTGAAAAAAGACGATTAAGACGATTGCTAATAGAAAGTTTTTATTGTTAAAGTTTTCATTTTAAAAACTGATGGAACACCACACATAGATACAGAAATAATTTATGTTTATGTATTCCTAACAAAATATTTCGTTTATCGGATTTCAATAACGACGGGCGAAGGACTCATTCAATTTATTCTCGAATAGGACCATCGCTCCTTTCCTCATTGGGAAGTTACCTAAATAATTATGCAAATGAACGAACGAGGAGTGAAAACAACTGACTAAATGGATTCCGTCTATTTGTGTAACGAGTTTGTTACGAAACTACTAACTAGTTTTAATAATATAACTTTTTAAACTATCATGGTCACTTACATTAGAATAAATATTATTAACGGGATTATTACCATGTTTTTTGTTATGTTTGAGTATCCGATATTTCGGCACAGTTGCATGCGCCATGATCACGGATGTACTGAAGTTATTGCGGGTGGGTGATTATGAGCAGACAAAACGATCTACCCTCTTCCTTAGTCGTTTGTTGCGCTCGATACTCGTACCACTGTTTCCTAAGTCACTATTCACTCGAAATTGTTCTCGACACACTACACTGATCGTATCAGATCGCGAAACGGCACTTTTGTTTTTTTTGCGGTCTTTACATAAGCTAATCACTGGATTCCAGATACGCGACAGTTTAAACCCATTTTCACGATTAAAATTTTTGTATTTTGTAATTTCAATCGCTTCTCTAACCAATCTAGGTATGTAGTGGTGTTCTGTCGAAATTATCTGGGGGTTATAAAATTCAATCCAGTGATTAGGACCCGATTGGATCAAATGTTCAGCAATGGCCGATTTTTGTGTATCGTTATTCTTTACAGCTTTGATATGCTCCTTAATTCGGTAGGCTACTGTACGTTTTGTTTGGCCAATGTAGGAGCTACCGCAGCTGCAATCGATCTAATACACACCTGGCTTTTCTAGGGGAAAGCTGTCTTTTGGTGACGTAGACATTGAGCTACTTTTCTAAAAGGAGTAAAGATGGTGTTAATTGAGTACTTATTGAATATATTTGAGACCTTGTCTGTCACCCCTTTCATATACTGTGTGTAATGTTGTTTTTGTTGATTTAATGTACTTTTTATGCATAATTTTAAAAAAATATTAACATTCGGATATACTTCTCTATATAAACTTTAAGTGTGCGAAACATACTCTTCCGTCCGCGCAATTTTCGTAAAAACGGGTACAAAGTTTTTGCGTCACGTATTAATATATAAATTATTATTTTTCTGGTTTCCACGGAAGATTTGCGTCGGGGTGCCAACCAGGTATCTCGACATTATGCTGAGTGGAGACCGATTCAACACCACTAGTTCTAAGTCTTTTGTCCATGTTGTTGTTATTAATTTAATTAAGTGGTTTTGAATTTTTTTTTTCTATTCTAATCTATTATATTCTATTCTATTCTAAAATCCGCCATCTAAACCCGTTAGGCTACCGAGACGCCTCACCATGCCTTCATCATCATCATCATCAACTCATTTTTATGTCCCCACTGCTGGGGCACGAGCCTTCCCTATGGAAGGATAGGAAGAACTTGCCATAAACCACCTCGCGGGCCCAGTGCGGATTAGTGGTAGTTAATGACTGCTAATGCGGCTTTACGTGCCTTACAAAGCACGGAGGAGCTCGAGATGATAAAATTTTGGCCACCCATCCGGTGACAGGCCCCGTTGGTCGGCGTTGGTCCCGGCTGCATTAGCAGTCGTTAACAACCACCAATCCGCACTGGGCCCGCATGGTGGTTTATGACCCGTTCTCCCTATCCATCCATAGGTTAGGCTCGTGCCCCTGCAGTGGGGACATAAAATGAGCTGATGATGATGATATGAGAATATATATTTTACTTGGCGTTGTATAATACTTCTTAGCGCTTGAAAGTCCGCCATAACACCCCGTTATCACGACGATTGGGCCATCATTACCCACCTAGTCCAAAACCGATCGGCTCTTCATTTATCTTAGAAACCAGCAACACGCAAAACAACCTTTATGAAACAGCGCCCTCTGTCGATCTGCATACAAGCCAAATGCAAGGCAAATAATGCAAATAGTGCGTGATCCGATTGAATCCAGTAGATTCAAGTCAGGAAACATGAAAAACGCAATTTATTTAAAATATAGATGTTTTATTAAAAAAAAACAAACGAGCCTTACAGTAGTCGCATATGATGTGTAACATTTGACATCTCACCTTAGTAATAAGCAATTTTAACATTATATTCTGAAAACATGGGTCAGGTATTACATCATTTTATAACTATAAAACAAATGCAGTAAATACTCATTAGAAGACATTTGACGTATTACAATGACCTTTGATAGTCAAATGACACAATATGTCACATATAATAATAATATGTTATGTTCATAATATCGATTTGAAATTTACAAAATGGCTTCCCCGACTTCCTGTTACACTGTTACACATACTTCCGTCCCATTTCACGAAATCACTCCCACAAATTGCTTATATAGAAAGCGAGCGGAAAGATGTTACACATAAAAAAAACAACAGCGTGTTTTAATATGTATTACGAATACGTATATTTAATTTCATTGACGTACTTTATTAAATGAAATGTGAATTTGGATTTTTTTCTATGAGAGAGATAGAGAGAAAGAGAAACATTTACTTACCTATTGCCATAAAAATAAAAATAAATAACAAACATAACACACAAGACAATTATTGCCTCAGCTTGTGTTGTTAGGCCTATGTGGGGTTGTATCGAGAATGATTCATAATTCTATATTTTGAAAACAATAATATTGTTGCAAATGTAGTATCTATTATAATAACATATACTTTTGTTGGCATTGTATAGTATATACTTTTTATATAAACCATGCATGAGTGAGCGCACTACACAGTTGTCAGTGCTTTAAGTCTTCAGTGCAGATGGTAGAGAAAAGAAATGAAATGAAATGAAAATGAAATGAAAATAAATTTATTTGGGACAGAACAGATCAAACATACAGATAAAAATGGAAAAAAGCATAGGAGAGTCCCAAAACGGCTCCGACTCAGCAAAATGCTAGCGTTAGCGATGATCTTCTGTCGGAGACGGTTTAGGTGATGCTACGATAGCAAAAATTCACAGATTTCGCAGTCCCCGCAAGAATCGGAGCATTGAAAATGAATACAACAATTTAAAAAAAAAATCCATTTTATTTTAAATAGTTGAAATTGTGCAACTTGAATGCACTTCTTGCCTGCATCCGCATCTTTTAACACCATTACCATGACGATCGGTAAATAATCAAAGTAGCTACATCACTTTTTATATATGGAAATACCCGTTTTTCTACAATACCAAATCTGAAGTCTAATACCCTAGGACCTTTTTATAATTTTTTCTTAAGTCGGTTTTTTTTTTATATTTACAATTTAGTATACAAACACCTCCCAAAAAACCCGATTTTTTTTACATTTTTCAAAATACCAAAAAAGTTTTTAGCCGATTTTCAATATTTAAACGCTCACACGTGTCTCAACTCTTGTTACTATTTCCATCTCGATTCTCCCAAAATCCTCGGAGCTATGGCCAAAAATACGTCTCAGGCGATTTGCATCTGATAACCATTTTCAATGGTAAAAAAACGTAACACACAAAAATGTACAAAATATAACAACAAAAATAGCAGCCTTATGTATCAAAAATAGAATAGATTGATTAGAAAAAATATATTATAGGCTGTATATTCCGAATCCCTTCAATGTAGAGCATGTAGCAAAACCTACATGAAAAGTGTCAGTGATACAAAAATACCCTTATTGTGTTACCACCACCTACCTACCACATACCACCTTTCACGCAATCTTTCTAGGTTTTCTTTGGTATTCCTTTTCCTACAGAGCCTTCAATTTTCATGCTCAGCACTTTTTTGCTACATACTAGTCATCTCTTTATGTTCATAACAAGACAGTCGTTACTTAGATAGCAAAAAAGGAAATCAATTAACTGTTAAACAAAAAAAATATTAATTACTCAGAAATACGTAATGGCCTTATTTGACCCTAAATCATAGAGGCATATCGCTTGCCAGACGGATAGACGGTAGCATCTAGGTAGCAAGCAGTGATTGAAGACCTAATTGGAGGCGTACACCCAGCAGAGAGCCGATGATAAAGAAATAAAAATATATAGATAATCTCTTTATTGCTCACACACATATGGAAAAAAAGAAAACATAAAATGTTAAAGTACAAAAATAAAACAACAACACGAGAACAAACAAAAAGTACACAGATTTATTTTTCAAACATGACCTCACAAGCTTTTGTTTCAACTCTTATAATTTCACTTCGCTTTGTTTTAAACTTGTTGTAAAGGAAAGCTGATAAGGATAAAGTTTTTGAAATAAAACTCATTATTCATTTACACCCTGACATTTCATTTCATTTCATTTATCCAGGCGAAGATTCGTTCTTGAAAGCAGCTGGTTTATTTATTTAAGTTGATTTATACAATTATTAATAGTTTACCTAGCTCAATAACCGACCCACGTTACTGAAAACGGTTTTAAAACAATGTTTGGTGCTGACAAGTTCTGTAAATACGATTTTATTTATTTAGGGTTTTCTAACAGAGTTTGCATACCCACATACAAATTGGCGTGATTATACTGGAAAGTTAATACAGACCTAATTGCAACCCCTATTACGCAACAACAAAAGGTACGTAAGACATACAATCATTAGAATACTTATACATAACATTATGTATACCTACGTACGTAAAAATCGCCTCTCTGGTCTAGTGGTTAAATAAAATAAAAAAAATTACTTTCTTTGTACTGGCCGTTTATTATATTTTTATCTCGAGTGTCATTCTCAATATGATGCAGTGTCACTTCATTGAAGTATAATTTGTATTATTTGAATTGATTTCATGATTTTAAGCAAATATGGATAAATCCGAAGAATTAACAGGCCTCTTCAGTTATACCTACAGCTTCATGATCCAAACTCACATTCTATCTTTTTTAATTTTTCATTGCTTAGGATACAATCCGTGCAGCCTTAATAAAATTACGGTCGAATTTCGACCACTGGGCGACCACTAGTTTCTATATTTATGTCATCATTTCAGCCCGTGAGCACCCACCGCTGGCATTAAGCCTAAGCCTGACATCATCATCATCATCATCTCAGCCAAATTTAACAGTTAATAACCTAAGAAGAATTGCGCAAAAGATCCCGATGGATACAAGTGCTATTGGAAGAGGGAAACCTCAGCATGCTCTTCCAAAATAAGATATTAAGATGAATACTTTAATTATGTAAATTTACCCGAAATATAATCTGTACGCGCGAATGACACTTAAAATATATAATCAAAATGTAAAGTCATCTTTAAACATATAACTTTATGGGATATGATATTAAGAATCCAGTACGTTTTTATGACTTAACATGAGACTGGCTTAATTTAATTTCCGCAGCAGCGTTTGAACGACACAGACGCCCGTAAAAACCTGAGTTAATAAAACTTCAAAACTTTCTCGACACGGTAAGTGATATTTTCAGTTGGGGACAAAATATAAGAAAACTGCTTGTACGAATACATCCATTGTGACATAAAGCTTTTAAATATATACTTTCCATAGACAAAGAAGAATTTGTATGACTAAAAGCGTCAAACAAAAATCTTACAGTGTTGTGGGTAAATAATACGAGTGCGAAAATATTAATTAATCCTTGTACAAATAAATTATATTAGAGAGAGATTATACAATAAAAATACTTGATTAGTTAACTTTTCTGACTTTCACACGTGGTTATTTTCACTTTTGATTAACTAATTTTTCCATTCATCATCATCATCATCATCATCATCATCATCATCATCATCATCATCATCACTAGTTCATTTTATGTCTCCACTGCTGGAGTACGAGCCTTCCCTATGGATGGATAGGGAGATAGGGAGTGCGGATTGGTAGTGTTAACAACTGCTAAATGCAGCTGGCACCAACGGCTTTACGTGCCTTCCGAAGCACGGAGGAGCACGAGATGATACATTTTGGTCACCCATCCGATGACCAGCCTTTGCAAAAGTTGCTTAACTTTAGAAATCGCAGATAGGGCGCGTTAACTACTGTGCCATCGACCTCCTCTCATTTTCCCATTGAATATTATTTTCAAATGGTGGTTGGATTCGACAAAGAATCGGACTGGTCATATGAACGGGAATAGAGGGCAAAGAATTATTAAGACCTAAAACTTCAGGGTCGGCTTAGTGTCGGGAACCATTATTTATGGTCTACAGTGGACGCTTTCTATTAGGAGGATAAAAACCTCGTGTTGCGACTGAGAAAAAAAATCTGATAGAATAGAAAAGAAAAGCATTTATTTAGTATCGCTACATAAGCGACAAAAAAAAATTATCAATATAATATTTAACAATGATAGGGCATTTTCTAAGCATATTATGTTGAAGCATTTTAGGTTAAATTATATACATGATAATTTAAGCATTTTAGTAAGGGTTGTATTTAATCGATCACCAAACTAACCTAACCTAACCCACAAAAATACTAAGTTAGCACCTAAAAATACAAAGTTAGCACCTAAACTACTATTTAGATGCTAACTTAGCATTTTAGGTGCTAGCCTACTATTTTTTTGTGGATCAATTTGTTATTTTTCTTTTAGTAATGCCAATACGCTATTCTCCCAATGATACCCAGATACTCTCACGTTTTCTTCTATAAAGGGGCTGACATAGACAGAGCATCTTAATCACCAATTTTAAGTAAACTCGCCTATAGGAGGTCACCCCCACGCCACATTTAGAATAATCAAAGTATGGCAATGAGGCGGAATAGGTCAGTGATAGGTTGCTGGCATCAGTGATAGGTTGCTAGCCGATCGCGGGATGTGCGAGCATCGAGCAACCTTGTCCCATAGTCGACTCTTACGACATGCAAGGGCACTTAGGCAGCGGGTACATACATTTTACGTCCCAGACCAGCATAGAAAAGAATTCATCATCAGCTCATTTTATGTCCCCACTACTGGGGTATGGGCCTTCCCTATGGATGAATAGGGAGAACGGGTCATAAACCACCACGCGAGCATAGTGCGGATTGGTGGTTGATAATGACTGATAACGCAGCTGGCACCAACGGCTTTACGTACCTTCCGAAGCACGGAGAGGCTCGAGATGATACATTTTTGGTCACCCATCCGATGACGGGCCTTTGCGAAAGTTGCTTAACTTTAGAAATCGCAGATAGGGCGCGTTAATTACTGAGCCATCGATCTCCTCAGAAAAAGGGAAAGATTAAAACTCCTTAACTAATAAACTCTGTAGCACCGTCATGGAAATTGTGTCGTAGTATTTATTGTTAGGAAGACTTAGTTAAGTATAGATCAGTATAATCATGTATAATTAACCCTTTATAAGGCAGTGGCATATATATTGCCCCCATATTTTGAACTTTATGCAATTGAGATAAGGTCGAAATCCAATGAAAAATTTGAACATGCTGTGCCCGTTAAAGGGTTAAATATCTGAGAGTAAATTAAAAATAGTTTTCTAATAATTTGGTTCATGCGGTAATTATATGTAAGCGTGTGTTACATTTAGTTCTTTATTTGCATAAGTGTTATCTGTTTGGAAACGATGTAAACAAACGTTGGTGAATCTAATCATACTAATATTATAAAGCTGAAGAGTTTGTTTGTTAGGTTGAACGTGCTAATCTCAGGAACTACTGGTTCGAATTGAAAAAATATTTTTGTGTTGAATAGTCCATTTATTGAGGAAGGCTATAGGCTATATTAAAAAAAATGTTTAAAAATAAAAGTACACCCGTGCGAAGCCGGGGCGGGCCGCTAGTAAATAAATAAAACTAATAGGAGCACTGCTATATACTCATAGAAAAGAATGTATGTAATTTTTTATTGTACACAATAAAAAACTTTATAAATTACATATAATTTGTTTTTTCTTCCTATAAGGGTTTATACTGTAAATCAGCGCTTTGTATAATCCGTAGCTTATGCTGAGTGCAGACCCAGTTTGGTGACAACGTATGCATAACTCGACAATGTACTATTTTATTTTGATTTTTTTAAACATTTTGTATTCTTTTCATAAATAATATTTATTTAATTTTTTTCACCAACCTTCCTTTTAAATTTTGTTTATGAATGTTGAGTGTACAGTGTTAGTCAAATAAATACCTAATCTATTTTTTATTTGACGCTGCAGTTTGTGACTTACATCTTAAGGAGAGTATTACTTTATTGTGTCAATCACATTTTTGCTTTTACGACGCCATACACGCTGGATCCTTTAAAGGGATCCTTGGTTTGATGTAAGATTATCAAGAGACAGTGAACCATGGTACAACTCATGAATAAAACATAAGTGTTGACAACATAATGTAAGAGATTCGTACGTGGTATAATGACGCTTTGGGTTTCTGCCCCCCAACCGCCTAACACTCTCGCTTTCGATCGCTTTGAAAGCGAGGCCCTCGCCTCGCTTTCTAATATAATATCGAAATATAATATCGAATAATATCGAAAGCTATAGCCTATAGCTTTTGATATTGCTTTCATATGGCTTTCGAAATGACAAGATGACGCCTCCTCCTCGCCTCGCTTTCAAAGCGATCGAAAGCGAGAGAGTTAGGCGGGGTGATTATACGCTAAGTCAGAAACAGAGACCTCTTCGGCAGACTTATAATCGAGAAAAGCAAGCAGTTGTTGTTGCAAGCTCTAGTTGCGGTCGTATGTAAACTATTACATACATTTTAATCGCAAATGCATTAAGCGACCGATTGAGCGATATGCGTCCGTAATACCAATTTATTAACCGCAACTAGAGCAGACGCGTTGCAATTGTACAATTCACAACTGGTTGCTTTTCTCGGTAAAAAGTCTGCGGGAAGGTTTAAATGAAAGTATTAAAAAAAACGTTTGCATAACTTAATTAATCCGGGTTTAAGTCACTATGTAAAGTACACATGATATCTGTTTAAAAAAACGTTTTTTACGAAAGGCCTTCGGGGAAACGACATAGGATTTCTGGAATTCGGGGGAAAATATTTTTAAATATTTTTCTAACCCAATGAGGGTGCGGACGGATTTTTTTTTTTCTATTCTATTTATTTTAATTTAAAATATGACATTTTTTTTCTGTATTACTGCTAATGACTTCACAATATTCTTTCAAAAAATTTAAAAACCACCACGTGGTTTTGTTTTTCCGTAAAGGCTATACGGCACTATACGGCTGTCGGATACGGTGACTTCACGTCATCCGATATAAGCCGACTGCCAGCAAACTAAGCGTGTTTTAAGCAAATTAATTATGTACAATTACTTTGTAAATACTTATCGTACCGAAGTGAAACAAAAACTATACGTTTTGGAATAACGTCTTCTATAATATATGTATAGTATATAAACTTTTTTTTTTAATCTTTCCCAAATCCATTACGATCCATGTAAGTTGAACGAAATAAACTCTTTTTATTTTATTTATCTATTTAAACAAGCTGTGGTCTAAACAACTTTATCAAAAGTACGAGAGGCATAAAAGCGAGAACTAGTATGAAAGAGAAATAAGCTGAAAAGATCTCCGATAATGTTGGAGGAGTATAGATTAAAAAAAAAAAACAACTTTATCATATTATTTAAAAGTAAATACCTGTCCTCTGAATAATAATTACAAACAACATTGACAGGTGAAACGTATCCGTATCTTTATCCAAGATTTGCGTCGTCAATTTTGGGCGGAAGCCTCTTAAAATTTTGCACACTCCAGTTTCCTTTGATGTCTGCTTGGGTATTTCATTAAATAAACAGATAGGAGATCGGGTTTGGCGAAGTTTTAATCATTTTAACGTGTCGACTAGGTATCTAACGTTGGGTTTTTGGAATTTGTTTTTAAATAATTAAAGTAACATTTTGGTGAATCGGTGTCTAAATAGAAATATAAGTTAAGTTATGATATTACCTGCTCATTTTATGTTCCCACTGCTGGGGTATGAGCCTTCCCTATGTATGGATTGGGAGAACAGGCGATAACCAACATGCAGGCCTAGTGTGGATTGGTGGTTGTTAACGACTGCTAATGCAGCCGGGACCAACGGCTTTACGGCCAGTGCGGGACAGTTGTATTGATACAACAGCACTGGGCAGGCCCGCGGAAACTGCAACTATTCAGAGTATCTAATGCAGGTATTATTCACCATTCAATCACTAGATTTTGTATGGTAAACATTTACTCATTTGTCACCAAAGAGCACTCCTTCAATGCTATACAAATTCACGTTTTCGTAAAGGAAATGGAATGACAAATAAATCACTGCTCTGCCGCTACTTTCACCCTTCGCCCGTTGTGTTGTGACGAGTCAAAATGGCAGCCATAATGAAATGACGTAACGATGTGGACTGCTCATGCCTTATGGCGACATCACGCCGCCCAGTTTGTATGCAGACCTTTGCTTGCATGACTATGTATTGACATATATTATATATTGTATGTATGACTTGGTCGGTTCTATTATGTTTTACACACAATTCATTAGCAACATTTGTCAACATTTCATTTCACAAACTATTTCTTCGCAAATCTTTCTTCTTAAATCGCAAACGGCACAAATACGCGAACCTGGGTCGTAATTATTTATTTGTACCGTTTGCGGTGGAAATAATGGGTCCATGGGGGCCGAAGGCAAGGCAACTTGTTAAAGAGCTAAGTGCTCGCCTTATTGAGGCCTCCGTTGACAAAAAGGCTGGCAGCTACCTCTGCCAGCTTATTAGCTGGCAATCCAGAGGGGCAATGTTGCCAGCATTCTTGGGACCGTTCCCATGAGCCCACAGTTGGAAGACATCTTTTATTTATAGGCATTTAGTTTTTAATTTGCTATTTTTATTGCTTTGGTTTTTTTTTAAGTTCAGTTAAGTTAAATACAAAAACAATTACTTTATGAGATGTAAGGTTTGTGTAACAAAACAAAAATGTTGATTTGTGAAATGAACATTTACGTTTTGTTGCTTGCTATCTGACAAATTACACACTATTCTAGTATGTTTTAATAGTTTCACCTCTGATCTTACAGTTTAATAGCTCTCTCCATCCGACTGGTTGTCTGGAAGAAATGGCTTTAAAGCGATAAGACCGCCAAATTGTAACTTTGTAAGTTATTTATATTTGTGTTCATGTTTATGTTTCATAGTGTTGCAATAAAAGTATTATCTATCTGTATCTATATATCTATCTGAATGTTAAATAACTGTCGAACTTTCGAATAATAACCGACTTTGTCACTTGTGAATTATATCGTTCCTTGAATTATAACTGTCGCGGATCCACCCGCGATCAACCCGCGCTGCTTCGTACCCGCTTTTGATGTGTCGGAGTCTTTAGATGCTGACAATCCAAAAGTTCAGTGACGCCCACACACTTTTTAATTAACAGAGCTCATTCGCGCAAAACGCTAAGGGTGGGTTGCACCAAAACTCCGGTTAATGTTAAAGATAACTTTAACATTAACAGTCATCACTAACAGGAAATGCGCACAATGCGTTGCACCATACAATACTTTGCTAACGTTAAAGTAAAATTTTCGTTATCAAGTTAGCCACATTCTCCGTGTTAATGTCGTCGTCCGAAGAACTACTTTCCTATATAAATTCTCGCAGCAGCGCTATTGTTAGATATTTTAACAGTTACGCAACAATGTTAAATTTGGTTAAAAATAAAACTTACTGACATTTGACTGCTACATTGATGTTCCTGCTCCGTGCATCGTTATCCTCATTACTGAGGGTTGTGACCTCCTTCACTTTCCTCGTGATGATTGATGATAAAGCGTCATCTGGAGTGGTTGCCGGCGACGTGCAGAGCGTCATACACAAAGGTGTCCAATGCGTTACGGATTTGATCAGACCAACGCATCAAGCTGCGACCGCGAGCTCTTCTTGGTCCTATTTTGCCGGTGACAATTAATTTCTTTAAATTGAAGGGTTGACTCCCTTCTCCTGGCAATGTGGCCGAAATACTCGTAAATTCTTGAGAAGCATATGCGTAAGAAGATTTAATGTTCAATTACTTGAGAATCGACGCGTTGGTCCGATGAGCCGCCAGGGTATCCGCAACATTCTCCTCCAGCACCGCATTTCGAACGCACCAATGCGGTTACGATCAGCTGCCTTCAGTGTACATGTCTCAGCACCGTATAAGTAAATAGAAAACACGAGAGTTCGCACCACTACACTAACATACACCGTCCAAAATTGAACAGTAAATGGTAAACGTTAAATTACAAAGTTATTTTAACGATAGTTAATCAGTGCAACTCATTTTTCATGAAACTGTGTATTTGACGAACGATTTGAAAATAACGTTGGATGGTGAAACTCACCCTAAGTTAACCAAACAGTTTCGGCTTTGTCACCGATGTCAAACAGTAAACGTTGATTCTAAGCACATCGCGACATTGTATTTGACGTCACAATTTACGGCGTGAATAAATCTGGGCCATTCACGTCACGATGCGATATCGTAAAAGGTTTCAAATCGTAAACTATAAAAGCCCGAAGTTGCTATTCTAAAGAGCAAAACTCAATCGGAATCCTGCTAGCGATAAATAGATTTTTGTAATGATAGCTTCTCGGAATGATCAATCAATTAGCTTTACAATTTTGGAAACTATGTGTACTCGTCAAAGTAGTTATGCCATGAATTTTGTTCTGCAATAAATATATTTTGAATTTTAATTTTTTTTTTAACTTTTTTTTATATAAATATTTTGATTTATTTATTTTACGGGTAGCTAGTTACTCGGAATGATAAATAATCAATCAAATATGAAATTTTGAAAACTATCATTGTCGTAGCTCATACAAACCTTTACGCCGTACACTAGCGTCGTCAATAAAAAAAAACATATCTAGTAATTAGAGATAGAAAATCAAATTATGCTCAACAAACTATTTGAATGAAGTAATTTAGCATTTTTAATTCAATTCAATTCAATCATTTATTGCTCTCCATAAAAGTATACAGGAGTTGTTACAATATTAGTTGTTATAATATTAGTTAGATAGAACGTTATGGGCCCGGATTGGGCACGACAATGTTTTGAGAGGAAATTAATATCTAATCTTATTCTACTGCTTATAATTCAAAATATGTATTATTTTACGTCACCTAATGAATATCTGACATGTTATGGTTTAGTTAAATAAGACGTTACAGCTAAAAACGGCTTTTAACTATAACGCCGTATTTAACTAAACTGTGCGGCGTAAACGCTCTTAAAGCGATGACAACCATCCATAAAACAACGCTCTCTGTCAATCTGCATACAAGCAAAAGGGATGCAAATAGTGCGTGATCCACTGGATTCAAGTCAAAAAACTAAATTTAATTCAAGTCTAGATATTTTATTTAGAAAATTAACAATAGCAGTCTATATAACTTTTTAAACTATCATGGTCACTTACATTAGAATAAATATTATTAACGGGATTATTACCATGTTTTTTGTTGTGTTTGAGTATCCGATATTTCGGCACAGTTGCATGCGTCATGATCACGGATGTACTGAAATTATTGCGGGTGGGTGATTATGAGCAGACAAACACAACCAAAAACGTGGTAATAATCCCGTTAATAATATTTATTCTAATAGCAGTCTATTAACATATATTTTTCTTGGTGTTGTGTGTTGAATATTTTTATAGAAAACATGCATAAAGAAATGCATTTCAGATTGTTCAGCGCCTTATGTAATTTAGATAAACAACGAGGTACAGCTTTCTACCAGATTTTTCTTTATTAGTCAATTAAAATTGAAATCAATTTTTACAACATCAGAACTAACTTCATAATCTATACTATTAAAAAAGAGGTAAAGTTTGTGACTTTGTTTGTTTGTTTGTTTTTTTGTTTGTTTGTTTGAGGAGGGTAATATCTAGAACTATTGGTCCAATTCAAAAAAAATACATTCACTAATAGAATGCTTCATTCCTTGCTGGCAACATAGACTATATTGTTTTTAAAAGAGTTTATTTTTATAATTTCCAATCCACGCGGACGATGTCACGAGTAAAATGCCAGTATAAAATAATATACAAAATAATTGAAATGATAAATTTGAAAATATTTGTATGTTCATTTAGTGCAAATTAGCTTTGAACTCTACTCTCGCATAGTAAAATTCGTTGTCAAAGTTACCATAATGGGTAGGTAATGCGTCCTATTCAAGTGCCAATATTAAACTTTGTAGGGTCGCCACGGTTGGATCTCACGGAACGACTCGGTGGCAAAGCGATACCCGGCCCGGTCCCGGGTTCAATACCCAGGTCAGGCAAAGTGTATTTCGAATTTTTCGATGCACAGCCCGGGTTTGTAATCACCAACCCGCATTTGGCAAGCGAGATGATTAAGGCGAAGGGTAAGGCACACTAGCGCCACCAATTGATAATTTAACAATTACTTACGGACCGGATCTTTTTTTAAACATTGCGTACCGTCCGACAACAGGAAAGCATCCATAGTATTTATTTAATAAGTGTGCACTACTTTTTGTTGCGTGGTTTATTCACAAAACGGGCTATCGCTTTTATTCACAAACAATGGCCACTGTTTGTGTTAGCGAATGAATACAAAAACAAACTTAAAAGTAGTGCACAATTATTAAATAATAGATGTTTGCCTAGTGACGGAAGGTCCGCAATGTTTGAAAAAAAATCCAGTTTAGCAGTTATCAAATAAAATCCCTTAGCGGCGGCGCTAGTGTGCCTTACCCTTCGCCTTAAGCCATCACCCATCAACTGTGATGACATGATTTCAATGATGGATGCCTTTGCCCAGCAGTGGGACAGTTATAGGCTATTTACTTGATTTACTTTAGTCACGGTTAGTTAATTAGTACCTACTATTTTCCGAGTGGCCGAGTGGCTAAGCTTTGGCTCGACGTCCGGAGGTTTTGGGTTCAACTCATAGGTCAGGCAAAACGTGGTTCGGATTATGCAATGTTAGCCTGGTCTGTTATCCTATTTTAGTAACACTTCATTTTACTTTTTTTTAAATGACGTAACTTCTATTAAAGCTGCGCAGTTTCATGCGCCCATTCTTCTCCACAGCTAAAAGATAGATGTACTGAATAAAAATGTTTGGACTATTAATAACCAATTTTTTTTAAGATTATTTGAATAAAAAATTGACTTTAATTTTTTTAATAACTTACCACAGTGGGTAAAGGAGCTTAGATTGCCTTTATTTAGAAGAAAATTACGCGTTACAACTAAACATTAATGATTTCATACGATTATAGAACCTACTTGGATACAAAAATCAACATACATTAAAAAAAATTGTCAACATTTCAACTATTAGCATTAATTACTACATAGTATAAAACGAAGTCGCTTCCCGCTGTCTGTCTGTCTATGCATGTGTAGCTTTATGTAACTTGTGTCTATTACTGTTAATTTATTCGAATATTTATGTAATTGATCAAATTGTATTTTATTATTTCTGAGTTAACCTGTTTATAAACCTGTAATTAAGATTTGTTATTGTAATTGGTTTATTTGATAATAATAAAATAAATAAATAAGTATGCATTAATTGATATGCAACTAATTTGTCTTTGCACATAAAGACAAATTAATGAAAATGAAATGAAAATTAATCAAAAGAAATATCTTTATTACAACACCGGGAAATTTACATAAATAAAAAATACGTTTAACTTTTGAACAGCTTGTATAGAACAAGTTCTTTAAATGTTAAACACATTTTTGCTAACTTTGTCGTACGATTGAACATAGGACTAACACGACACTGGCAACCCTACCGTAAATCTGTTCAAAATTCATCTCATCACAATTTCAAGTTGAGAGAGTGCGGTTATAATGGGGGACCCGTTCTGGCATGCGAAGGTTTTGAAGTAGATTGCCCGCTGAGGGATAGGCGCTCGCTGTTCATATGGCTAGTGGCATAGCACGTATGTTACGCGTTTTGCGAGTAGTTTTGTGGTTCGTTTCCCTACAATAAATTAACTACGAAACTAAACGGAAACTTTCGTACAAATAAAATAATGAAGTGAAAATAAATTTATTTGGGACAGAACAGTTCAAACGTACAGTATAAAAATGGAAAAAAGCATAGGAGAGTCCCAAAACGGTTCCGACTCAGCAAAATGCTAGCCTTTAGGTTAGCGCTGATCTTCCGTCGGAGCCGGTTTAGGTGATGCTGCGATAGCGTAACACACAAAAAGTACAAAATATAAAAACAAAAGATAACAAAAATAGAAAATTAATTAAAATATATATATATTATAGGCTGTATATTCCGAATCCCTTCCTCTATTATTAAAAACGAAATATAAATTTAACGAAAAATAAAAAGGAGTGACGATGGCAGACAAAATGGATAACGCTTTAGTAAAATTTTTGAAAGAATGCACACAAAACCTTATAATAATGAATTTAAGTTACCTACTCGACAACATTTTTTCACATACATAATACAACAAGGATAAAGTGACTACGAAAGGAATATTTGTTGTTTCAGTGCGTTCCTGCGTGCGTACGTGTGTGTGTGCGTAAGTGTACGTGTGTATCTGGGTGCCAAGTGCTAGTTTCATGCGCTATTCGATCACGTTAACGAAAACGAGACTTTGTATGGCAAAATTTTAACTCTTTTCGTATGTCGCTAGAAGGCGTTGCCAAAATGCCATAGTAACATATTGTTTTCTAGAGTTTACGCGAACACTACACATTTAATGGAAACAACTTTTACGGATCTACTCGCGTTTATTTTACACATTACTTTTTAATGTTTATCCTGACGTTTCGAACCCTTTGCAACATGCCCTGAGGGGGACCCCTCTAGGGCATGTCCAACCATTAACATCAGATTTAATAAACCACAAATATTCGCTACAGAACAACGATTCATCCATAGGATGATACGCGAGGCTATTGAAATTAAAAAAAACATCCTAATTTTAATAGAGAAGATGGTTGGAATCTATCACTAGCCTGGGATCCCATCATACAAAATATTAAATCCCAGCACCAACACTATACTGCCAGACCAAAAGATACTGTAAGCTCTTTCTGCGTAAAACGGAACGCACCTGATTAAATTTAAATGACCACCTCAGTCTCCCTGTGACCACGGTTTGAAACGTCAGGATGAACATTAAAAAGTAATGTGTAAAATATGTGTAATTCCCCGTGTGGTGCGGGGGGTAAAGAATTGCACCACCCCATCTCTTCCCGTGGGTGTCGTAGAAGGCGACTATGGGACCATTCCAGAGGATGGGCAGCAGCGTCTCTCTGTGATTATTCTCACCTTACTGCGATCGCCAACCCGCCTGCCAAGCGTGGCGATTATGGCAAATTCCCCTCAAAATTATTTATCCTTGAGGGAGGCCTTTGTCCAGCAGTGGACGTCTTTTTGGCTGAGATGATGATGATGATGATGATGTGTAAAATAAACGCGAGTAGATCCGTATACTTACATAAGTTGTTTCATTTAAATGCCATAATAATTTTCGTTTTCGTAAACGTAATCAAATGAATACGGATTGTAAACAAAACTAACACTAAGCATCCTGTTTCCATGTCATTCCCTTTCAGTAATGTTGCCTTAAAACTTACATCCATTAATGTATATCGGATGAATACATTGGGACTGTGTGATCAATCACGTCGCTGGCATAAGTCCAATAAAGCTGCGCTGGTGTCGAATATGTTACGTAATAAGGCGGAACAATGTCAATATACATTTTATATATTTATAAATAATGAATAGCGAGCGAGCCTTTTGCGATATCAACAAAAATGGATACAACAGAATATAATTTATTGCCAGTCTTCATCGTCATCAGCCTATAAGTGGCCAATGTTGGACATAGGCCGGCAAGTGCACGCCACTATAAAAAACATACAAGCTAATAATACTGTGTATGAATTGTGCAGATTATCATCTCTATCATCAACACCAGCATATTTTTTATGTCCCCACTGATAGCTGAGGCAAAAGCCTTCCATATGGCCATCCAAGAGGAGCTCGATGGCGCAGTGGTTAACGCGCCTGGTCTGCGAGTGCTGAGGTTAAGCAACTTTCGCAAAGGCCGGTCATCGGATGAGTGACCAAAATTAAATCATCTCGAGCTCCTCCGTGCTTAGGAAGGTACGTAAAGCCGTTGGTCCCGGTTGCATTAGCAGTCGTTACCTACCACCAACCCGCACTGGGCCTGCTTGGTGGTTTATGGCCCGTTCTCCCTATCCATCTATAGGGAAGGCTCGTGCCCTAGCAGTGGGGACATAAAATGAGCTGATGATGATGATGATGGCCATCCAAACGAATTTTTTCATCATTCCGAATTCAACAGTTGTTCTCTTTTTATATTCCATAAAGAGAATGCGCTTGGCCGTCAAATCAACTGGGTGTTAAATGCGAGTTTTACTCGTGTTCACGAGTCACGATTACAAAAACGAGAATTTGTAAGGCCCATCTCTCACCCCTCACCCTCCCAATTCCTATTCCCTCCTCAAGATCCAAATCCTTCCTCAAGGCCGGCAACGCATCTGCGATTACTTTGGTTTTGCCATGGGCGGCGTTGATTACTTTCCATCAGGTGACCCGCCTGCTCGTTTGTCTCCTTTTAACATAAAAAAGGTAAGATTGCATATCACCTCGTTTGACACTAAGAGACGTTTCTTTTGTTGTCATGAAAAGTCTTATTTTTGAAGTGATTCATCATCTTTTATAGCCCCACTGCTGAGGCACAAGCCGTGAATGGATAGGGAAAACGAGCTGTAAATCACCACGCGGGTCCAGTGCAGATTGGTGGTTGTTAACGACTGTTAATACAGCCGGTACCAACGGCTTTACGTGCCTTCCGAAGCATGGAGGAAACAAGTGAACCATTGTATCCACCATGTACCAGTGTTCCTCAATCCGTGTGATCGAAATACCATCAGAGAGTTTCTAGAAGGAATTTATGGAATCAAGCAAGCATGTCCTTGATTCTCTGTGGTTCAGTTCGGATCGAGATTAACAAGGGTGGCATCACTTCATGACTAAAACCTCTATAAAAAACTAGAAGATTCGTGCTAGAACTTTCCTGCTAACTGAATGCTTAAGAAACTGCTACAAGGTTTTGTAACACAATTCCATCTGAGATAATGCCGCATTTCGCGGGCCAAATTCATTGCTTTGGTTATTCGATTGCCTATTTGCATTTATAAGGGCCACCGCTGGCGTGGGTTAATCTACCACCATTCAGGGGCCAATTTCAATAAATTACCGCAAGTCCTTCGGGCAAAGTCTTACCTGTAGGTGATATGTACTTTTGTGTTATGAAATTACCTCTCTAAGTGTGCTGTCTGAGACTTACTCAGATTTTTTGTGGTTATTAGGTATTCTTTTGTTTTTTGCTATGCTTCTTATTCTGTTTTTTTTTATATTTGTCTACGAGTGGCCTTTTTCTCGAATGATGGTAGGAGATGATAAGGCCGAGGTGGAATCCCATACCACTCGAGATCCTGAACTACTGAAGATCGTCAAACATGGTATAGTTATATATAACTTTATTTTTATTTTTAAGTGCTAATTGCTGCACTTAAGCTGAATTAAATATTTATAAAATATAGGGAAAAAATTAAATGCCTACCATTTACCAGTTACATATAATTTTTTATACAGATCTTATCTTCAAAGTTTTCTTCAAGATAAAAGTAAATTTGCCTTTCAATTCAAAGTTTAAATTGGTAAGTTTATCCATTTCAAAGTGAAATTTCACTTTACATTTTGCTATCTTGATGATTGGAAGTTTTAGTGTGATGGAATGGTGTATTAGAGCCACTGATTAGACCTAAGAAACTTTTTGAAAGTTTAAAATCAAGATTAAAATTATCTTTTCAGTCTAAGACAAAGAGATTTTTTTATCATTTAACAGTATTGCAACCAAGAGCAAACCTTAAAGCAGGTTAATTGGGTAGACAGTACGTGTATAAATGTATTAATTGCAATTTTTTTTTCGTATTCGTCTCTAATTAAAAATTATATCACAAACAAAAAGAGAGATTTACATTTTTTTTTATAATTCTTGAACTTTTAAAGATTTATTTTTATATCTAAAAAATCAATCGCAAAATATCATATTTATTTATTTACCAATTTAAGATAAGCGTATAGTGTCAGAGACTTACTATAAAACCTCAGTAAAAACTATTACTAAAACTAATTATGTAACTTGGTCTGTTACAATAATTTTCCTTATAGATAAATAAAAATGTTCTACAAACTTTTTTTATAAAATACTGATATAGATACATTGATAAGTACATTCTTAATAAACTTAAAGTTTTAATTAAATGTACAATTCTACCAGATCATACAAAAAACGTAACTCCGCGAAAATGTTTAACTCTCAACTGTAGCATACAGTTTAACTTGGGCATTCATACCTTGCAGTATAAATTATCTTAACTGCTGCCTCGACAGTTTTATAATTTGCGAAGCTCTACACTGTTTTTGCAATTTATATTTTCGCTACAACCATTTGTTTTACGCAAAAATACGAAAATAGAACCATAGGCAAACTCATTCTTATACAATTACATAACTTTTTTAAATAGAAACGAACATTGTTACATTTTCAAGAGGTGAAAATAAAACTTGGAACCAAAAATTATTAGAAAGCCGCTGTTTGCGGAGTTAATTATTTTAATCCTTTCGAATAGGATTACCTATCTATAGAGAAAATAAAAGGCTGACGTCCCACTTGTAAATCTGCGCGTATATTGTTCACAGACTTATTAGAGACTACATCCGCGTGGATTTGAGATTTTCAAAATAAACTTTTTTTAAATAAAATGTAGCCTTTGCTACCCGCAATGAATGTAGTATTCTATCAGTGAAAGATTTTTTGAATTGGACAGAGTACTTAGTTTCAGAGATTACCCTCCGCAAACAAACAATCAAACAAAGTCACAAACTTTACATTACATAATATATTGTTTGATCACACATTTTTTAATTAAAAAGAGTTGAACCATAGACAAATATTATGATAAAAAGTTTTTCTAATATAATTTGTTGCGGTTTGCGTGTTTCGGCAACATGATGGTTATTACAGAAAATTACAGAAATGAGTATTTTACTTAGCCTTACTAATAAACAGAGTACAAGCTTGGAATAGATATTACGTGATTTGTTCTTGTCATGTAAACTTATTTCAATATGAGTAACAGAAGCAAGAGATACAATGAGATATATCATTAATTTATTTAAACATAAAATATTCAAGGCTATGAAACTTACTCCAAGACTGTTTATTATGAAACTAATCCAAAATTTCATGATTGAAAGTTAGAAACCAGTAGGTATTGCTTGTAAAGAAATAAAAATAATGGTGCAAAATGTTAAACTTACGTATGAAATGGCACCAGATGTTTTAGAGTGGGTCAAGTGATAAGCTAATACTTGAAAAATGCTATTAAAGTTGGAAGTTTGTTGTTTGATTTCAATATGATCCAAACTCACATTTAGGGTTGCCAACCGTACTCTAAAATAGAGTATTGTACTCTATATCATGTAGGCGTATTCTATAATCTATAACACTAATAGAGTATGCTAAAATACTCTTTTTTACACAATGTTTACTATACTAGTGCCAGTCATGTCATGTAGTATTATGCAAACCCATTATCAGAACCAAAAAAATCCAAAAGAGCTCTTGATCTATATAAATTTAGAGTTAGAATGTTTAGACTCATGCAATTCTTTTAAAAACCATGAAAAATTGTTATGTGCTGCAAAATGTACAAAAAATACCTTTTTAAAAATATAAAAGAGAGGATACTCTTTTTTGTAAGTTCGTACTCTTTATTTACCTCCTTTGAAATCAGATATACTCTATTTCTTCTAATAAAAGTTGGCAACCCTACTCACATTCTATCTTTTTTAATTTTTCATTGCTTAGGATACAATCCGTGCAGCCTTAATAAAATTACGGTCGAAATTCGACCGCTGGGCGACCACTAGTTACAGTAATACTGCGTTTCGTGAGCTCGATGGTGTAATGGTTAACGCGCCTGGTCTGCGATTGCTGACGTTAAGCAACTTTCGCAAAGGCCGGTTATCGGATAAGTGACCAAAAATGTATCATCTCTTTCTTATCCGTGCTTTGGAATGCACGTAAAGCCGTTGGTCCCGACTGCATTAGCAGTCGTTAACAACCACTAATCCGCACTGGGCCCGCATGGTAGTTTATGGCCCGTTCTCCCTATCCATCCATAGGGAAGGCTCGTGCCCCAGCAGTGGGGACATAATGAGCTGGTGATGATGATGATGGAATCGCGTTACGAGTTCATGATAAGGCCCTGCTGGGCGCCGATAGGTAACCAAATTGAAATATCTCGAGTTCCTCAGTGCATCGGAAGTTATATTAAGCTTCGTTTGCTGTCGTCTCATTATTGGTAGTTGTTTTATTATTATTTAGCATCATTGTATTACTTTTAAATTGAATATTGAAAGGTCAAAGAGCTCTTCAGAGCATTTGCCATGGTATAAGCGGTAAAACACGCGTAAAACACACAACATAGTCGTAGCAGTTGTTATTTCTTTTTTTGTAAAAAGTATTTCCCGCTGTCTCTTGTCACATGGTCCAAGATCTCGTAATAAAATAATATTTTACGACGGCACACACGAACTACTTTTACGAGAAGAATCCTTTCTGCTCACAAGAACTATGAACAGAATGCCATTTCAAATTAGGCTAGAATATACTTTGTGACTCAGTGTTTTTATTTTATTTTTAGAAACACTTTTTTTATTTAGAGACTACTTACATCTCAAACTGTAATCACAGATCATTTGAGGTTTTGTAATGTCAGAATAGGAGGAGCTCGATGGTGCAGTGGTTAACACACCCGGTCTGCAAGTGCTGAGGTTAAGCAACTTTCGCAAAGGCCTGTCATCGGATGGGTGACCAAAAATTTATCATCTCGAGCTCCTCCGTGCTTTGGAAGGCACGTAAAGCCGTTGGTCCCGGCTGCATTAGCAGTCGTTAGTCGTAGCAGTGAACAACCACCAATCCGCACTGGGCCCGCGTGGTGGTTTATGGCCCGTTCTCCCTATCCATCCATAGGAAAAGCTCGTGCCCCAGCAGTGGGGACATACAATGAGCTGATGATGATGATGATGATGATGATGAATGTCAGAATAAAGCTCCTGGCCTTAATAAGGGTCGGCAGCTGATTCTTGAATTTAGCAACAATTTAATACAGAGCCTACCTACCTGAGGCGAGCGGGTGGCCGGCCCACACGACGCTTTGAGCGTGGTCTCCATTCGAGAACACGTCTGCCTCAACGGCCATCGGCTCTACGACAAATATGCCCATTGCCACTTCAGCATGCAAATTTTTTTCTGCTATGTCGGTGGATTTAGTTCTCCGTCGAATCTCTTCATTTCGGATCCTATCCCTTAGAGAGATTTCGAGCATAGCTCTCTCCATAGCTCGCTGTGTGACTTGGAATCTTTTGGAGACTTTTTGTCAATGTCTACGTCTCAGCGCCATATGTGAGGACTGGCAGAACGCACTGATCAAAAACTCGCGTTTTTAAGCACTGCGGTATAGGTGCCTCGAAGATCTCACAACTTCCCAAACGCTGCCTAACCCAGACGTATTCTTTTATCAGCTTCCTTGTCGAAGTTGTTTCGACCTAGTTGAATGACGTGTCCTAGGTATATGTATTCTTGAACAACTTAGATGCTGACATTTGTCCAAGTTCATCTGTAGTCCAACTCGTCTGGAAAACACGTCTAGGCTCTGCAATATTTCAGACAAATCTTGCAGCGATTCTGCCATAATAACTATTTCGTTCGCGAATCTTAGGTGTGAATGTACTCGCCGTTTATGTTTATGCCCCGTCCACCCCAAATTAGTGTCTTAAAGACGTCTCCAATGAGTTGCTAAACAGTTTCGGAGATTGACGTCTCCCTGTCTCACTCCACGCTGCAAAGGAATTGGTCTTGTGGAATATTTTTGCGCTAATTTTGTGTTAATTGCTGCACTATAGCTGAATAAATAAATTATATAAAATATAGTATAAAAATTATATGCCTACCCGATCCATCCAGGAATCGAACCTGGGTCTTCCGCAATCTGGGCGGCTGCAATGATCATTATGCCACCGGGAAGGCTGAAGTAAGCACTGAATTTTTTCACTATATTTTAAAATTATAAATACTGAAGTAAAAAGAAACAGTCATTTTAAAGTTATACTGCAAACTGTGGACATCTTGTTTGCATTTGATGACAAGGATCTCCAAATGAGCCATAATACCACGGTAAATTATTCACTATCTAGCTAAGAGAAGAGTGGGACAGCTGGAATTGGCCTATCCGAAACCAGAAGACTTCAAGGCTCTTCGTCCTCAAAGACATTTCTAAACTCATGGCAGTCATCTTCACTAAGGAAAATGAAAGGATGGGGTTAAACAGAAGATGAATGCTACTGGACTGGAAGAGGAAATGGTTGGTGGCCCCACTAAGATATGATAAGATAACATAAGACCTAATTATATTAGCTAAATATTGTCTGTCTTTTTGTTGCGCTCTTGCAAACAATATGTGTTGAGGAATGAGACGCCATCTATGATGAACCATGAGAAACCCACTATCGCGCGATAATTCAACGGCAGCCAATCATAGACGTCCGCGGTAACGGTTGTAGGGCACCAATCGCGGGAGCTCCTTTGTACAGCCATTTTATAATTTTTCAAAAATTGCTAGTCATACGATTTTGGTTATACTGACTGCAACTACGCTAACCGTTGTAACGAACGCATTACTTATACACTTTTGGAAAATCAAGAACTATATTTTAATATCACGCAAAAGTCCTTCAAACAAGTCTAATCCTAGACAATATGCTTGAAAGTAACAGCGCTTGTAACAATTAACTTTGCAAAAAGCTATTTAGCTTTGTATCATGCCGCTTACCTACGTTTTTAACAGTTTTTTCAGCTTCTTACCGTAGTATAATCTTCTTCTACTTCTTCTTATTCTTCTTAATATACTGATGTAGCCTTCTTCGAATCTTCAACTGATGCTTTAGCTCAGTTCCTCAGGTCATGGAGGCGAGAGAGTACACGGTGGGATGCACATATTCCTTCGCCTGCATGGCCTCAGGAGCTGAGCATGGCTGCTACTGCTTCCAAAATCTTCGAAAGTCTTCTCTCTTCTCCATTGTAAAACATGATAGGCTCAACGAACACAAGCTAACAACGTGACGCAGCAGAACAGAGTGTAAAATTTATATATTTATACTCGTATATAGCGTGAATCATAAAAGTCGTAACAGTCGTACATTTTGAGTGTGTAGGTTTTACTTTAATGTATGGAACTAGGCGTTCTAAGATTTAACACGTTCGAAATATCCGACTTTCGAGAAATTCGGACGATAGACATAAGGAGAATTATAACTTAATGCCCACCGCTGAATTAAATTATTCAATTCAATTCATTTCAAAATATGTATTTAGGCGAGTAGGCAACTCTGTTTTTAAATACTTTGCTGCTACTTGTGTTTATAAGGGACAAAGACTTTAATATCTACAGTGATGTCATCTAAAAAAATAAAAAAATAAAGGATGTACTAATTACATCATGCGGATCCTACGGATGATCATCGCGAATGCAACATTGCAGACATACAGGATACTAAAAGGAAAATATTTAATAAAAACAACGGTACTGGCCAAGGCAACTCCTGAGCTGCAGGGTAGATTACATCCCCCCTACCCCTACCTCCCACTTCCTGCAATTTATCACTTCCGCTAGCGGTCCCACTTTGTCTCTTTTATAATTGGATGAACATAAATGAAATTCCGAACCAGCCAGATTGCTTTGTGATTGGGCACAACCTGCGTCGTCAGTTGTTTTGTCACCATTTTGTTTTGTTATTAGTTAATTAACGACTGTCCGTTTACAAGTGACTGAAGCGACTGAAGCTTTCAACGGTTTAAACGCACTAAATACAACTCGGACGGATCGGGCCAATACAAATTGTATTTTTTATAAATCCTTGCCGAGCTCGATATATATTATTAACTATCTTATGTTTGAACCACAGAGCACAGAATTTAAATATCTGTGGTTTGAACTCAAAACAATAACTATAGTTTTAGCTATTATTCTGAGGGTTTGATCCACGAAGGTTTGAACGTGGTTTTAATGGCTACAAAACCTTAGAGCATTTTAATGCTCTAAGTAAAAAACCGAATACAACCTTTTATCGTTTTTATTATTAATACTCCATTGTTTGGCGTTTCTCTTTGACTTTAATTTTACGCCATTCTTTAAAAATTTCTTTAAATCACTTTAAAGTACAGTAACAACCACAAATATGTTATCATATTTTTATGTCACATATTATGTCGTTTACAAGTCGCAGCCTATGTCAATATACAGCCATACAATATGGCTGCAATCTGTGTTAAAATAGTTTATTTTTGAATATTTTTCAAGTGCAGTGCAGATATTGTTGTCGATTTGTCTATAGTATTTTACGCTCATAAATGTACCTATACACACACAATTCCTTTATTATTTATCACAAAAACCAAAAAGTAGCCAACTTTCAAAGAAAACTTTTTAATCGTTCTTCGTCAATGCATTTTATTATTTTAATTTAATACCTCAAATATCCACATGGTATGGTATCGAGGAGCTCGATGGCGCAGTGGTTAACGCGCCCGATCTGCGAGTGCAGAAGTTAAGCAACTTTCGCAAAGGCCGGTCATCGGATGGGTGACCAAAAATTTATCATTTCGAGCTCCTCCGTGCTTCGGAAGGCACGTTAAGCCGTTGGTCCCGGCTGTATTAGCAGTCGTTAACAACCACCAATCCGCACTGGGCCCGCGTGGTGGTTCATGGCCCGTTCTCCCTATCCATCCATAGGCAAGGCTCGTGCCCTAGCAGTGGGGACATAAATGAGCTGATGATGATGATGATGATGGTATTATCAGACAACATGCTGTAAGAAGCAGTGAGCTGGTATAAGTGGGGTATTCTTAAATCCGGCGCTTAGGCATAGTTAACTATTGGTATCAGTGTGGTATATCTAATTAAGACATATACATACTTAGTCTAATATCCTTCTCTCAAAAAAGGGCAGACAGAGCATTAAAACCAGTTTGAGCCTAAACTCGCCGTTAGTAACCTCGACGTCACATTAAGCATAGACAAAGTAGGGTTCCGAGGTGGAATAGACATCAGCGATAGGTGGACAGCCGATCGACTGATATTTTTTTTTGTTTTTTATAGTTAAACGGCAAATTACTCCATTCCACTTGATGTTAAGTGGAAATGCGAGTATCTTAGAACTCTTGTCCCTAAGTCGGCTCTTACAACATGCAAGGGAAGTTAGGCACTCTCTCACAATCTTTGTCAGTAACAAAACATTGCTTTTATATCATAAAGTGTAAGTTATAGAGTCTTACAAATGAATAAAGATTAACCTCCAAATATTTATTCCTTGTTTTGTCTCTTTTACTCTAATTTCAAATGACGTTTACATGACAGGAACAAAACACGGTATAACTATTCGGACCCTATTCTTTGTTTTTTTATTCTTTTTTTTATATTTTACTAAGATTTTAGAGAAAATAAATTTCTTACTTACTTAAATCATAAACGCCTTGGTGGCCGACTGGCAGAGTGCTCAGCCCGATACTCGAAAGTCCCGGGTTCAATTTCCAGTTCGGGCAAAGTGTGTTCAGATTTTTCGATGCATATCCCGAGTTTGTGATAATAACCAACCCGCATTTGGCAAGCGTGGTGATTAAGCCCACCCATCAATTATAGTGATGACTTGATTTCCATTCAGTTAGAATTGGAACAAAGAAATGAGAGCACTCAGTGCTACTCTTGCAACAAATGCAAACCACAGGCTGATCCATGGCAGATACATCCAGAATGTTGGTGGTGAGATAATCAGAATGGAGTGAAAAGGCTTCTGTGTATCTAGCAAGATACAATGTTTATAATAGTATATAACTAGCAGGAGCTCGATGGCGCAGTGGCTAACGCGCCCGGTCTGCAAGTGCTGAGGTTAAGCAACTTTGGCAAAGGCCGATCATCGGATGGGTGACCAAAAATTTATCATCTTGAGCTCCTCCGTGCTTCGGAAGGCACGTTAAGCCGTTGGTCCCGGCTGCATTAGCAGTCGTTAATAACCACCAATCCGCACTGGGCTCGCGTGGTGGTTTGTGGCCCGTTCTCCCTATCCATCCATAGGGAAGGCTCGTGCCCCAGCAGTGGGGACATAAATGAGCTGATGATGATGATAACTAGCAGTAGCTAGCTTACTTTTCAAATCATAAAAACGTTCCAAGTGACTTTCTATCGTACCGGCCTTTCACTGTGATTTACGCTTGATTAGTAAATTATACGGAGGATCTTCGAGCACCTCCAGACGCTCCTCGACGAATGTAACACTGACATACATATTCTGTTACAAGCACGAGAGGAATTGGAAGTCAACAGTCGATTCTGTTACGTAATTCATGATTTGGGAAAACGTTTCACTTCTTATGTGCCTATGTGGGGTAGGTAATAGGTAGGTATGTTAAGGGGGTGCAGCGCGGAATTTGAAAATTTACGTGTTTTTAAGTCACTGGTGCTAGGCGCTGAATAGATCTTATACATTAAAAGGACTAGTATAGGTTAGCTTGATCCTTTCACAAGGTCATGGTTGTCTTGGAATTTGAAACAAATACCCAGAACCTGCATAAACAATACATAAAATAAAGATATCTAAAAACTTATTTCTTCAGAAACTTTGTAAATATAGCACAAATGAAACAATGATCTGACATCAAAATATTTGTATTGATATTCCGCAGGTCACTGTTGTCTTATTTTTCAATAAAAAAACATGAATATGAAAATATGAAGACTTTTCTTATTTTTTACCCAAATGCCTATGATTTTACAAAAGTAAACATTGCTCTAGTTAAATCACCAGCCTACTCTGTACAGATATTAGTGTGCGTGCGTATTCTTAGTCGTGCGCCGTAGTCACACCACTGCCACGCGCCGCTCGCTCGCTATCACAAAGAAACTTGAAACTCGCAGTTTTGCGTCCGCGCTGCACCGCCTTAAGTTATTTATATTTTAGAAGTTGTGTAATAGGTAAAAGTAAAAGTTTCTTTGTTTCTCCCGTATGTTTCCGCCTTTTGTACGTGTATTTTTATGTATTATTTTTTTTGTCAAATGTTTTATGTTTGGTGTACAATAAGGTTTATTTATTTATTTATTTTATCTTTCCTATAACCATTCATCCGATTGCAAAAAAATCTGTTTTGTTTATTATTTGCACAAACAAACAGTATAATAAAACGTAGTTTTAATAATAAACTGGTTAACATATTATTAAAGAACATAGTAACACCATTTACCACAGTAATATATTGAAAAAATCTTACCAAGACCTAAGTTTTTTAATTTCACTTTTCTCTTATTTTTTTTAACTTGTACATGTTTGTTTTTTGTTGTTTTCTCTATTTTATTTGTCTTTGTTTGTATATGTTTTTTCTTTTATTGTTTTTTATTCTGAATTTTTGTGTGAGTGTCAATAAAAATATTTCTATTCTATTCTAAGTTAGAGTACACAAGCCGCTGCATTTATCTAGAAAGTTGTAAAATTTATCATAAAGTGCGTACCTGCGAAGGTTTCTGGGTTGATAAAACAATTACGTTAAAGTCGAAACCATCATGGCACCTTAAAGCGAGCATTTAATGACCGATATTGATGTTGCCAAAACCACACAAAAAAAAGAAACGCCAGTACTAAATAGGCTGGTAAATCGGGCGGAAAAAATGCCGGTACTTAAGTTGATAAGTAAATTATACAAAGAGCGTCGGATAGGCTCTGCGGCAGACACTGATTGACGACAGCGGCAAGAGCTTACTGCGAGAGCACCGCAAAAACACCTACGTTCTAGAACTGTTCATGCTGAAGTGGAATTAAGAGTTAGCATACTTAATGCAAATATTTATAAAATACAGTGAAAAAATTAAATGCCTACCCGACCCAGCCAGGAATCCAGAAATCGAACCCGGGTCTTCCGCATTCCGGGTGGCTGCACTGACCATTATGCTACACCAGTAAGCATTGAAGTTTTTCACTGCTTTTTGGTTTTTGACTGCTTTTTAGCGGCAGAGTGCTTTCTATCCAACGGTTATTGCAACCGATAATGGCTATGCAGATTCATCTTTCCAGATGGGTCGGGTAGGCATTTAATTTTTTCATTGTATTTCATAAATATTTAATTCAGCTTCAGTGCAGCAATTAGCACTTAAAAATAGAAAAGTCAAATATACTATAGCGTTGTGTTATCAAGTTGGTAGTTCCGTAGTAAATATGAATCTGCATAACCATTGGTTGCAATAACCGTTGGATAGATGCTCTGACGCTAAAAAGCAGTAAAAAATCAAAAAGCAGTGAAAAAATTCAGTGCTTACGTCAGCCTTCCCGGTAGCATTATGGTCAGTGCAGCCGCCCGGATTGCGGAAGACCCAGGTTCAAGTCCTGCCTGGGTCGGGTAGGCATTAAATTTAAAAAAAAAAATTCAGCTCCAGTGCAGCAATTAGCACTTAAAAATAAAAAAGTAAAATATACATAATTTAGCAAAGTGTGTTTCAGATTTTTCGACACATTTTCTTTTTATTATAGATTACACGGCAATTTCTTTTTGTTATAGATTACACGGCAAATGAGTCCACTCTGCCTGATGTTGTGTAAATGGAGTCCGAACGCGAAGACAACTGGTGCGGCATGAAAACAACGTAGCATCAGTCACCCTCAACCTGCTGGCCCACAAGATATGTCTATTCACGCCTCGTTTGAAGGACCCCATGTCATAGGAAGGAGGGAAAGCATGTGCTGGTAAACTATTCCATCTTTTGGAAGTACGTCAAAGAAACGAATCACCAAATTTCTTTGTGCGCGATGGAATGCATGATCCGTCATGTTCATCTTCCCAGTCCTGCTGGGAGCAAGCCTTCCAACATGGATGATATCACAGAGAGATGGGACCATAACCCACCACGCTTAACAATAAATCATCGGTCCACTGCTCGGTCACAATTTTCATTGCGTTCTCTCTATTAACTTTGACTCTCTCGTACTCGTATAACGCGCAATGACTAAGTAATTCGCTTGGCGCATCGCAAGACCCTCGTGCTAGTGGTCGAGGCTTTCAAACCTCTACTTAATATTCTTTATTTTTTTTTCTATTATCATCGTCACGGTCTGGGAGTCTGTTTGAATTGCCCTAATGACTGCACGACCGTTCTTACACGTACACCGATTCGAATACGAAACGCTTTTACACGTGAATTACATTGAACGTTGTATGAAAATTGCTATTGTTCTTTATTAAATGCTTATTTCGTTTCTGGCTTCATAATTTCTACGCTTACGTCAGCCTTCCCGGTAGCATAACGGTCAGTGCAGCCACCCGGATTGCGGAAGACCCAGGTTCGATTACTGGCTGTGTCGGGTGGGCGTTTCATTTTATCACTGTATTTTATATAAAAATATTTAATTCAGCTTAAGTGTAGCAATTAACACTTAAAAATAAAAGTAAAAAAAAAAGCCTAGCTACCACCATCTTATCTAAATATGTTGCCATAGCATTAATGTTAGAAGCATAGTTGTATGATAGTAGCTAAAGATTCCAGGTGAAGTGCGCTTCCACCATTGGCCTTATCATCACTTAACATCAGGTAACACGTAAGTTATTTTAAAAAAAACTAATTTAATTAAATAATTAAATTACTTACTTATTTTTTATCGTATGGTTGATCAATCTCGCACTAAATTGACTACATGCGGACAAACCCGCGTGTTGGTAGCTACTACCAATAAATGGAGTACAATTATCCAATCATCCGGGTCGTGTTCCAATACCGGCTAATACGTAACAATACATCGCGCACCATATTGAGATTTAAGCTTCCCTTTATTACTATAGGTTGTTGAAGCGTTGCCTGAAATTGTATTTAATAGAAGCTGGGTTGAGCGAACTTAAAATTGATTGCCAATTTTGTTTATTACAGTGGTTCTGCTACCAACGCTGTGCAAACGAATCCCACGCATCAATATCCCCCGCCCGATCCTCTAAATGTCACTACACATTTACAGAATACACCAAACATGCACACTAGCTTAGGTCCAAGACACCGTACTCGTAGAACAAGGGTACGAAGAACCGGTTCACACGCGCTCTATACCAGGTACAGACATGCACCTGGGCGCTTCTCTCCTCCTCCACGGCCCGGTCTACCCGAGCCGAGGTCCGAGCCTTTAGAGGCGCCCTCGGGTGGTTCCGCCCCCCGATCCGATCCGAACCCTTCGGAGAATCTAGTAGGGCACGGGGACGCGCACTAGTGCACGATGCCGTTCCCTCTAGAAAACCTCCAAAGGTGATTCGTTTCACACGGCTTGAGGGACCCTTTACGTTCCTCGCCGCCCCCAAAAAAGCCCGGTGAAGCTGAAAATGCCGTAAGGCAATCAGCAAACTCTCTCAAAAAAAAAAG
Source organism: Eudonia mercurella (assembly GCA_963082485.1). Classification (NCBI taxonomy): domain Eukaryota; kingdom Metazoa; phylum Arthropoda; class Insecta; order Lepidoptera; family Crambidae; genus Eudonia; species Eudonia mercurella. The sequence goes on along the minus strand of OY720044.1, from coordinate 7,046,638 downwards.
CATCAATATCCGTCAGCAAGTATAAAAGGCACTTCCTAACAACGCACATCCATCATCATCATCACTATCACTAGCTCATTTTTTATGTCCCCACTGCTGGACCACGAGCATGGATGGGTAGGGAGAACGGGCCATAAACCATTACGGGGGCCCAGTGCGGATTGGTGGTTGTTAACGACTGCTAATGCAGCCGGGATCAACGGCTTTACGTGCCTTCCGAAGCACGGAGGAGCTCGAGATGATACATTTTTGGTCACCCATCCGATGACCGGCCTTTGCGAAAGTTGCTTAACCTCAGCCCTCGCAGACTTCCTTCTCCTTCTCCTCCTCCTTCTAACAACGCACATAACATTGTTGAAAGGCAATTATTTTTGTTATAATTCTCTCTAGCCCCCCATAAGATAGGATTACCGAGTTTGGGAGATATTATTTAATTTGTTATGTTCGTATTATTCTGGTAATCATCATCATCATCATCATCATCAACCTATTAGTATAGGCTATGAACTGGTGTCCACTGCTGGACATAGGCCTCTCCAAGTGCACGTCACCGAGCACGATCCGCGGCTACTCTCATCCAGCTCTTGCCAGCCACCTTGCGAAGATCGTCGCTCCACCTAGTCTGAGGGCGTCCTACACTACGCTTGCCGATACACAAACGCGCGTGTATGTATTCTGGTAAAAAACGTTTTCAGTTTTCAAATTTTACTGCAAACAATTAATTTTAGTAATCACAAAATTATTTATATTTAAAGTAACATAACTTTTGGGGTTAAAGTTACTCGCGTCCGCAGGTTTACCCTTGAGGCCCTACACGTGACCCCTGGGTGGTGCTAAATGAGTGACACTGTCTGATTGGTAGAGCCAAGTTGCATTGCAGCACGAAATGGGCCGCTCGCCCGGCGTAATACCACCCTCTCACAGAATATCGGCGTGGAACAATGGCACTCGTTGCTGTTGTGTTTCGTCCGATGAGTGAAAGTACCGGAGGCCCATCTCTCACCCCTCCCCCCTCTCAATTCCTACTCCCTCCTCAAGATCCAACTCCTCCCTCAAGGCCGGCAACGCATCTGCGATTACTTTGGTTTTGCAGGGTGTCCATGGGCGGCGGTGATTACTTTCCATCAGGTGACCCGCCTGCTCGTATGCCTCCTTTAAAAAAAAAACTCCTCTTTAAAAAAAAGTATTTTTATTTTAATAGTAATAATACTTACCTATCTATCCAACATCGGTGCAAAGGTCTCCATCCTTGAAATCAAGCTATCGCTACAACTGATGGAGTCACCACACTTGCCAAAAACGGGTAGGTGACCACAAACCCGGGCTACATATCGAAACATACGAAATACACTTTACCCGATCCAGGAATTGCATCCAGCTCCTCACTCACCACTCAGCCCACCTAGGCGTACAAATTAAAATTAAATTTGTATCATTAAAAGTCTTGTCTTTGAGGGAATAGCCCCAAGAATGCATAGCATAACTTCGTGGCATTGCTAGGCTTACGCTGGCAAAGGTAGCTGTCAGTCTTCTTGTCACCGGAGATTCTCAATAAGGCGAGTACTTAAAGTGCCTTGCTTCCGGCCCCCATGGACCTTTTGTCTCCACCGCAAACGAAACAAATAAATAATGTTTCGCGTACTAGTGCCGTTTTGCATTATTTAGTAGCAGGTCCTTAAAAGTTCCTCTTACTATTGTAAAGTTAAAATTAATGATTGTGAACAATGATTACTTACTCTGTAATGATTTGAATTTCGCATTGATAATGCCACAAGAACACAATTTAAAATCGTAATAGTAAAATAGTGTTATATGACCAAAGTGGTCGTTTAAGCTTGTTATTAAGCTAGATAAAAGAATATTCTTTCTATCATTCGAGATACAGGTTTATTCCTAGCCCGAAGGTAGGTAGGTGCTTGACTGACCGACGCTATATACGGTATACATTTGTTATTTCTAGCTTTTAAAAACAAGACAATAAATATATTTTATAACTTTATTTTTCTTTGCTATTAACGTTTATCTTCGTATAATAGAGGTAACGTAATCTAATTTTTAACGTTATTCAAAGTCCCGCCCAACTCGTATGAATCAAAATGGCGCGATCGAATCAAGGCATCTAATTTACTGTTGTGATTAAGGATAATCGGATAACGATGAATTAACACAAAGGCATGTTTATCTCCTCTTACAGTTCAGTGTGAAATGAGCAGTTTAATTAACCTTCGTAATTAATACTTTGCGAACAACTGCCTTTCGCGGTAAAGGAAGTAATATGATCTCAACTTACTTGATGAAGGATTTATTAGTAGACAGGTAACATTACTTCGGAACTTAAGTTCAACTATTATGAACTTCGGAACGGATAGCTTTGTAGTATTAGATAGATATATAGAGAGATAGATCTTATCTTATCTTAGTGGGGCCTGCCGAGGTTTCCCTCTCGCAGCAACACTTCGACCCATCAGGATCTTTTGTGCAACCCCATCCTTTCACTCTTCTTCCTCTGTAAAGATAGATGCCATAAGCTTGGCAACGTCCAAGAGCCTGAAGTCCTCCGGTTTCGGATAGGCCGACCCCAGGGGTCGCATTCTTTTCCTAGCCAGGAGTGGCAGCCACACAGTAGGTGTTGCATTGACTCCTTTTGCCCCCCACACAAGCTATTTGTTGATAGATGCATTCTGTGAAGCATTTGTTTTGTGGCATAGTGCCCTGTCAAGGCACCGATGGTTAATCGGGCCTGCCTTCTACTGCCTCCGCATATGAACATACTCCGTCACAAGGCGTTTTCGCTTAGGAAGGATTTGGAGTGTTTCATACCTGGCTGCTCTTCCAGTCCGAGCGCAACTTTTGGGAGATACCGCGTCCGAGAGTGGTTGTCTATGTGAGCGTTGCCCGAACAAGTTTGTATGAGCCCACCCCCACAACCCGGTCAACCCGAACCGAGGTTTTGCCTTTAGAAGCGCCCTTGGGTTCCGCTTACGATCCGATCCAAAACCCTCGGAGAATCTGGTATGGGACGGGGACTAGTGCGTGATGGCATTCCCTCTAGAAAACCTCTGTAGGTGCTTCGTTTGACACGGCTTGAGGAACCCATTAACTTTCGCGCCGCTCCCAAAAAAGGTCCGGAGACGCTGAAAAACCGTTTGAGGCAATCAGCAAACTCTCTTAAAAAAATAAAAACCGGCCAAGTGCGAGTCGGACTCGCGCACGAAGGGTTTCGTACTTTATGACATATTAAAAAAAAACTAAGTACTTGCTAGATCTCGTTCAAACCAATTTTCGGTGGAAGTTTGCATCATATATTTTTTTTAGTTTTATCATTCTCTTATTTTAGAAGTTACAAGGGGGGGACACACATTTTACCACTTTGGAAGTGTCTCTCGCGTAAACTATTCAGTTTAGAAAAAAAATAAATTAGAAACCTCAATATCATTTTTGAAGACCTATCCATAGATACCCCACACGTATGGGTTTGATGAAAAGAGTTTCAGTTCTAAGTATGAGGAACCCCCAAAATTTATTGTTTTTTTTCTATTGTTATGTGAAAATCTTAATGCGGTTCACAGATCTACTTACCAAGTTTCAACAGTATAGTTCTTATAGTTCCGAAACACACAAAAAAGTGGCTGTGACATACCGACGGACAGACAGACAGACATGACAAATTCATAAGGGTTCCGTTTTCTGTCATTTGGCTACGGAACCCTAAAAACGTTTGTATGAAGCTTATATTCTCCAGTCTCTTTATTTTGTGGTCCAACTATCATCAGACGGCCCCCGTTCCGCACGAACAAGGAAGTCGGCCGAAAGATTTCTCCTTTGTTAGGTAGCGCACTCGATCGCTTCCCACATCCCGATCCGATCAATGGACAAGAAAATTCAATAACGTCTGGTTTCCCGACTCCCATTACACGACGAAGTGAGATATTGCGCGACGGACGGCGTTTTTTGTCGAAAGATTGGCGATTTCTGGCGATATCGCCTGAGAGTTTGGATGCATTCGGCGGTGACGTTTCACAAATCGGGCTTAAGGGCTCTTTCAATCTAGGTGTTTTGTGTCGGGTCGCTGTCACACGTTTGTACTACGTTCTATATTAAAACAACCCACACGGTGGATCCTACAACATTCGATCTCAACAATCTACCGTTGATTATTTATAGAATTTCAATTTTGGCTGCAAATAATGAAAATTATATTAACTAGGTAAGAAACAATTACATGTGTTTTACACTCTTTAAAAAAAAAGCATAACAAAGTATGCAAAATGTCATTCAGATGCTTGAAGCCCGGCTCCTTAGAAAAACATAATTATAAAAATAAAATGACTACTAGGACAAACTAATAAAAAAAATCACTGTGACTTGATGAACGTCCCATTCAGTTAGTACATATAATAATATAAAATAATTAATATATTAGAAAATAATTCAATTTAAAGTTTTTAAATTGAGTTTGACATTAAATTTAATGTATTTAACTAAATATTATGTACTGTGTTGTTTAAAGTTTTTATATTAGATATTTTGTTGTTAAGATTAGGTGCCTAAATTCTAAATTGATTCACTGATTGTCATTGTTTGATATGCAGCAAAAAAAAAAAAAAAAGCTGATTATTGATGTTTGTGCATAACCGGACCAACCGTTACGGTATCCGCAGAATACCAGCGTCGTGGCACTCTGTGCCTCGGCTTAAGCTGAGCGGGGACCTATTTGGCTTTGTTGTTTTTTCTTTTTCATTTTAAGTTGTTGTATGTTGTATATTTATGCCAAATAAACTTTTATTCATTCATTCATTCATTTTGTCACTGCAAATCCGTCATTCAGTTCACGATGACAATTCAACTTTTGAAGTTTTTTAAATTCATGTTTCATATTTCTCAGATTTCGGCTTTCCGGATATATTAAATATTGACCTGAAGTGATAACCCTATTTACAAAAAATCCGGATATAATTTATATTACTTGTAAGTTCTGAATAACGCGGTATTAGATACTGAATTTAATACTGCTCATTAGAGCTTGTTTAAGCTATCGTTTGATATATGAATCTCTTTATAATACAGCGTTACGTAGGAACAAAAAAAAAATGAAAAATAAATTTATATTTCTTGATAGGATCACAGTAACTCTACAAAAACTTGTCTAAATGTGTAGTTTTATATGTTTATTTGATTGAGATAATAAAAATTGAAATAACATGTAGAGTAATTTTTTAATAATTTTTTTTGTATATTGCCGGACCCGGTTATAGGCAAACTTTGAATAATATTTTTCCACAAAAACTACAAACCATATTGTTTTCGGAGTTTTACTCTGATGTGTGTAATAGTAATAACTATTGTATTCCTCAATAAAACTAAGGTGAGACAAAATGAGGTTCTTAAACACACTGTGCGGGCCCTGCAAAGGGTTCGAAACGTCAGGATAAACATTAAAAAGTAATGTGCAAAATAAACGCGAGTATCTACTCGCGTTTATTTTGCACATTCTACGTACGGATCTCCGTAAAAGTTGCTTCATTCAATGTGTAGTGTTCGCGTAAACTTTAGAAAACAATATTGGGGCTAGATAATTGGTGTGACTGTAGGAAACATTTAATTTTACATTTACTAGTGGTCGCCCAGTGGTCGAAATTCGACCGTAATTGTATTAAGGCTGTACGGATTGTATCCTAAACAATGAAAATTAAAAAAGATAGAATTTGATTTTGGATTGGCATTGACAGATTTCGGCCGCTCCTCTTCCATTTTTGAAATTTTTGAAAACAGTTTTGATTTTTACTTTTATTTTTAAGTGTTAATAATAATTGCTAGCTGAATTTAATATTTTTTTTATATAAAAATACAGTGAAAAAATTAAACGCCCACCCGACCCAGTCAGGAATCGAACCTGGGTTTTCCGCAATCCGGGCGGCTGCACTGACCGTTATGCTACCGGGAAGGCTGACGTAAGCGCTGAATTTCGTCACTGCTTTTTTTATTTTTGAAATACTTTAGAGCGACATTAGTGCCATCTATCCAAAGGTATTTGCAACCGATGGACATGCAGATTCATCTTTGCAGATGAATACCACAAATTGATAACACAACGCTAAAGTCAAATTTTACTTTTATTTTTATATAAAAAAAAATCAGCTTAAGTGTAACAATTAACACTTAAAAATAAAAGTGAAAATTTACTATGGCGTTGTGTTATCAATTTGTGGCAAGGCTATATATACTTTATTTAAAAAAAAAAACTCAAATCCACGCGGACGAATTTGCGAGTGAAGTGCCAGCTGTGTAGGCGTGTGAATAGGAATCATAGTCAATGCAACACCTATTGTGCAACTAAGACCAGAACTGGAATAAGCCAAGTATAGGTCCTACACACTGCATACTTCGGGGCCCTGATCTTCTAGAATTAACAAAAATATACATAGTTGGAAATTTTATTAAAGTTGAGCACAGACCCGAGGCTGGCTGATTTTTTTTGGAAATTTTTATCTAAAAACTATATAAAGCAATGTGAATGGAAAATTCAAAATAATAAAAATATTTAAAGGAATCACGTCTTTATCGGTTGTTAGATACTTGCCAAAGTGTTCTTTCGACTGTGAGGGTAATAACTTCACAGCGACGGATACCGCTGGCTTGCAGTTTACAGCAGTTTACACCAGTTTACACTTCCAAATCTAAGAATTTCTAAATAAAGTCAGAAAAAAGAAGTGTAACTTGGCTACTTTATCAGCGTGCGCTGACCAAACGGTTGTGTATGCATGATAATAATGTACAACAAAAATATTATTCATCAGTAGAACTACAATATATTAAACTTGACTAAAATAAAAAGTTTCAACACCCGAAGAATTTTATGACGATTAAATTTAAATTATTTTTGAATTTTGCATTCACAATGCTATACATATACAGTTACAAGATAAAATCGATTAAAAAAAAGATAAAATGAGCTTCCTGGGGCTGGTTGACTTTTTCAAGTAAAATTTCAACTTGTAACGATAAAATTTGCTCTTCAGTGTCTAATTTGGTAGCTTAGTTCTGGAAATATTGCGAAATCAAAAATAAGTCACAGATAAATACTTGTGTTGATGGGGTGAATCGTGGCGGGGTTGAACGTGGGTTGGTGACGACGCGAAGGTCAGGGAAACAGCCAGATGATTGTTGCTGGTTTTATTGAAGAAGCGGGTACAGTTTTAGGGTACAAAAAATAGGGTACAGCTTTTAGGGTGCTGTTCCACACAACCACTTTCCAGGTAGGACGGAGGCGGCGGATGCAGACCGTTAGGCAAAAAGGGCTTAGTTCTTGGTTAAGAGCGTAGTGAGTTCCAAGTAGCCGTTCCCAAAAGGACGCGACTTCCAGATGTACACAAGCAACTATATCTTCGAAGTAGCTTACAAAAAAAAAAAATATAATTTGTTCGCAAAAAAATTTGCGTTAAAAAATTATTTGAACATTTATAAGTAGCTTTACAAGTACAAAATCAGTCACAGTATATAGTATACACAGTAAGTGAAACCTTAATAGCGCCATGCAGAAAGTGTACAAACAAGTACAGTGCCATCTATGGATAGTTAGCGGAACTAATAGTGGTTCTTGCAGATATTGAGTGATTTCGTTACACTTGCTTATTTTTTTTTATATCCTTTATTGTACATTAAAATTACAGTCTAAATTACATTATAGAAAACATATACAAGGGTGAGCTTATTTCTAAAAGAGCGCTGAATTACCTGAAATTTCAATATGGAGGTTGCTGGGGAGATGCTCTACAGCAGCCCCAAATAAAAATAACTGTACGTTGTAATCTACAAAGGTACTTTTTTAGGGTTCCGTAGCCAAATGGCAAAAAACGAAACCCTTATGGATTCGTCATGTCTGTCTGTTTGTCAGTCAGTCTGTCAGTCAGTCTGTCTGTCTGTCTGTCTGTCTGTCTGTCTGTCTGTCTGTCTGTCTGTCTGTCTGTCTGTCTGTCTGTCTGTCTGTCTGTCTGTCTGTCTGTCTGTCTGTCTGTCTGTCTGTCTGTCTGTCTGTCTGTCCGTCAAACACACAAATGTTGAAAAATTTTCCACAAAATTTTTTTCAACATTTGTGTTTTTGTAATTTATTCGCAACAAAATTAGCGTTAAAAATTATTTGAACATTTATATATAAACTATATTTAGTAAGGCACATAAATCTTGTCCAAATACACATATACTCAATTTAACTATACCGTGAAGTAAATAATTATCATTTCTTATTATCATATATTATTAGCAAGTCATAATGAATACAAGAAAATTACAAAAAAGTAGTTGTGTTCTAAACGGCAAAAGAAAATGTTTGACAATTGTTAACAGCCGAGCTCAGTTTTCGTGTTTCTAAGTCAATGTTGTATGGACTCCGACGATAGATGGCGCGTCTGTCTACATCCAGTCGTTTTCCTGCATCGCGCTATGGTTTCGTTTGAGAACATGTATTTATATTCACAGCTCAGCGTAAAGACATGAAATATTACAAAAATTTACAATATTTATTTTTGAAGATACATCTGCTTTAAAGATGTATCGTATAATCGTATAATTAATTGCGACCACTAAATAGCAAAGCAAAAGTAGGACAGATTCTCCTTTTGAAATACGAAATGAAAGTGTCGGAGGGGACGATTTTGATGACAAAGAGAAATAGTAAAATACATAATTAAGTAATTCGACTTGGAAAAATTAGTTTTCCTGTCCGGGATTAGAAACAATTTTTTAGAAAAAACACAATTATTATTACACGAGCAAATATAGCCCAACAAGTATAAATAGTGTCGCTTATAAGAACCAAATCTGAATCTGAAATAATTAATATTATTTATTTTATTTATTAATGACACTCAACAAAACAAGTGTACTCAGAAAGGGCAATCTTGGCAGGTCCCACTGAGATAAGATAAGATAGATTTTTCTAAGTCTTACCTGTGGTGTGAAGTTAGGCATGGGATTGCAGACGGGCGGCGCCGCGGTGCTGCCATAGTGCTGCTGGTACGATGACGTCAGGATCTTCTTGTGTGCAGACGCGTGCGCGCGGTATGCGCTTACGCTTAATTTCATTATTTAACACTTCACTTGTTTCTAATTTCCAAATTTGAAAGCATTCTTTCTATCAATTACTTATTTTTTGACTAATTTTGAATTCTAATATTTACACTTCTTTTGTTTTCTATTTACATGTAGGTTTGAAGTGTTGTATTTGATTTACATTTTTACACTGACACCGTTTCTTGTTGCTAGCGTAAGATGCTTTGTTTTTTTATGAACTTTAATAAAACTGTTTTGTTTTATCATGTCACTGTTTTCACCGCACTGCAGCTTTTTGGTTTTTTTTTACACTGTGCCGGTTTTAATTTTAATCTTTATATTTTTGGTTAAGTAACACGTACACCTGTAACAAAGAAAAAATATCTAAATATAATTTTTCCAAGGCTTGAAGGCAAACATAATCAAAAGGTTCGCAATTGTGCCCTCAGGTGTTTTAAAGAGTGAAAGAAAGTTTTTAAACTTACGAAATCGTAATCCGAACGAACAAACCGCTTCGCATTCCAGCTATTTTTTTAATGAAAACTAAATCGTAATAGTCAATGACAAATCATTGATTCAATGTAAACCTTCAGAGACAGTTTTATTAAATTTATAATAATACTAATAATAAAATTAAATTAAAATTTAAAAAAAAAATATATATATATTTGAAAATGTAAATGTATATGAGAGATAATAAATAAAGAGGCTAATAATAAAAGGTTTTAGTTTTAAACTGAAAATGAGCTGGCACTACTTGGGCCAGCGAATAAGCCTTGCATCCAAAGAGGCAATGCTGATAGCTTACTGGGTACTCTGCCTGATGGGGATGATCTGGGGACATTTTTTATTTATATTTAGTAGTTATACTATGACTAAACTTATAAACCTACTAGCAGTTTGCCCGCGACTTCGTCCACGTGGATTTCGTATTATTTCGTACAAAAATAAATACTGTTTTCGAAATCAAAAAATAGAATCATTATAGAAAATGTTTATTTTGCACACATTCCGCATAATACCGCGTTTGCGAAAACACGGCGGTTATTTGGGACTTTCACTTCCCCAAGATAGTTGGGGAGGGGGGCGGAGGTACACAAAACTAAGGATCGATCACATCCAATAAGCTTTTACTCTTCCCGAAATTACCCATCACATATATAGCGATGCCCAGTTGTGACCTTTCTTTACCACCCTGGCCAGCGAGAGATCGCAGCCAATCACCGCCGTTAGGGTGCTGCGTTGCTGTTCCCAAGTCGTGCACTCTTGCAGGCAATGCTAAGCAGTATCTGTGGCAGTATCTTAAGGTATAATGGTAGCACCATGGGTTTGCCCTTCTCTAAGCGATCTAATGCAGGTACCTACTTCAAAAAACATCCATGTACTGACAGTGCCTGCACCAGACGAAATGGTAGCGCTCCATGTTTGCGCTTGGTTCAGGAGTTGAGGACTGGGCGCACCGCGTCTAATCCTATATTAGTACCTACTTAAATTTTCCACATATTTTAGTTTTTTGTTTTATTTCAATTATATATGTTACAATACAAAGCTTCTCTATTAACAATGTTTATTGTTTCTTGTTTTGGTAGACAAACTAAATAAAATGTAAATGTAAATGGTAAATGCACCCTTTTCTCAATTCGTTACCCACCAGTGCGAATGTTTGCCCCTGAGACTTATAAATTTAAAAATAGAAAAACAAGATCTAAATAAGTAAATCTTAAAAAATACGAAGAAACGTTTTCCCCAACCTAATATTATTTATTGTTAAAGGTAAGGACGGATGCAGTGTATCTAATGATTTTGATTTTAAATAGTCACCGAGTATTTACCGACTTAATCTTCCACAAGTTCTGATTTCGAACCTAGAAGGTGGAAATGGCAAGACACCACATAACATGGTACAAAGGCCGGAAAAAGGAAAAACTTGAACATCCGTATCTCGTTACGTAACAAGAAAACTCTGAAGAAAAATATAAAATTACAAGTTCTAAAATTATAACTGATTCGAAATAAAACTTTCCTTATAAACTGCTTAATTAGTAGGAGCGATTAAACTTAATAACGGGGATTAATTAACGGGATCAACGCTAAGCTAGCAGTTAAGGAGGAACGGCTTAAATTCTTCCTTCACTTCCGAATTGCCCTTCAGTAATAACGTAACAACGTTATTACTGAAGTTTATAGCTCGCATCTAAGAGTGAAAAATGGTGACGGTGCCGGTGACAGGGCCGTAGCTAGACTTGAATTTAAGGTAGGGCAGCTGTGGTTACAGGTAGGACGGAAGTAAAAATGTTACTTGATTTGTTCTGGTCATTCGAATTGTTCATCATCTCAGCCAAAAAGACGTCCACTGCTGGACAAAGGCCTCCCTCAAGAATAAATAATTTTGAGGGTAATTTGCCATAATCGCCACGCTTGGCAGGAGGGTTGGCGATCGCAGTAAGGTGAGAATAATCACAGAGAGACGCTGCTGCCCATCCTCTGGAATGGTCCCATAGTCGCCTTCTACGACACCCACGAGAAGAGATGGGGTGGTGCAATTCTTTACCCCCGGGCACCACACGGGACATTCGAATTGTGGTGTCATTGATTTGTGAACATGTGCGAGTTAGGTTAATACTTATGTAATTGTCGGGGTGATATACAGGTGTAACAAAATTCCCTTAAATTGCGATTTCGAAGTTGGTGCCATAGTAAAAGTTGTTCGTATTGATTGATGGTATTGATGGAATGACTCTCATTCGGCATTTAAGGGAATTTTGTTACACCCTTTATATTACGAATGTCCGACTGTTCCGTCTTAAATCTGCTTTACAGTACTTTTCTTATCATTAGTTGATTATTAAGGTATTTGGTATTTTATTAAGGAAAGGCATTAGTGTTTTAAGGTTTGCCCCACTATGCCCCCCTTCGCTACGGCCCTGTGCCGGTGGAAGTAGGCACACAATAAGGAGATTGCAGAAGGGAAGCTACATAGAAACGCGATCAACCCACGCACACTGATACCACCTCTCGGGCACAAAATTTCGTAACAGCTGCGCTCGGCCTGTTCCGATCTGTTCAGAGATGCCGTGCACGTGTGGGGGTCTGTCTCCTTATTTTGTGAAGTAGGTGAGATAAAATGTTCAAATAATTTTTAACGCAAATTTTGTTGCGAACAATTACAAAAACACACATGTTGAAAAAATGTTAGTGACGGTAGTTGTAGTTGTTGACATTGAATGGGCGCCTTTGGCTTTCAAAGTAAAAAGTGTTGAATAATTTCGGCGGGTTGGTTAGATTCACGATAGCTCAATTGGAAGAGCACCTGACCCGGTATGTCAGAAGGGTGCAGGTTCAAATCCTGCTTGTAGAAATTTATATCAACATTTGTGTTTTAGGTGAGATAATCTGAAAATGTACAATTCACAACAATTGTACAAGAAATGTATATTTATCAGTTGCAAAGGGTGGATAACTGAAGAAAGGAAGCCACACTAATAAAAATTTGCAATCCAAAAACCTAGCACCAAAAACCATATCAGTCAAAATAAAAGTTTTACCTTACTTTTACAAAGACTCATCCATTACCAAACGTTGTGTTAAATGGATGAATGAATATAACTCGTTAAAAAAATAATGTTTATCTGTATCAAAGTAGTTAAAACAAACGAAATAAAACATAATGTCTATTTTCATTTCTAAATAATATAATAATAATAATAAATTTATTTATTTTCAGGCAACAAAGTTTTTACAAACAGGCCCATAGATATCATCATCATCATCATCATCACCGTCATCAGCTCATTTATGTCCCCACAGCTGGGGCACGAGCCTTCCCTATGGATGGATAGGGAGAACGGGCCATAAACCACCACGCGGGCTTAGTGCGGATTGGTGGTTGTTAACGACTGCTAATGCAACCTGGACCAAAGGCTTTACGTGCCTTCCGAAGCACGGAGGAGTTCGAGATGATACATGTTTTGGTCACCCATCCGATGACCGGCCTTTGCGAAAGTTGCTTAACCTCACCACTCGCAGACCGGGCGCGTAAACCACTGCGCCATCGAGCTTCTCACGCAACGCAGTATTATTGTAACTAGTGGTCGCCCAGTGGTCGAAATTCGACCGTAATTTTATTAAGACTGCACGGATTGTATCCTAAGCAATGAAAAATTAAAAAAAGATAGAATGTGAGTTTGGATCATATTGAAATCAAACAACAAACTTCCAACTTTAATAGCATTTTTCAAGTATTAGCTTATCACTTGACCCACTCTAAAACATCTGGTGACATTTCATACGTAAGTTTAACATTTTGCACCATTATTTTTATTTCTTCACAAGCAATACTTACTGGTACCCACCTATCTCAATCAAAATGTATGGAACAGCTGATATATATTTTCACGATTTTAAGTGTTGCAAAATGTTTAGCGGAAAAATTTAAAAATAGGGTTTACATAATTACGTGCCAATCAAGTGAAGGGAAGTAGACAAAATGTCTTTCGCGGCGTCCATTACTCTCCTTCACGATTTCGCGTAAAAATAAAAATGTAATCAGATCCCTCCAGACAGAATAAACAATGAATATTTAAAAAAATTGAGTGATTTTAACTTCACTTTCCCTTCTTTGTTTAGTGGTGTGCCGCTATCGATTATTTTATTGTGTCGATTTTCTATAAGAAAATTTGCAACTATTTTTTATTTTATTTTACGGGTAAGCGATGATAAGGCCAATGATGGACGCGCACTTCACCCGGCATCCTCAACTAGTAGCTGCTGGAACACAACAATGCTACAAACATTGATGTTATGGCGGCATATTTTTAAACTTGACTAGGCAAATTGTTATTATTATTATAAAAAGGTTTTTTTAATAACAAAAAACAAAATTAAACTTAAGATTAGTGTTAGATAATTAATAATAAATAATAAAGTAGAAATAGTTGCTTACTTTTTTACAGTATATGTAATAAATTTTTATTTGCGTTTCATAAAAATCAACGATATATTTAATCCAATCAAATAATTATAATAACTAGTGGTCGCCCAGTGGTCAAAATTGGACCGTAATTTTATTAAGGCTGCACGGATTGTATCCTAAGCAATGAAAAATTAAAAAAGGTAGAATGTCAGTTTGGATTGGCATTGACAGATGTCGGCCGCACTAAAGATAAACAATACGTGTGTGTCAAATACATGGTAGTGTGTGTAATGTTGTTTTTGTTGAATTGAGTTTGTTGTTGTTTTTGTTGTTTTGTTTAAATATTTTAATCTAAAACCTTAATCTAAAAGACCACCACGGGCCACCCCCGGCTCAAAGGTTCCCATAATACCGGCAGCGTTACCACGTTGTATTGCCAGGGAGAGTCTCTGAACTAGGTATGACCCGCAGCGGCGGTTGTATTATTATTATTATATATTTATTGTTAAACAGAAGCGGATGCCAGATGCGAAGACAGCTAGTGGAGCAGGATTGTGCCTCATTAGCCGTCCTCATCTTGTCGACCCGCAATCTGCTTGGCTAGAAAGTGAGTGTAAAAACGAATATGTCTTTACGACTATCATTCATCTACGACGCTGATGGACGTGTCCCAACATTACCATTACTTTACGAAGGCAGAGGAGATTGTAATGTAAGAAAAAAAGGATATAAATAAGTTTACTTTGAGAATCGAGCGGTTTGACCCCGCCACGTTGTAACTACAATGTTGAAATGTAACAACTTTTACGGATCTACTCGCTTTTCATTTCAATATGTAGTGTTCGCGTAAACTTTAGAAAGCAATATGTGATTACAATGTGTCCATACATTTGTGGTGAGACTACAGGCCGATCATCTATCTGTCATGAACCAGGAGATTTGGCCGAAACGTGCTAATTTTCGGCGGTTCTGAGGGCGGATACGAGACACCACTCATCGTCAAACATCGGCGTTCTAACGTGATTAGTAATATGAACCTTAATGGTTCACATTATTGCATGTAAGCCTGCACTGTATTTATGTAATTGTAGGCCATTGTAGCCTGAATTAGATACGCTAAAATTAATTAGTTAATATACTGTTTTTTAATGTACGACATAATGCCGGTGGGCGTACTAGACCGCGAAAGAGCAGCTTGTTAAAACCGCGTATCTGCCACAAAGAAGAAGCAAAAATATGTTTAAATGGTCAAGATATTTTTTTTGGCTTCCTGTAAAATTGTGTAAAAGCATTAAAATAAAAAAATATTTATTGAAGTTCCGGATTTAATTTAGGATACCTACATTTTAAATCGTATGTAAATCACTATTATATTCATAAATAACCGTATATTCATAAATAATAGTCTTGTTTAACTTATTATTCTAATTTTATTTATTATTTTTAATATATCGTTATTATTTATAATACAAACAAGACTTACACTAATGCATTCAGGATATTTGTTATGTTAACCTTCACTGAATACAATCTTAATTTAAGGTTGAAATATAATCCTTTAGTTTCATTTCAATGTATAGTGTTCGCGTAAACTTTAGAAAACAATATTTAATTAAAAGTTTTATTTAAAATCTATTCAAACGTGGTACGCTGCGTTGTTTATTCATCAAATACATATATAAAACTAGTGACTTAACCACTAGACCACAAACAGTTGCAATTAGGCCCCATTGACGTTTACCTTATCGATATCGATAAACTGTCACCGCCACAAGCGCTATAAGAGGCGCCGGCCTGTCGAGAGAATCGGAGACAGCCAAGAGGGCCCGGCTGAAATAACGACGATCTCTATTGATCCTACTAATGCGCCCGTAGGTTACGACTTAAAACAATACCATAATATTTGCAAATAGTTTGGTTCGTCTGCATTCGGCGAGTGATTAAACTACAAGATAGGTTAGAAGGAATTAGTTTGTTGAGATGTAAACGTATTTTTTTTGCAAAATAACAATAATCAAGGGATTTCTTGGCGGGTAAGTGAAGTCTGCGGTTTTGTTTTATTTTCTGAAATTTGTGTTAGGTATATCGAATATTAATTTAAAATAATGGTGGATTATTAAGCGAATCCACCATTATTTTAAACTCAAGTTACTCAAGGCGTTGGAGGGTATATCATTTCTCTATCATTTCTTCTGAATGTGCTAATCGCACGAAGCCATCCACTAAAAGACAAAAAAAAAACAATAATCAAAACCGTTTATTTATGCTCTTCACAATAATAGTCAGCTTAGGTCTAGGGTTTATGTGTGTGTGTGCTCAGTGTGTTACATTTCTGAGGAGTTCTTAGAAAATGACTAGTTCCTAGAAAAAGTTCTGGAAAAACCTATTACCACAAGTTACTAGGCAGGTCTCGCATTTAATTTGACTTTAGTTAACAAATCTTCTTTTTCTATGTTTTGTTTTTGAATGTTTAAAACCTTTTTAAAACGCTACTGATTATCAATACATCCAGGTTTTTTTATAATAAATAATAAAACCATTTATTTCGGATAACTTGATCCATATCTGTTAGTAGTACAATACATAAAAAGTTGTTAGTATACTAATTAATTTAAAACTTTATTTATAAGACTCTCCCATAAATGTGAGGAGTTCTCCTCACATTTATAGCTCCCAGCTATAGTCATCAGGATGCTATTATATTATTTATACTATTTATTAATTATTTATCCTCATAAATAAAGAGTTTTTTAACTCAATGTCAAAACATAATGTACATAACTCACTCCTGAATTGTAACCCAGTTACTTTGTGCTTCGTGGTTTTCTAATGTTATTTATTACTAGAAATAAAATGTAACTTTTCTTTATGTGGTAATCTACACTAATATTATAAAGAGGAAACCTTTGTATTTTTGTATGTATGTATGTTTGCAACGAATAAACTCAAAAACTACTGGACCGATTTAAAAAATTCTTTCTTCATTAGAAAGCTACATTAGCGCTGAGTAACATAGGCTATATTAAAAAAAAAAACTAAAAACGACAATTTAATTTTCCAATAGGACTTCTTGGCGGGAAAGTGAAGAGTCATGTCTGCGGTTTTGTTTTATTTTCTAAAATTTGTGTTATGTCGAATATTAATGTGAAATAATGGTGGATTATTAACCGTTAAGGGTTCGTGAGTGTGCATGAGTGTTGGCAAATGAAACAAAACAGTGCAACGTCACTTTTCAAATTCTCTCAAGAAGTCTGCCCGAGGACTTAGTAAAGCCCCACATCTTTACTGAGATACTCGAGGGGTTGGGGGGTATATTATTTCTCATTTCTATTATCATTCATCATCATCATACAGAAAAGAAATATTGTTTATTTATGTATTACTTGTAAAAAAAAATACTTTGACACTGGCTAAATGTGCTAATCGCACAAAGCCATCAACAAAATGAAAAAAAAAAAAAATTCCAATACTTTGATTTGTTTGTTTTGTTGTCATGGAAACCATTGATATATATTAAACTCAATGATGGAAACTGTCAAAGCGGTACGAAGTCCGCCGGGTCAGCTAGTAAAATATATATTCAAAATGATCTTTATTGGTTAATGGATTTATTATTTTAGGTAGGGTTGTTTTAACACTCAAATAATGAAATGGTCTGAATTGGTATTATAAAGTAATTTGGAAAATGTGTGACACATCACATTTCATTTTTGTTTCACTTGGAAATTTATTGGAATGAGATTTTGTTTTTTTTTATAGAATTTGAAGATGATATATTTATATATGATTTATTACCCAGTGGTTGTTATTACCCGGGTGATTAAAAATCAGAACGAAAACTGTTTTTTTTTATACACTTTATCACTTCCGCGTTCCATTATAAACTCCTTTCCTCCTAAAATATTTTACAGAAACTGTTTTTGTTTGTACAGTCGGTCGGGAAAGACGTTGAAGGCTTTAGTACTTTGCCTAAAACAACTAAAGAAGAAATAACTTTTAGTAAAGTTATTATGACACACATTTGGCCTGTGACTTCGTCCGTGTGGATATCGTTTTTTTGCGAAAACTAGTATTTATTATTAAAATAAAACATAGCTTATGTCCCTGAAAGTCCACTCTAAATATTGGTGAGAGAATTTTTGAAGTCGTTTCGAACATTACCTTTCACATCCACACTTACAAACAAACAGAGGTACCTCTGTTGCTGACTGTACCAACCAACTGCTAAATATTATAGAGTAATTATTATTAACGGGATTCATACCATGTTTTTTATTGCCGTTGAGTATTCGATATTTCGACATAGTTGTATTCGCCATAAAACAATTAAAAATATGGTAATAATCCCCTCTAATAGTTACTCTAAAGTAAGTGAATAGTTATGATAATTTGAAAGTTATTACCTACTGATATTGCTTGTTAATATATACATATAAAATGTATCCAATCACGCATGGATCTTACACTAAAAAAACATATTTAAACTATATTACCAAAGCGTAAGTTGATTAGAATCTAGTATACATAAACAGAAGTAAGTGATACAACACACAGTTATATTTTAATGGACGCCAGAATATTCTAGTTGGTTTTTTTAATTACTCCTAAATCTGTTTAAGAGTTCATTTTATAATTGTAAAGACAAAAATAAAATAATCCCCATTTTATTTTGTTGACAACTACAATAATTAACTCCAAACATCAAACGCATAAATGAAATCACGAAACATTTCTTTAAAACATCAACCTATTTTTTATTTGATTTTAGCATGAATTTCTGTAACCTAAAAAGTTACAATTGATGAAACAAAATAGTGACGTCATAGTTTCTACTCCCATACAATTTCTATTGAAACAATTTTGACTGTTGCTAAAAATTTGAAAAAAGACAAAGTGTTGAAAAATTTCCACGAGCGGGATTCGAACACAAACCCATGATATGCCGGGTCAGGTGCACTACCAACTATGCTATCGTGGCTCAATCCAACTCGCCGAAATTAATCAACACTATCTACTCTTATTCTGTAAGCAAAGAAGCCCTTATTCAGCGCTGTTGCTAAAAAGTTTATCTATTGACAATAGTCTTTTTTTTAATTTATTTATTTATAGAAACCATCAGCTTATTACAATTTATACTTATTCTACTGACAATTACAATAAGTAAAGTCAATTACAGGTTTCTGCATTTACATAAAGACAAATGTGTATGTAAATGCGGGCTGGTTAGAACCACGATAGCTCAATTGGAAGAGCACCTGACCCGGAATGTCAGAAGGGTGCAGGTTCAAACCATGCTCGTGGAAATTTTTTCAACATTTGTGTTTTTGTAATTTGTTCGCACCAAAATTTGCGTTAAAAAATTATTTGAACATTTATAAATAGCTTGCTTACTTCTTAACTATTTGTAAAAATATTATGATCGGATGTTAGTGACGGTAGTTGTTGACATTGAATGGGCGCCTTTGGCTTTCAAAGTAAAAAGTGTTGAATAATTTCGGCGGGCTGGTTAGAACCACGATAGCTCAATTGGAAGAGCACCTGACCCGGAATGTCAGAAGGGTGCAGGTTCAAATCCTGCTCGTGGGAATTTTTTCAACAAAAATTTGTGTTTTTGTAATTTGTTCGCAACAAAATTTTCGTTAAAAATTATTTGAACATTCTGCATTTACATTTATTTTTTTTATAGTCAACTACTCAATGTCTTTGTGTAATCTTAAAATGGTCAAGTATACTTTAGTCATTGTTGGCTACATCTTACATTTACAATATTCTGGTTCACTAAACTAGAACATTCTTACCGTGTACCTACCTATTTGATTATGTGGGAACTCCTGCCTACTGCACGTCCCATTTGACATAGAGACTGTCCCACGAGAATGATAAAATGTAAATTTTCCATCACCCCGTGCGCTACATTTATTTTTTGAGAAAGATTTCTGACGTAATATTTCAACGTCACGTCTCATTATTACTCGTACGTAGGTGCGCGGCAGCTTTATGAAATAATTTGAAATGACTCACTTTGATTGCCGAAGAGGTAACGGCTGATCTAGCAGTTAGACTACAATCTAGGAAAAGTAACAACTCAACATTAAGTTAACATATCACCGGTAAATGAACTAATAAAATTTATTATTTAACTCCCCCAGGCTGCGTTAGACTAGTTTTGAATTGGCTGTTTCTGGGCAAGCTTGTTCCATCGTCGGCCTCTTCTTAGCCCTAGGGATTAGAATGGGGCCAAGAGCAAGCCCATCTTACAATAAAAAAAAATAAAAAAAAACAAATTAGGTTCCATTTTTTATAGTTAGCTGGTACATCAGAATACCACTATCTGTCAAATTTCCTCAACAGACTTTGAACTTTATATACAACGTGTTACGGAAAGGTGTGATCAAAATGAGAAGATCCAAAGAGTATCCGATCTAGATCTTGTATGCAGAGTTACTAAATCATGATTATTAACTTTAATGTGTTATGCAATTTTTAATTTAATATTTCTATTCAAAATTCAAAATCATTTATTCAGTTTAGGCTACAAGTAGCTCTTATGAATGTCACTATGCCATCGGTTCGTAAGTCTACTCTGGGCGGGAGATCTTGTACTGAGAAGAACCGGCAAGAAACTCAGCAAGTGTCCAGCTCTTTTCTCCCTTACAGCGTCAAAAATATTGGAAAATGCCCTATCATAGCAGGACACTTTCCATTACAATAAACACAAAAAATATAGAAGACAACTACAACATGTAAAAAAAAACACAAAATAAAAAATATACGTTAACAAATTTACATCAGGTAAAAGTTACAATTTCCACAATGTCATACAGTACCACTACAGTACTATCGTAAAAATCAAAAATTGTTTAAGAAAAACAAATTTAAATTATAGTGAATAATACTAAAAATAAGATAAGTATACGTGAGCAGACCAGCCTCCACAGGCGGCACGGTATTGTGACGTCACATCAAAATAAACAAGTCTCGGCCCAGTAGTAGTTTAGTAACCTCCGTGTACTAACATTTATGATCACTGCTGCTTGCTTATGCGCGCCTGCCGCGCATCACTTCACAAATATAAATATTTCATTAACCATTGCATGACAAGTTAAAGTTAATAATGTCTTAATAACAACACATACAAGTTTTAAATGGGATACACTTTGGATCTTTTCATTTTGACCACACCTTTTGACTGAGACGTGGTCGCTCACTATGGGCCTTATCAGAAGGCTCAAGGTCACTCAAAGAGCAATGGAGAGGGCTATGCTCGGGGTTTCTCTGCGAAATCGAATCAGAAATGAGGAGATCCGCAGAAGAACAAAGGTAACCGACATAGCCCGAAGAATTGCTAAGCTCAAGTGGCAGTGGGCAGGGCACATTGCTCGCAGGACTGATGGCCGCTGGGGCGGAGCAGTCCTCGAGTGGCGACCGCGTACCGGAAAGCGCAGTGTGGGCAGGCCTCCAACAAGGTGGACCGACGATCTGGTGAAGGTCGCGGGAAGCCGCTGGATGCGAGCAGCACAAAACCGGTCGTTGTGGAGATCCTTGGGGGAGGCCTTTGTCCAGCAGTGGACGTCTTTTGGCTGAGATGATGATGACACCTTTTTGTTACACGTTGCATATGACATATGGTTGAACATTTACAGCCGAAATTAATAACCTATCCCTAGCAAGAGATAGGCCTACTAGAGATTTGTTGCTTAGTTATTTCTGTTATTTATCGGAAAATAACAGCGGTTGCTAGGTAACTAAACTAAGATAGGCCTATCTCTGAATTTCGGCTGTATATGAAGGAGCTCGATGGCGCAGTGGTTAACGCGCCCGGTCTGCGAGTGCTGAGGTTAAGCAACTTTCGCAAAGGCCGGTCATCGGATGGGTGACCAAAAATGTTTTATCTCGAGCTCCTCCGTGCTTCGGAAGGCACGTAAAGCCGTTGGTCCCGGCTGCATTAGCAGTCGTTAACAACCACCAATCCGCACTGGGCCCGCGTGGTGGTTCATGGCCCGTTCTCCCTATCCATCCATAGGGAAGACTCGTGCCCCAGCAGTGGGGACATAAAATGAGCTTATGATGATGATGATGATGATGAAGTAATTTGACAGTCTTGGATATGTGCAGCTGTCTGCACAAAAGTGGTTTATAGTCTTACCTCAAGGTCCAAGGTCACTAACCATATTTTACTTTATTGCAATTTAGTTAATTTTGTTATCATCTTCATCATCATCATCATCATCTCAGCCAAAAGCTGTCCACTGCTGGACAACGGCCACAAGGTTCTCCAAATGACCCGTTTTATGGTTTTCTTATAAAATTAATTAAACAAATATTTTACTGTTTCAGTACATACAAAAATTGTAAGAAAAATAAAGGGAAATCAATTAAATATTTGTCATGCAGCGGTACCTAAGCAAAGTAATAACAGGAAAAACATTTTGTTAAAATAAACACAAAGAAATCTGTAATGGGAGCAAAAAGAGGTCAAATAAAAATTTCTAATGGAATTCTTGATATTGGAACAAACCGAACAGTAATAACTTCAATTATGGCGATCGAGAATAACTTTACCCTTCCTTTCTTTATGCATGCCTTTGTAAGCTTATTTGTTTATTGAGTAACTAACAAAGCCGTTATTCGGAAACGTTATTCGAAAAACACAAAAACAACAAAGTTTACAATAAACGATGTAACTGCTAGCTTATAAATTCTTTTTTTATATCCTTCGGGTAAGCACTGTGCCTTCATCTCCCCTGGTGATGAGTGATGATAAGGCCAATGGTGGAAGCGCACTTCACCCGGAATCCTCAACTACTGAGGCACTGGCTACCTTATCTGTAGCGACAGAAACACCACAATGCTACAAACATAGATTTTATGGCGACATATTTAGATAAGATGGTGGTAGCTAGCCAGGCGGACAAACAAGCCCTACCACCAACCAAAGCGAGTACCTACACAAACATGTACCCTTCACTAGGAATCGAAACCATTCTCCGGGTCTCAGACCGGTAGCGGTCTTACCACTAAACCACAAAGGCGATTCTCCTAACATATAGGTAAAAAAGCCACACGGCTCTTTTTTAGTTCACAATACTGTTCAACCAGACGGTTAAACAGTATTTGTAAACTTTGTTTAACTTGCACTATCGCAAACTTTACGTGCTATACAATGCGCCAACGAGCTTATGAGTTTAAGTTAGTACTTTATACTAAAGTTCGCAGCCACTTGTATTCATAATACCTACTCCTTTACTCCGTTCTTAAAAATATTCTCGAAAAGGTCAATGATTTTTTAATAACATGTTTGTTATTAAAAACTAGCAGCCGCCCGCAGTTTCACCCGCGTGGGCCCCGTTCCCGTGGGAATATCGGAATAAAAAGTCCTATGTGTTAATCCAGCTTATAAACTATCTGTATGCCGAATTTCATCCAAATCCATCTATCCGTTGCAGCGTGAAGAAGCAACAAATATACACACATACACACAAACTTTCGCATTTATAATATTAGTGTGATCATCGATTTTTTAAACAAAAGAAGGTAGAGAAACACAAGAATCATCATCATCATCATCATCAGCTCATTTTATGTCCCCACTGCTGGGGCACGAGCCTTCCCTATGGATGGATAGGGAGAATGGGCCATGAACCACCACGCGGGCCCAGTGCGAATTGGTGGTTGTTAACGACTGCTAATGCAGCTGGAACCAACGGCTTAACGTGCCTTCTGAAGCACGGAGGAGCTCGTGATGATACATTTTTGGTCACCCATCCGATGACCGGCCTTTGCGAAAGTTGCTTAACCTCAGCACTCGCAGACCGGGCGCGTTAACCACTGCGCCATCGAGCTACTTGAAAACTTGTCAAGTCAATACCGAAGACAATGTTTAATAAACATAACAAATTATTTAGTTAAAATTACAAGCTTGTGAATTGTATTCAATTCAATTTACACAAACTTTCAGGCTAATATTGTCATACGAAAATAATTTCAACAATAATAGGAAAATAAATTGAATTGTCCAAAGTCGCCTTTGGCTTTGATTCATTCAATATAAAAATAAACATTGTTTTCATAGTGAGAATGGTAAACAACAGTAGAGCGTTCCCTCTACGTGGAACCGAATTAAGCTCGGCCCGAACTCTCACTGTCATTTCGTATAATGACACTAATTGCTTAAAAGTTATCTCGGTGTGAATAAAAGGGAATTCTTGGCGTACAGCCAGGTGTCACTGGAGTTCAAACAATCATTATTTTCAGAGCGCGTAAAGCGAGTTTCTATTTACTATCCGAATTTATCCGAGCACGTTAACAAAACGAGAATTTGTGCAAAACCTAGGAGTGATATCACTTTATACGACGTTACGCCTACAAACAAGTGAACAGCACAGTAAACAGAAAATTAAAGTCCAATGCAACTGCCACGGGTGTGCTGTGGAAACATTAATTGCTACCGTTTGTTTGTTGGTATGATATAGTTACTAACTGCCGCACTCATAGACGTCAATTTATATTATCATTAATGATTACTAAGCACCTAAATTTGTCTATTGTAAAATAGTATCTAACAGCGACGTTATAAGCACATTTTAAACTGAACAATTAATTGTAGGTGCTAAGTAATCATTAATGCTGTAGGGAAGCCTGTGGTAGGTTGGA
Organism: Eudonia mercurella; assembly: GCA_963082485.1. Classification (NCBI taxonomy): domain Eukaryota; kingdom Metazoa; phylum Arthropoda; class Insecta; order Lepidoptera; family Crambidae; genus Eudonia; species Eudonia mercurella. Next base: position 7,022,025 of record OY720044.1, on the reverse strand, counting down.
ATGCCACATCGAGGAAGGCCAAAGGGAAGATCTTCCTCCGAGCTGGGTGGTATAGCTCGGGGACCGAGGTCCAACGGATGTTAGTTGGAGGTGCTATATATAGCGAAGGAGACGGTGAAACTTCGCTACCGCGATGCAGGCTTCCCATACTATTTCATTGTCGTAGTATGGGCGACGTCGTGGGTATGCTTTTGTGGCGCCATCTGTTGACACGTTTGAGAAGGTGTTTCTACGTGTCGAGTTATGTGCGGCGTATGCAGTAGGTGACGCCGCCACAATGCTAATTGACGTCTATGAGTGCGGCAGTAATTGCTGTCCCAATACTGTATCGCACTAGTCGATGCGCCATCTAGGATCTAATTCTAGAGTCGGTTTTTAAGAACTGCTCCTCAGGTTTAGGCATAATCATTAAGCAATGTTAAGTAACGGTTCATCATCATCATCATCTCAGCCAAAAGACGTCCACTGCTGGACAAAGGCCTCCCCCAAGGATCTCCACAACGACCGGATTTGTGCTGCTCGCATCCAGCGGCTTCCCGCGACCTTCACCAGATCGTCGGTCCACCTTGTTGGAGGCCTACCCACACTGCGCTTTCCGGTACGCGGTCGCCACTCGAGGACTGCTCCGCCCCAGCGGCCATCAGTCCTGCGAGCAATGTGCCCTGCCCACTGCCACTTGAGCTTAGCAATTCTTCGGGCTATGTCGGTTACCTTTGTTTTTAGTTACGGTTGCCGAAGTAAAACCATCACCTGTCATAGCTTAGGGGTTACTTAAGGTGACAATAAGTTACTGGGTACTAGTGTCGCTTTAAATTTTTTTTATTGAGAGAGTAAGCTGATTGCTTTAGACGGCATATTCAGCGTCACCGGATTTATTATGTAAGCGGCGAGAAACATAAAGGGTTCATCAAGCCGTGTGAAACTAAGCACCGTCAGATGTTTTCTAGAGGGAATGGCAACACGCACTAGTGCGGGGATACGTACTAGATTCTCTGAGGGGTTCGGATCGGATCGGATCGGGAACGCTTTGGAGTACTATAACTGTATACGAAATAGTACTCCATGATGTGTCCCTATCTACTCACCCTGATAGGTAGGGTATGGCAGCTGGAACTACGGTTCCGGCTGTATTTTCAAGGGTACTACGGGAGTTCCGGATCATAGGCCCCCTGCCGGTTATGCCTTCGCGGGCGTCTCCGGCAGGTCCCGGACATGGGTTAGACTCGTAGTGGCTATGTGGTTAGCTGTAGAAGTGGGAATGTTTGTCTGCCTGTTTGATGTCTGACCAGGCTTCCATTTCGTGCACAGCGAGCAGGTCCGAGTAGTGGTCTCGAAGGGCCCGAAGCGAAAGGAATTGTGGGGCACGTGAGTTGCCCTTAGTTGGTTGTTCTGCTCAGTGGTTTTTTTTGAGTAGTTCTCCAACATCTCCGGTACTAGTCCGGATAACTAGTAGAGGCGCCCGCTAGATGCAAAGTCTCCGGTTAAGTCAGCTGCGTAGGATTTTAGAATTGACGAGGTGCCTGGTTGGGTACTAAGAAGTGAATGGGCCTACATCTCCGCCACCAAAGAGGACATTTGGTAGTCGACTTTAGAGTTGACGACCCGAGCAGTGGAAACTGCGAGTTGCACTCTAAGTGCAACGAGAAGTGAGCGAGCTTACAGCTCCGGTAACCTATCCGGATATTAGGTAGTGAACTATACGTGTCCACGGGGCAACTAGCTCGAGACACTAGTCTTAAAATACCGGATGAAGAATGCGCTTCGGCGCGCCCTGATCTGGCGTTATGACCTGACGTAGATGGTCCCTTGTGCTTGCGCAAGGATGTCTGTCACCTACTTTGTAACCTGACGGTTGGTAGGGGGTGTCAGTATAATCTTTAGTGGGTTGTTGTATACGATAAGCCCACAACAGCCTCTTTTGTGAGAGAAGAACAATAACAATTAAACAGTGAAAATGAAAATCCAATGCAACTGCAGCTGGTGTTTCGCTGAAGCACCAATTGCTATAGTTTGTTTGTTGGTATGAATAAAAGAGAAGTTTTGGCGTGTAGCCAGCACCCGTCGGGAAACTAGAATCAACTTTTGCGAGCGCATTTTATATTTCGGTACCCACATTCCTCTGGAAATGTACATATTTACCGATTCCGAGGAGGAAGTTATTATATTTAAAGAGCAACGTTATCGTGAGACTTTATTGCTACACCACTTTTGGTTTTTTAAATAGAATAGTTTGTTTTAGTTTTTCGTATGGTAGTTGGCACTTTGCAGAGGAGCTCAATGGCGCAGTGGTTAACGCGCCCGGTCTGCCATTACTAAGGTTGAGTAATTCATCAACCCGTCCCACACGCCTAACGGCCCATGTGGGATGAGCAACTTTTACAAAGGCCGGTCATCGAATGGGTGACCTAAAATGTATCGTCTCGAGCTCCGTACTTCGGAAGGTACATAAAGCCGTTGGTCCCGGCTGCATTAGCAGTCGTTAACAACTACCAATACGCACTGAGCCCGCGTGGTGATTTATAGCTCGTTTTTCCTATCCATCTATTGAGAAGGCGAAGGCCTCAACAGTGGGGACGTAATATGAGCTGGTGATGATGTGATGTGAGTTGGCAATTTACTTTAAACTGAGGTTACATTTGAATCCATTGTCAGTTTGAAATCCTTTCATTCGGACCTTCTTTCTCATGTACCTACGCCTCATGTATGCGGTATGAAGCAGCATGATTTTGGAGCTAGTTAGACCTGTGGTTAGACAAACAACGCCTAGGTAGTTTTGTTAAAAGGCTCGAGAATCCAAAACTCATTGAAGGCTCAAGGCTCATTAGAAGGATCGAGCCATATGAAAGGCTCAGGCACCGACTCGAGCCTTGCATAGAGTTCAAGGATCGAGTCGTGACTAGAGCCTTCTATGGGGTTCGAGGCCAAAGCTCTAACCTTGGATTTAAGGCTCGAGTCTAAAGCTCTAGCCTTCTAATGAGATTCGAGCTTTTAATGAGTTTTGGACTTGGGATGCTCTAGTCTTTTAACAACACCATTTTTAACAGCTACTTATGAATCAGGAGCTGTCGTCAACGTTACCTTTGATTCTAAAGTAACCCCGTTTTACAGAACGGTACTTAATAGAGATTTTAAGTACAGACGTTTGCACATCAGCCTATTTAAAACCGTCAAATTTCTTCAATGCATTTTCAACCATATAACTTATACGTAAAGTTCAATGTCTATTGAGAAAATTTTACAGTTTGTGGTAGGTATATATGCAGGCGCAGGTGGCTGAGTGGCAAAGCGCTTGGCCCTATACCCGAAAGTCCTGGATTCAATTCCCAGGTCGGGCAAAGTGTTTCGGTTTTTTCGATGGGTTTATGATCAACATTTGGCTAGCGTGGTGATTAAGCCATTTCCGTCATTTTTGCCCAGCAATGGGCAGTGGGACAGTTATAGTCTATTTTACTTTATCAGGAAGATGTCTAAGCCAAATTTAAGGCACTAGACGTCGGCGACGGTTGTAACCGTTTTTGTATTTTTGTATGTTTTATATTACTTTTAAGCAACTTTAAAAAGAGCTTGCAGCAGACGTTGAATAGTTCAATGGAGCACTTAAGATGGTGCTAAAGGTGCAAGTTGTTTCCAAGTAGTGAGGCCACGTGGAACAGTTTCAGGCAACATCAATTGAAAGTAGTGCCGCACTCTCAGCTAAAAGTTTTGGTATACCTTAGTGAGGGCACACTGAAATGAAAAACTTTATAGATTCTTTATGCACTTGGAGAGGTGTCTAGCAGTGGACTAGTATAGGCTGATAATGTTATGATACAGATTCTTCTCGCGTTAGCTACACAGCTTGAGGTTTTTTTAAACTATTTACAGGGTACAGGGTACAGTGTCACAGAGAGGCTAAAATGGTATCCCTACTACATACATGTAGACACTTTAAGAAAAACAGTTTTTTTTTAATTCACACCAATCGATATTTGTTGTGTGCGCTTGTGATATACTATCCAACAGTAGGATTTAGAAAAAAAAGGCTAAATCTGATACATAAATGTATATAACAAATAATAAAAGCACATTAAAAAACGAAAAATAAGAGCCTTGAGAAAGACGCACAACAAGGCAAGTAACAAAGAGATATTTTAATATTAATTTCATAACTTCCATAGAACGGGTCCAAATTAAATCTAAATGCGGGTAGGAAGGCATTTCATTAAATCGCATGCCCGCACTGACAGACAAAGATTCGCTGATAGTTTTTCCGAACGGTCGACACGTAAACGCTTTCCGCTAAGTTTTGATAGAATACGCAAATCAATTTTACTCAAAAGCTGTAAATGTGAGCTGTTACATCCTAGGTCGCATCATCGCTTACCATCAGGCGAGATCACGATCAAATACTTGCCTATAAGGAATTTAAAAAAAAAGTGTAAATCAATTTAACCGTTGCCAATGTTTGTCAAACATCCAATGTTAATATCCACGATATCCTTAAAGTCTAGTGGTTAACCTACCGTTCTCTCTCAGACCCAAAGGTTCTGTTTCCAGCTGATTGCACACAATGTGGTCTCGATTTAGTTGGTAGGTTGTTTTAAGTACACCTGGCTAGTCTCCACCATCTAAGTGTGTTGCCAAAGATAAGATAACATACATTTGATTGCATAGTACCGCTTTGACAGTTTCCATGACAACAAAACGAACAAATCATTCGTCCGCTTAAGAACACCCGTATCCGTGTAAATCTAAACCATTCTCGAATCCACTTGAACACACACAGAAAATTTCATCCAAATCGTAATCAGCTTTTTATAAAAGTTACGGTCGTATTTTGACCACTGGGCGATCGCCGTGATCCCTAGTGATACTAGTGATCACTAGTATATTATTATATAAAGATATAAAAGATGGATTTTTTTAATGTTAAAAGGAGGCAAACGAGCAGGCGGGTCACCTGATGGAAAATAATTACCGCCGCCCATGGACAACCCGCAAAACCGAAGTAATCGCAGATGCGTTGCCGGCCTTCAGGAAGGAGTTGGATCTTGAGGAGGGAGTAGAAATTGGGAGTGGGGAGGGTTGAGGGCCTTGTCGAGGAGCTCGATGGCGCAGTTAACGCGCAGTTAACGCGCCCGGTCTGCAAGTGCTAAGGTTAAACAACTTTCGCAAAGGCCGATCATCGGATGGGTGACCAAAATTGTATCATCTCGAGCTCCTCCGTGCTTCGGAAGGCACGTAAAGCCGTTGGTCCCGGCTGCATCAGCAGCCACCACATAACAACCACCAATCCGCAGTGGAATCGCGTGGTGGTTAATGGCCCGTTCTCCCTATCCATTCATAGGGAAGGCTCGTGCCCCAGCAGTAGCAGTAGCCCGGGACATAAAATGAGCTGATGATGATTTTAATGATGATGACTTGATATTTCTCCAGATGGTTACTTACCATGGCTCATGAACTGACTTACATAGTCTGTCATAAATAAATGTTAATTTACCACGCCTAGATCTTTCAACGCACCTCACTAGTGACTCATTGTGAGCCTGTGGAGTCATTTAATAATTCAGTTTGCCGGTAACAGCACTTGTGACTGACTCGTAACGATCTTGACCTAACTAATGGGTGATTTAAACTTCCTAAAGGGGTTTCGGTAATGGGCGACAGATTAATAACGTTGAATTGGTCATCGATATTCAAAAGCTGTCGTTATTATCCGCCATTGCATGAAACTATTCGTGGCAAATAGTACTCTTACCGAGTTCTATTTGCCATTCGATCCGTTAAGGCGAAGGGTAAGGCACACTAGCGCCACCAATTGATAATTTGACAATTACTAACGCACCGGATCTTTTTTTAAACATTGCGTACCGTCCGATAACAGGAAAGCATCCATAGTATTTATTTAATAATTGCGCACTACTTTTTGTTGCGTAGTTTATTCACAAAACGGGCTATCGCATTTATTCACAAACAATGGCCACTTTTGGTGTTAGCGAATGAATACAAAAACAAACCTAAAAGTAGTGCACAATTATTAAATAATAGATGTTTGCCTAGTGTCGGAAGGTCCGCAATGTTTGAAAAAAAAACCAGTTTAACAGTTATCAAATTAAATCCATTAGCGGCGCTAGTGTGCCTTACCCTTCGCCTTAACGAAAATGAGAATTCGTATTATTGCGGATTGCCTCATGCAACCTTTTTGCGTTATCGAACTTATTGAGAGCGGTGAGATTAGGTTTAATAAAGGTTTAATAAAACTATTAGAGGATATGTAGAGTGAATGGCATCACGCAAGCTAGACTTCCTTTCCCTAGCTCTTTTCCTAGACTCTCCATGGGATTTGGATCTAATAGATCGTCAAGGGCGCCTCTGAAGGCTAGGATCTCGGCTCAGGTTGACCGGGTCATGGGGGTGAAAATTCGTATGTCATTGAAAAACCGTGTCCTAGTGACAAAAGATGGGAATTAAAATATTGCTTAACTAATTTTTAAAATTTAATTTTTTTATTGGATAAATTTATTTATTTGTTTATTAATACACAAAACAGAGCACACTGCATCCAGATCGTTTAATAACATATACTACACAAGACGGTGGTCTATTGTACTGTGTTCAATCCGATTTGCTGGATTCGATTCCCAGCGAGGGGTACAATATTAGACTCAGTTTAGTTAGCTGTAGGGCCCGTTTTTCCACCTGGTTTATCTAAGTCTGCAACCAAAATAACAGTGCAGTAAAATTGTAGTGTTACGACAGTTAAAGATAAGATATAAAATGTTCAAATATTTTTTTAACGAAAAATTTGTTGCGAACAAATTACATAAACCCAAATGTTGAAAAAATTTCCACGAGCAGGATTTGAACCTGCTGACATACCGGGTCAGGTGCTCTACCAATTGAGTTATCGTGGTTCTAACCAGCCCGCCAAAATTATTCAACAATGTTTACTTTGAAAGCCAAAGGCGCCCATTCGATGTCAACAACTACCGTCACTAACATCATCATCATCATAATATTTTTACAAATATTAAAGATCAGTTAAGAAGTAGGCAAGCTATTTTATAAAATGTTCAAATAATTTTTTAACGCAAATTTTGTTGCGAACAAATTACAAAAACACAAATGTTGAAAAAGTTTGCCCCAAAAATGCACCCTTCTGACATACCGGGTCAGGTGCTCTTCCAATTGAGCTATCGTGGTTCGTGGTAGAGATAAGATAGCTAAATCGTCAGTAGATGATTACAGTAGACAGAAGATGACGGTGCAGTGTGATTCTACCTTATCACTTGCCATAAAGTGACAAAAAGGTCAAGCATTTCCACGTAATAGAATCATAGAAAGCAATGCTATTGTAAAGTAAAACAAAAAACATATGTTGAAAGTTTTTCAGAGGAAAACTCTTCAAATGGTTTTAAATATGTTCAAAAATGGTGTACAAATTATACCGTTGAGAGATGCACAAACGAAGAAAGAAGGTGAGCCAAGATTTATGTGCACTTCGAAAATGACAAATGACAAGTGCTCCTCACTTCGCATCGGTAAAAAGTCGCCAAGGAATACTCGAACATTGGAATATGTTTAAAAATATCGAGACTTTGCGCTTGACTTTTAACTTCGACGACGCTTGCAACGTTTTTTGCACATCGACTCTACCATTGTACGTTTAAATACAGCTAGAACAATTTTGATGCTACTTTTTCAATTGTTTGAGTATCGATTTCATCTCTATTTCATCTCGATTTGCTCTCGATTTTTTCTGGGTTTCTTTTTTTTTTCACGATTTCTTTTAGATTCCTCGCATTCAATCCGTTTGGCGACAGACACTTCCACATTACACGGGTTGTTCCATATTCATCCCACGAGAACTCATCCCACGAATAAATTTTTCCTTACTCCTCCCATTTCTATTCCTTACTCAAAACACAGCAATATTATTATGTTTTATTCTTTATTCATCCTATAAGTATTCCTTACTCAACCCACGTCGAAATTATAAAGGTAAACCCTAGTTTTGTACGGTCTGACCAAAAAACTAATAGTGTCTATTACAATTTTTATTATTAATACATACATTTTACGCTTCATAAAAGAGATCATGTAAATTATATACCTATTCCATTATGAAATGAAACTTCTAACTGTGGGACATACTCATATATTATTATAAAAATCAGCAATTGAAACAAAGTGTGTTCCTCACACCACCACCCATCATTTTTGTGTTACAGAAAAGAGCCATTCGAGCTATTTATAGCCTTATTCCCCTTGATATGCTGAGAGTTATTTAAACAGATTAATATTTTAACTGTAGCTTCACAGTATATTTAGGAAAATATCGTTTATGTTTTTAACTCAGATAAATTCGAAAAAAACAGTAATACCCATCACTTTAAGATAAATAATAAAAACAAACTTGCCGTTCCAAAACTTAGACTCAATAAGGTCGGTAATTCATTTGTTGGGAAATGTACATAAAAATATACAATAAGGTGCCTTTCGAGTGAAAGAGTGCCGTTAGAGTAAAGAATTGCCACTACAAAAGTTTAAGACAGAAATAAAACAAGGTCTAATGAAAAAAGGTTACTATAAAATTAATGATTATCTTAATGATAAGAATGTGTGGTCATCTTAGTCTGTTTGCCTACACATGTTATTTCACATTGTATTGAGTAATTACACTTTTGTATACAGCTCTTAGTTTAAAAGAGTAGCTGCTGAGTTTCTTGCTGGAGTCTTTTTAGTAGAATCAACCTTCCGAACCATCAGTAGAATCGCATTACATATATGTATTGTTTATTAAATTATATACCTATTTTAAGTATCATTGTGTGTTCTTATATAATTTAATTTTTTTTTTCAAGTAACTACTTGACGGTCATAAACAAGAGCAATTTATATGCCTTAATTGAATAAAGGATTTTCATTTCCTTTCATTTCATAAATAAAGCTCTTAGAATTTGCCGGTGTTCTATTGTTACCACTTACTTAAATAAGAGGTGCTCTGTCCAAAAATAATTATAATGTAAATTTTTTTTTCTGTGTCTTTTTAGTCTGTGACTTTATGTACACAATTTTAAAATGATATCTCTCTTCATCTTAGACTAAGTCTTAAATTTAGTTTTGTTGCAATCAAAGTAAAATTTTTTTAAAGGTTTATTAGTAAAAATATTTTGTTTGTGTTTTTTTTTTACTTAGAAACAATAATGTAAATTTTATAATGAATAGAAATGGGATGAGTAAGGAAAAAATTATTCGTGGGATGAGTTCTCGTGGGATGAATACGGAACAACACTTCAACAACATGGTAACTTTGTAAAAGTAGATCTGGTCAAATAATATAATCTGGTCAAATAATATAATATGGTATAGTTACCCGATTACGGCACGTTATAGCCTGAACCGACCCTTATGTCTACCACAGCGTGTAACCTCGCGACACATTGACGCAATTTACCTTTCAATTTTCATTTCTCACTTCGGTGGTTTGCGAATGAAAATGACATCGCTTTTCACCGCGTTACTAGTGATGGGGCGTTGTATCGATCAATTTGTTATCGAGAAAGTTAATAGTTTTTTCAATTGAATTCGTAAATATTTTTGTTTAATCCCTATTTTTAATATTTCTAGGAAATACTAGTTAATATTTTCCTTTTAGTAAGCATGGCTTTTATCACATCTGATGATGTCAGCTGAAGGTGTGGCATTGATGAATATTATTGCGCACTAATTATGATTTTATAGTCTAGTGGTCAGACCACCGGCTTCAGAATCAGAGGTCCCGGGTTCGATTTCCATCGGTGGTAAATGTATCTACTTGATTTAGTTAGTGGAAGGGCTAGCTTTAGGTCTGCCCAGCTAACTACCACCATTTTATCTAAATATGTCGCTATAACACCAATATAAGTAGCATTGTTGTGTTCCGACAGTTAGAAATAGTATAGCCAGTTTCTCAGTAAAGGATACCGTGGAAAATGTGCTTCTACCTTCAGCCTTATCATCACTTAATACCAGGGGAGATGAAAGCCAACTGCTTTACCGTACAAGTATAAAAACCGGCCAAGTGCTAGTAGGACTCGCGCACGAAGGGTTCCGTACTTTATGACGTATTCAAAAAAACTACTTACTAGATCTCGTTCAAACTAATTTTCGGTGGAAGTTTGCATGGTAATGTACATCATATATTTTTTTTAGTTTTATCTTTCTCTTATTTTAGAAGTTACAGGGGGGACACATTTTACCTCTTTGGAAGTGTCTCTCGCGTAAACTATTCAGTTTAGAAAAAAATTATATTAGAAACCTCAATATCATTTTTGAAGACGTGTTTGATGAATTTTTGTTTGAGTTTTAGTGCTAAGTATGGGAAACCCCCAAAATTTATTGTTTTTTTTTCATTTTTCTGTAAAAATCTTAATGCGGTTCACAGAATACATCTACCTACCAAGTTTCAACAGTATAGTTCTTATCGTTTCGGAAAAAAGTGACTGTGACATACGGAGGGACAGACAGACAGACAGACAGACATGACGAATCCATAAGGGTTCCGTTTTTTGCCATTTGGCTACGGAACCCTAAGAAGGTTATCGTAGACGTTTGTAAATATAGTTCGATCGGCTTGTATGTCGATCACACAGATGTTGACATAGAATGTGGCTCCTTTGCGTCTACACCTTACGACAAGACCGACAAATATGTATAAGCTAGTGCCTACATTAATATTTGAACAATATAAGTGAAATTGTTTTTTTTTTGAGTATCCGATGTCTGAAAAACAATAAAAGTATCGTTTCGCGTTCTGATACCGTGAGTGTAGTATGTCGTAAGCAACTTCGAATGAATAGTCGCCGCGAAATTTAAACCTCCAAAAGATGCAATGGTCTACCAGCACACGTTTTCCTTCCTTGCTATGATATGGGGTCCTTCAAAAGAGGCGTGAAGAAGCACCTTGTGGGCCGGCAGAGTGAGGTAGGTAGTGGGCAGGATATGACGAAGTTAAAAGGAAAACTATCACAGCTAAGTAGGCTTTACAAGTTTATTTATTTTAAGTTAATCCTATAATTCAATTGTGTAAAAATCATCAAAGTAAATAAACCTATTTATTCTAAAACTATAAGAAAACAAATGTTTATATCTAACTACATGATAATTTTTACATAACCTTTTCGGCAAAGAAAAGGGTTCTTTGCACGTTCTGTGAGCCTTTCCTGCGATTCTTAGATCATTTTGAGAATCCTCAATTCGCTCATACATTATTCTTGAGAACTCGAGGGAGTACCATTGGATCACGAATATAGGTACAGTCAGCATCAATATCTAATGAGCATATCTTGTCCAATAAAATAAAAGCGTAAATTTATCTGCTCAAAGTAAAATACTGTAATGTTGTTCAGTGTTGTAAACTATTTTCTATTTCACTTGGAGTATAGATGAAACTTTTGTGAATATGAATAAGTCGTTAATAATAAGTTTTATATTATTACTAGTTTGTTTGTATGTCTCGCAGGTTTTAATGAGGCCTGTGTACATAGCAGTTTATGTTAATTTTGCTGCTTCTAATTAAAGACTGCTAAAATATTTTCTTTTTCACTTGGAGTGTAGATTAAACTTTTGTGAATATTAAGAAGTGGTTAATAATAAGTTTTATATTATTACTAGTTTGTTTGTAAGTTTCGCAGGTTTTAATGAGGTTTGTGTACATAGCAGTTTATGTTAATTTTGCTGCTTCTAATTAAAGACTGCTTAAATATTTTATTTTGTAAAGAATTTAGCTTACGAGGCTTTTTATGAATACGTAAAGTAATAAAAAAAATATTATACAAAAGAATTTAAATGTAACACGTTATATTATGGCGCCTGAACAGGGACAGGTATTGTTTTTTGTCTCTTATTTTGGCTTTTCGTTTCTTTAATTCTTTTATTATCTTGACCAACCGCTCGCTATGGCGGATGAGCAAGATCTTTTAGGGGCCGTTGATCCCAATGTTGATCTGTCTCCCATTCTACAAACTTTCCCTGCATTGTTTCGGGATGATGTATCGCAACCTTTGGTTACAACACCTCGTAACCCTGCGCCCCCATTCCCTACTCGTGATCCTATTTCAACGACTTCTCCTGCGTGTTCTCATTAAAACTAAAAGATCGGAGAGATTTTGTCGAAGTTCGAAGTCTATTTCTCTGGTTTTTCTTACTGACTCACCTGATAATCGTTAATTTGTTGAAATTTGTATCGCTGGCAAAACCTGTGAGGCTTGACGAACTTGGCTTGGCGAACGCTACAATACCCAATAGCATCACCATAGAGGAAGGCACGTAAAGCCGTTTTTCTTGAATGCATTATCTATTTTTAACAACCACCAATCAGCACTGGTCCCGCGCTGTGGTTTATCGTGATTCTCCCTATCCATTCATAGGGAAGGCTCGTGCCCCAGCAGTGGGGATATAAAATGAGCTGATCAGTCACGCCTGTCTCTCATAAGGGCAGGCAGATATCACCTCATGCCACTTGCTACAATCCTTACATACTTCTTTCGCTTCATCAACTTCTCTCTTCGCTCTCACTAACTTCTTCATACATCCTCGCCGGTTTAATATATTCTATTGACCTTGCCTTTCTTTAAAATGTCTTCGATTTGGTGAAGAAAATTCATAAAGGTCGTCCCGGTCCCCTTATTATAAGTATGATACTAATAATAGTTAATTGGTGTAGGTACTAGTATGTTAAAAGTACTTTAAATAACAGTTTTGATCTGTAAAATATTTTTTTTATCTATTGATTTAAAATCGCAAAGCATCGTAGCCCGATCGAAACAGAAATCAACTTGTCAGTAAACCGTCAACATATTATTAAACACGACTGTACTATGTTCTTTACTTCGTCCGATGGGAAATTGTTAAATAATTCAGAATTGTTAGTAAATAATAACATCGTACCTACAACACACGTTACGCAATGTAAGAAAAAAAATGTTCGGAAATTCTTTTAGAAAAAAAAGGTATCGAAAAGGTCTGCGCGTGCTGAGGTTAAGCAACTTTCGCAAAGGCCGGTCATCGGATGGGTGACCAAAAATTTATCATTTCGAGCTCCTCCGTGCTTCGGAAGGCACGTTAAGCCGTTGGTCCCGGCTGCATTAGCAGTCGTTATCAACGACCAATCCGCACTGGGCCCGCGTGGTGGTTCATGGTCCGTTCTCCCTATCCATCCATAGGGAAGGCTCGTGCTCCAGCAGTGGGGACATAAATGAGCTGATGATGATGATGATGATGAAAATGTGTAGGCAAAATATCATGTACTTAATTTAAGTACAATTTTTTTGCAAATTCGTTTTTTTTTTAATTTACATATAGTAATTATTTTAACTTGTTACTACTTTCTTTAAAGCGAAAATATAATTTAAATGTCATTTATGTTACTGTACCTACTTAGCATGTGTTAATTTATTACTAGCATTTGTTAATTTATGGACCTTTTATACTCGTAATAGTATATATTATTGTTACAGATCTCATTTGTCTGTAAGTCTTCTAGGATAGGATAAATAAAATGGAATTCAAACCCGCTCAGGAAATGGTTTGCCACAGTTTTTCTGAATTATTTTTGTAACTCACACATATAGTTATATACTAGCGACCGCCCGCAGTTTCACCCGCGTGGCTTCCGTTCCCGTGGGTACATCGGAATAAAAAGTGTTCTATGTGTTAATCCAGGTTATAAACTATCTGTATGCCGAATTTCATCCAAATCCATCCCTCTGTTGCAGCGTGAAGAAGCAACAAATATACACACACATACACACAAACTTTCGCATTTATAATATTAGTGTGATATTTGTATATTTCCCCCGTGTGGTGCCGGGGGTAAAGAATTGCACCACCCCATCTCTTCCCGTGGGTGTCGTAGAAGACTACTATGGGAACATTCCAGAGGATGGGCAGTAGCTCTCTGTGATTATTCTCACCTTACTGCGATCGCCAACCCGCCTGCCAAGCGTGGCGATTATGGCAAATTCCCTTCAAAATGATTTATCCTTGAGGGAGGCCTTTGTCCAGCAGTGGACGTCTTTTTGGCTGATGATGATGATGATTTGTATATAAATAGGTACCTGTCCTGTATGTCTGTGAAGAAACGGACACTTTATCGTCGAGACCTTGAAGCAATATCCGAATGGGAACCAACATAAATCATTCAGAATATACTCAAAAGCGACATTGCTCAACCGAGGATTTTCACATCTAATGTGTACCATTTCCCAAATCGACGTTCGTTTGTCTTTTGCGTGAGTGATATATTATTCGTAACCAAAATATTTGAATTTTAGCTCCATTCCTTACTTGCTTGTCGTTAACGCGATTTTTATATCGAATAAAGGTGAATTTGAATTTTTCCGTGGTGGCAACATTGTAATTTTGGGAGAAATTCTGGTAAGTAGATTAATAAAAAAGAATAAGGCCGGATGCTGCAGCAGATATTAACAAGATGCAGATGAAAATGCTGAATCTATAATTGATTAGAAAGCACTATAACACTTAATTTAGAAAAACTTCTGGCGTTTTTAAATAAAGTATTGAGGAGCTCGATGGCGCAGTGCGCGAGTGCTTCGCAAGGGCCGGTCATCGATGATCTCAACAAAAATAATTAAAAACTTTACAACCATTCTCTCTTAAACGATTTCACCGAAGTAAATCTTGTTAACACAGAGTAATAATCGTGAATCGATGGCAATTATAGCTAAAGTGAAAAGGTATAAGAGAAAACAAATGTACGAAATCAGAGGTAGCATTTTATGAAGAGAGGGAACAATTAAGCGGTCTTTATGCCGTCCACGCCGGGCGCCAGAACAATTGCTAAAACAAAACAATGGCGATTGAACCGTCGTCGTCCGACCCAATGTATTGAAATATTGGTTCTGATTTAATTGCCTACGTGCCCTTAAGGCTTTTGTTTTAGCACCGTAATTTAGGTATGCCCGTGTTCACCGACGTCGCCTAAGTGTTAAGCTATGTTAGATGATGGTTGCTGGAGTTATATCTTTTTTTAGGGAAAGTTTGCTGATTGCTTCAAACGGCTTTTTCAGCTTCCCCAGGCTTTTTTGGAGGTGGCGAGAAACTTAAAAGATTGCTCAAGCCGTGTGAAACGAATCACCTTTAGAGGTTTTCTACAGGGAACGGCATCACGCACTAGTACGTGTCCCTGTGCCCTACTAGATTCTCCGAGGGGTTCGGATCTAATCGGTAAAGGCTTGGACCTCGGCTCGGGTTGACTGGGCCGCGGTGGTGGGGAGAAGCGCCCAGGTACATGTCTGTACCTGCTATAGAGCGCGTGTCAATCGGCTCGTCGTACTCTTCTACGAGTACGGTGTCTTGGACCTAAACTGTGTGCATGTTTAGTGTATTCTGTTAATGTGTAGTGACATTTTGAGGATTGGGCGGGGTGGAGTAATATCGTTACATTATGGCTTACAAGTATGTTAGGTTTCAACTACAGCTAAGGAAAGTGGCATCAGTATTCGACACTTTAAGTCCAGTGATCAACACGTTTTTCGTCGCCAACAGTAAAAAAGATTTTTAAAAAAAAAGGCAAAGTGTTGGAAAATTCCTCGAGCGGGATTTGAACCCGCACCCCATGACATGCCGGGTCAGGTGCACTACCAACTATGCTATCGTGGCTCAATCCAACTCGTCGAAATTAATCAACACTATCTACTTTTACTCTGTAAGTCAATGGAGTCCAATTCAATGTCGACAATTACGAGTACGTCATCAACATCCATCCATTTTTCAACACTTTTTTTCAATTTGTAATCTGTTCGCAACAATATTTGCGTAAAATTATATGTAAACAATGAAAAAGATTTTGATTAAAATGTTACAGAATGGCAGGCAGGAACAGGTAGCTTATATTAAATTGTTGCTAAAAAAAATACAATCAATGGCGGACCCGTATTTTTGATGATTAAAGGTAAACAATCCCTTGTTCCTGTCGAACATTGGTGCTAGTGGTACCTATGTGCCCCTGCCCTAATTAGCAATATTTCCCTAAAAACTTCTTCAGTAAAAAAAAGACAAAGTGTTGAAAAAATTCCACGAGCGGGATTCGAACCCGCACCCTATGACACGCCGGGTCAGGTGCACTCCCAACTATGCTATCATGGCTCCATCCTTCTTTAGTAAAGAATAATCATTTTTTTACTTTTTTATTTTTTTAAGTGTTAATTGCTACACTTAAGCTGAATTAAAAATTTATATAAAATAAAATACAGTGAAAAAATTAAACGCCCACCCGACCCAGCCAGGAATCGAACCTGGGTCTTCCGCAATCCGGGCAGCTACACTGATGTCACTAATTAGATGGCACTAATGTCGCTCTAAAGCATTTCAAAAAATCAAAAAGCAGTGACAAAATTCAGCGCTTACGTCAGCCTTCTCGGTAGCATAACGGTCAGTGCAGCCGCCCGGATTGCGGAAGTGGGCGCTTAATTTTTTCACTGTATTATATTTTATTTTATATAATCATTTTTTGTAAAAACAAGCAGTCCTATCTAAGAGGTGGATAGGTCTGCGAAAACGAGCATACGTTTTCGCCGATGACCTTAAGTTTTAGGTACTAAGCCATGTTAGATTTTTTTTAAATATATCTTACAAGTAAGCACAGTGCCAACATCTTACTTGATGTTAAGTTATAATAAGGCCAACGGTCGAAGCGCATTTCACCCGGAATCCTCACCAACTGAGGCACTGGCTATCTTATCTCTAGCTGCCGGAACACAACGATGCTACAAACATTGATGTTATGGCGACATATTAAGATAAGATGGTGGTCGATAGCTAGGCGGACAAACAAGTCCTACCAAACCGAGTACACAGACATACACCCTTGCTGGGAATCAAACCCGGGACCTCTGGGTCTGAGAACACCCGTATTAACCACTAGACCACAGAGGTTCATAGATAATGGTTGCTGGAGTTATACCGTTACATAACATGGCTAAGGTAAGGCTTCAGCTACAACTAATGGTAAGTATTTTCCCTTAGAAACTAATTCACTAAAAAAAGTCGAGGTGGTAGTAGCGACTGCGAGGTGTATTAAGGCGAAGGGTAAGGCACACTAGCGCCACTAATGGATTTAATTTGATAACTGCTAAACTGGATTTTTTTTCAAACATTGCGGACCTTCCGACACTAGGCAAACATCTATTATTTAATAATTGTGCACTACTTTTAGGTTTGTTTTTGTATTCATTCGCTACCAACAATGGCCATTGTTTGTGAATAAATGCGATAGCCCGTTTTATGAATAAACCACGCAACAAAAAGTGCTTAGTGCACATTTATTAAATAAATACTATGGATGCTTTCCTGTTGTTAGACGGTACGCAATGTTTAAAAAAAGATCCGGTCCGTTAGTAATTGTCAAATTGTCAATTGGTGGCGCTGGTTTGCTTAACCCTTCGCCTTAAATTAACTGACTTCATCATCATCATCATCATCATCATCTCAGCCAAAAGACGTCCACTGCTGGACAAAGGCCTCCCCCAAGGATCTCCACAACGACCGGTTTTGTGCTGCTCGCATCCAGCGGCTTCCCGCGACCTTAAACTGACCTTTAATTAACTGACTTACTAAAATACAATTTTTTGCTGTTTTGATTGATAATATGTATAGCGATAGAGAGAGATTGAGGAGCTCGATGGCGCAGAGGTTAATGCGCCCGGTCTGCGAGTGCTGAGGCTAAGAACTTTCTCAAAAGCCGGTCATTGGATGGGGGACCAAAATTGTATCATCTCGAGCTCATCCGCGCCTCGGAAGGCACGTAAAGCCGTTGGTCCTGGCTGCATTGGGCCTGCGTGGTGGTTTATTGCCCGTTCTCCCTATCCATCCATAGGAAAGGCTCGTGCCCCAGCAGTGGGGACATAAAATGAGCTGATGATGATGATAATGATAGAGAGACTTGTATGAGTAAAGTAAAATGTGCGAAACACGACGGTGGTTTTACTTTCAATTTTATCCTGTCCTGAACAAAACATGACAAACGCGCCGTACATACTATTAACACTTGTATAGTAACATCTAACTCGTATAGTTTAAAAGTGTATATAGTAACATCTAAAATGTTCAAAGTAATTTTTAACGCAAATTTTATTGCGAACAAATTACAAAAACACAAATGTTGAAAAAATTTCCACGAGCAGGATTTGAACCTGCACCCTTCCGACGTACCGGGTCAG
Organism: Eudonia mercurella; assembly: GCA_963082485.1. Taxonomy (NCBI): domain Eukaryota; kingdom Metazoa; phylum Arthropoda; class Insecta; order Lepidoptera; family Crambidae; genus Eudonia; species Eudonia mercurella. The sequence goes on along the minus strand of OY720044.1, from coordinate 7,003,825 downwards.
GTGCTCTTCTAATTGAGTTATCGTGGTTCTAACCAGCCCGCCGAAATTATTCAACAATAATTTGGCATTTGAAGGGTGCAGGTTCAAATCCTGCTCGTGGAAATTTTTTCAACATTTGTGTTTTTGTAATTTGTTCGCAACAAAATTTGCGTTAAAAATTACTTTGAACCTTTTATAAATAGCTTGCCTACTTCTTAACTGATCTTTAATATTTGTAAAAATATTATGATCGGATGTTAGTGACGGTAGTTGTTGACATTGAATGGGCGCCTTTGGCTTTCAAAGTAAAAAGTGTTGAATAATTTCGGCGGGCTGGTTAGAACCACGATAGCTCAATTAGAAGAGCACCTGACCCGGTATGTCAGAAGGGTGCAGGTTCAAATCCTGCTCGTGGAAATTTTTTCAACATTTGTGTTTTTTTTTTGTTTTAGTAACATCTAGTATAGATTAGAATATATTTATTTATTTTAGGCAACAAACAGTGAACAAGATGGTAAAATACAAAGAGGCCCATAGAATAGATACTTTACAGACTAACATACTGTCTAAAGTCAATTGCGTCTGTTTAGTACTGTGTAATTGATAATAAAAGATGTCGATAAAAATTGGGTTAAAGGTACATTTTATAGCCTAATAAAACAACGAAAGTATCTTATTTTAAAAGTAAAAGCTTCACTTAAATAATAAAATACGCGAAGGAGTTTCTAATGCCGGCAGCTAGAGATAAGATAGCCAGTGCCTAAGTACCTACCTAGTTGAGGATTCCGGGTGAAGCGCGCCTCCACCTTCTGCCTTATCATCACATAACATCAGGAGAGCTGAATGCTAAGTCCTAACCGGTGGGACATTCAAAATAGATATACCTAATTATATGTGAGAGGTTTGGGTGATGGTAGCACTTGATCCAGCCCCCCTAGACAAGTGGCAAAACGTTGAATGATTATTGTATGGGATTGACATAAACGTCTGAGTGGTAGAGCCACACTGCGTTGCAGCACGGAATGGGCCGGCTCGCCCGGCGTAATACCACCCTCTCACAGAATATCGGCGTGAAACAATATGGCACTCGTTGCTGTTGTGTTTCGTCCGGTGAGTGAAAGTACCGGAGGCCCACCTCTCACCTCTCCCCCTTCCCAATTCCTACTCCCGCCTCAAGACCCAACTCCTTCCTCAAGGCCGGTAACGCATCTGCGATTACTTTGGTTTTTCATTAGGTGACCCGCCTGCTCGTCATTTATATATATCGTTGACTTAGCCTAGCTAGTTACCAATATATGATGTCGCCATAACATTTTTTATATGTAGGTATACTATAATGTGGAATGAGTTGTGATAACAACAATATTAATATTTTTCTGCTCCGACTCTTATCATCAGGGCGCTGAGTGTGACATTGATACACCAATGAATAACTTTAATCATGTACTAATTAGTCCATGCTTTAATGAAAATGAGACTTTTCACAATGAAAGCAACGCCTCTTAGAAGAAACGAGGTGAGTTACAATTTTATACAAATTCTCGTCTTTGTGATCGGTTGACGAGTAAAACTCACACTCAACACCCAGGTGAAATGGAGGCCAAGCGCATTCTTTTTGTAAAAAGAAAAACGATACTCGTAGTAGAATGCGGAATGGCGAGAAAATGAACCAATTTTATTTGTAAATTCTTACAACGTATGGTGAATCGGAATCGCATTGACTCTCCAATGAGACGGTCAGACGGCTGCCCGCTGTATCATATAGTTAGATTCAGTATTAGGGTAGGTTTATACGTTACAGGTGGACGTTTTTGTTTTCGCTTGCTGTTGCTCTAAGAAATTAAAACTAGGGCGTTAATAGAAAAAAAAATTGAAAATAAGAAAGAAAACTACTAATATCTACTTGAGGATCAAAACAAATAGAAAAAAAGCAGTCTGACCTGGATGTAAAACAATACCAAGCTTAAAACATTTAAACGTATTGATAATAATCATTGGATAAGTAATACTGTAATATTATCCATGAATTTTATTTTTATACACAACACACGTTACCTGCAGAAGATTTCGCGTAAGATTATTGTTGAGAATTATAAAAAAAATCATTTCAAATTATTTACACTAATGACACGGTGCGGCTCCGTGCGGGTCATTCTGAACCAGCCCTTATAATCCAGGCGTCTGGAAACGGGCCAAAGCTGTTCCAGGCGAACCGCAACGTTGCCACGTTTGCGAATAAAAACTATTCGTTTGCCGTTTTAAATTAGTAAGTTACCATTTTTGTCAGCTCTTGCAATTTCAAGCGGACGTCATGTTTCAATTCGGTACAGCCCGGGAGAGATGTTATGATTCCTCACAGTGAACTGACGGGCTGTTTTGTGTTGTTTTTTGAGGTTTATTTCTACCCTATTCCCTAAAGAGGCATGAAATATAAAATACAAAATACTTTGAGCTGGGGTGCGATTTTTGAACTGACATTATTTGACGAGATATTATTTACATTTATCTTAGCTATGTCGATTTATTATCCTATTTAAATTACATAAACACATTTTATTTAATTTATTTTGTTTTAATTTGACATTGAAAAATATGTTTAGTTTCGTTATATACTTCGACTTCTAGCTCTGTTAGATTACAGCTTTCTGCATGGGTTTTTTTTTCTTTAGTTGATGGCTTCGTGCGATTAGCACATTAAGCCAGTGTCAAAGTAATTTTTCTAACAAGTAATACATAAATAAACAATATTTCTTTCCTGTATGATGATGATGAATGATAATAAAAATGAGAAGTGAGAAATGATATACCTAAACCCCTCGAGTATCTTAGTAAAAATGTGAGGCTTTACTAATCCTATGGCAGACTTCTTAAAAGAATTTAAAAAGTGACGTTGCACTGTTTTGTTTCATTTGCCAACACTCATGCACACTCACGAACACTTAACGGATAATAATCCACCATTATTTCACATTAATATCCGACATAACACAAATTTAAAAAAATAAAACAAAACCGCAGTCATGACTCTTCACTTTTCCGCCAAGAAGCCTTCTGCATGGGTTAACAGGACCATAATTACTAAGTTAACGACACATTAATAATCACTTTTTAAAAAGGTGACGGTAATCGCTTACCATCAGGCGAACCGCACGCCATTAATCGGCACAGTCAAATAAAAAAAGGGTTATCCATAGATAAAAAAAAGATACTCAGCATCAAAATCCATCAAACATAAAATTATTCTGTTTCCACACAAACACTACCGGGAAATTGATAGCGATATATAAATAATTCACTATAAGATCCGTTTCATCTAACTACGTTACTTACGTTTCGTTTCATCTTACTATGTTCCGGATTCGAGGTAACTCAAGAGGATCATGTGGGATCAGTGGGGAACGTTCACAGTCGCACCATAGAGATTTTATGGAGGTAGGAAAACCATTTTCAAATCCATAGAAGCCTTTTGTGTTACGCATCGAAGTTTGATAATACTTCGTCGTGGAGCTAAAAAAAGTCAACACTTTAAGTTCCTTTTAGACTAACTGCTGGGTTGGTTCTTAGCGGAACCGTAATGAATGTTCTTCGTTAGATCGTCTAGTGTTAGAACTAAAGTTAGTTGGAAGAGCAGTTACGTGGATTGCCTCTGGCTAAAAGTTCGTGGATTTATTAAGTTAACCGCTATTTTTAGTGTAAAATTCTCCAAATAATACACACACACACATACACGTGTCTTACACACGCACACATACACACGTTTTCAACATATTTTTCTATGTGCCTACTTAGGAAACGTGCAGCTAGCTACAATTGTAGCAGGACCTTGCACTTAAAATAAACAGTTTTCATTTATATCAAAAAATGGTGGCACCTGATAATAGTCATCGACGGTATAGGCGATCAACATCTAGTCTCTCCGTAAACACAAACACTTTTTTTTTCTTTTAGTTGATGGCTTCGTGCGGTCATCACATTTAGAGCCAGTGTCAAAGTAATTTTATTACAAGTTACGATTATTTACATATAATTTTACGCAAATATTTTTGCGAACACGATTAATTTCGGCGAGTTGGATTGAGCCACGATAGCATAGTTGGTAGTGCACCTGACCCGGCATGTCATGGGGTGTGGGTATTTTTTCAACACTTTGTCATTTTTCACATTCTTACAAGTTATATAAAATGATGATGAATGATAATAGTAATGAGAAGTGAGAATTGACATACCTACCTCCTTGAGTATCTCTAAAGATGTGAGGCTTTAGTAAAACTTCGCGGACTTCTTGAAAGAATTTCAAAAGTGACGTGGTGATGTTTTATTTACCAACACTCATGCACGTTCACGAACATTTATCGGTTAATAATCCACGATTATTTCACATTAATATTCAACATAACACAAATTTCAGAAATTAAAACAAAACCGCATGACACATGACTCTTCACTTTCCCGCCAAGAAGTCAGACACTTTTAAAGGGTTTGAAACGTGATCAGATATTTGGTTTAAATAAGATGTTAAAACAAAACACTATACCTACTTGATTCTTTCGAAAAGGTTTCATTTCAATGTGTAGTGTTTCACCACCGTAAACTTAAGAAAACAATAAGCGTTTTGTTATTCCCACCGTGCAAAGTGCAAACAAACTCTTTACTCTGCCTTTCAACCATACAGTTTACACTCAATAAATGTGTCATCACATTTCCCCTAACGTTGGTTGTATATACCGTGATGTATTTGCACCTGAAAGCGCCGTGCTGAGGAGATGGAGTTCGACCTTCGCGGCCATTTTGAATCGAGTGGACGCAAATGAGGCGCTACTTCACCGTGCCAAGTCCTTATTGAGATTGCTTGGCTATTTTTAGAGCCCGGCTGTTACTGTAGCATGTATTCTGAATTGTTATCGCATTGTTTTGTTTGTTTTTTGTTTTTTTGAATATAGTCTCGTGTTTTTTGTTGACGAAAACTATTACGAATTTATGAATTCTATAAGGACTAAATAAAAAAAATACTAAATTGTATATATACTTAGATATATTATAAATAATCTATTTGTATGTTATTCTACTCCTTTGTTGACGGCATCGGTTAACAAACGCAGGCACCTTACCACAGAAGAGAGTACACCTTACCAGGGAACTAAAACTCACATAGCCATATTTGGTTCCTCGGAATTAGTTAACTTAAATAAGTCATGATTACAATCACTTCGACCTCTTTCTTTTAGTAAAAAGCCGGCAAATAAACATTACGGGTAGCCTAATAAAAGGCGGTGCTTCGGAAGGCACGTAAAGCCGTTGATCCCCGTTGAATTTGCAGCCGCTAACAATCATCAATCCGCACTGGGCCTACGTGGTGATATATGGCCCGCTCATCGTATTCATCCATAAGGAAGGCTCGTGCTCCAGCAGTGGTAATGATGTGATGGTGATGGTGATGATAAAAGTCACCGCAGCCCATGTACCATTGCAACACCAAGCAATGGTAACCGTGCGCGTTGACGGCCTCAAGTTTTAGATCTTATTTCTCTATGCACTGTAATCCTGCTCAACTTTTATCCCATACGAACCGTTGTTGATATACATCAAAACGATTACCCAACAAAACATCACAAAAGTATAAATATGCAATACTGAGGCAGCCTACAAATTCGCAACATCCTCCGCTGATTAATGTACCCGGTGATGCCAACCTTCTGAATATGCACGACCGATTTATTTTCCAGCTGTACCTACCCTCTCTTTTAATAGGGTTCCGTATAAAAATTATAAGCTAGAATCGATAATATTGTAGAAAAATCGTATCGTACGTATTCGTTTCGTTCATAGTACCTATGTATATTTTTACTTTTATTTTAAGTGTTAATTGCTACACTTAAGCTGAATTAAATATTTATATAAAATACAGTGAAAAAATTAAACGCCCACCCGACCCCGCCAGGAATTGAACCTGGGACTTCCGCAATCCGGGTCGGGTGGGCGTTTAATTTTTTAACAATATTTTATATAAATATTTAGTACCTATGTATTTTTAAACTTTCACGCTCTCAATAACTGTCAAAAAATGACAGACCACGGCCACAAAATAAGGAAGGCCCAGAAGGTCGCTTGAGCAACTCACATAGACCCCTTGCAAGGACATGGATCTCGGATCAGCTCGGAACAGTCCGGGCGCTGCTGTTGCGAGATTCTGTGCCCGTAAGAGGTAAGTGTGCATTGCTCTTGCGCATATGTAAGAAGCTACCTAACAACCCGGCCTAATCGTTGGGTTTATAAAAAGATAGCCTATAACAACAAACAATTGAGGAGCTCGGTGGCGCAGTGGTTAACGCGCCGGGTCTGCGAGTGCTGAGGTTAAGCAACTTTCGCAAAGGCCGGTCATCGAATGGGTGCCCAAAAATTTATCATCTCGAGCTCCTCCGTGCTTCGGAAGGCACGTAAAGCCGTTGGTCCCGGCTGCATTAGCAATCGTTAACAACCACCAATCCGCACTGGGCCCGCGTGGTGGCTTATGACCCGTTCTCCCTATTCATCCCTAGGGAAAGCTCGTGCCCCAGCTGTGGAGACATAAAATGAGCTGATGATAATGATGATGATGATGAATAACAAACCGTCAGTATTAATGTAAACCACCTATGCCAGATATCTATATTATATCTGTCTGTTGTTTTGCTTACTGGAGTTAGAAATTTGACATAATTTGTATGGAGCTTATGTCAAATTTTTATCTATAGTAGGCAAAACAACAGATAGATAGAATATAGGGAACCGGTTTAAATCTCTTTACTCTATCTTGTAACCATGCAGTTTTTACACAATAAAACATAATCACATTTCTCTCTTAATGTCAGTTTTATATTTTGTTATGTATTCGCATCTAAAAGCGGCGCGGCGTGCTAAAGGAGATCGTGTTCGACCTTCGCAGCCATTTTGAATCGAGTGGACTCAATTGAGGCGGTGCTTTCCCGAGCCAAGTTCCAATGGCGATTATTTTATCCAAGGCTTATTTAGAGATTATTTTACCATTGATTATTTTATTTAGATTAAGGTGATGAAAAAAATTTCAAGCGCCAAATTTGAACCTAGTATGTGTCGTTAGTAGTATCACAGAATTTAGTTAGTCAAACCCACTATCTACAACACTACAACTACAAAAAAATAGATATTTTCATCAACACTTTTGTAAACAGTAAACTAATATAGGCTGATGATTAATGTGACATTTGTGATGATAACTTGAAGTACTATTTTGTCTTATTGAGATTGCTTATATGATTTTAAAAGTAAATTAGACAGCCAATAGCCAAATATGAAGCTTTAAAATATAATATACACAACCTCCGTTTCGAAAATGCCCGTAGTGGCAGCCCTCCACGAAATTTATTTCGTCGCCTCCTCGACGTAATGACTGTTCGCGGCTGAAATAAAAAAGTCATTACGCGGAGACGCTTTTTATTGCTAGGTAATTTTATATTTCGTGTCGCACAGCCGCAGTTTTCGTATCAATTATATGACAAAATCATATTGTTATAAGCTGGTGACTTCTTCGGAAGATAAGTGTTTTTTTAGATCAACGCCTCGGTGTCTGAGTGGCTAAGCGCTCGGCCTAATAACTGAAAGTAATGGGTTCGATAACTGTTTTTTTAGATCAACGCCTCGGTGTCCGAGTGGCTAAGCGCTCGACCTGATAACTGAAGGTTGAAGGCTGAAGGTGGAACCCATTTCACCCGAATCATAAATACGTAAAATTAATTGTATCTTATTTAATAGCTTCGCGTTTAGCATTTAGCCGATTTCAAGTGTTTTTATTATTAGTGGTAAGGGTACAATTGTAAGGTAGATAGAAATTAAAATGGAGTCTCACGACACGTGTTATTATAGAAAGAACTCGGGTAAAACTCCCATAAACACGTATCCCAGTAAGTTGGTTTGATTTGTGTCAATCAAATATTGTTTTGTTTACTAGCATGTTAACCAAAACTAATTAAAATTAGCCGGAAAATCAAGTCAAACTGCGAGCGTAGGTATGTAAAGATTACTTTTTAATCACGCTAATGAATACCGAAATTCCGAGCACCAAATGATCGACGAGAGTATAAATGGCTCCGCACACTGGACGACTTGTCGCTGCGTCTAGTCGCCGCGTCTAGTCGTGCGACAGTTGTGAGGGTCAGTTTTGGCTTTGAACAATATATATGAAAATTGTCGGCCGCAGCCTATGTGCGGATACGTTAAGGGTGTCCGCTGCGTCAAGCGGGCGCCGCCGGCGCGGGCGCAAGCCGCGGGGGCCCGCGCCGTGCTCCGTCGCAGGCAAATATTGGCGGTTTTATCAGTGTCAAAGTGCATATCTCGCCTCCCGCAGCGCAGCTCTATGAATTTAAATGAAACAGCCATAGGACGAAGACCTCCCTAAGGATATTTACAAAGACCGGTTATGTGCTGCTCGCAAATTGTACCCCTTTACGAATTTACTCGGCTTTTATTTTATATACCATTATCCTGGCGTTTGATTGGCAGAACAGCAGCACCAATTAAAATAGATTGCAAGTCTTTAGTTTACGCTTAAAATTAATTAGTGTTAATAAAGTCTGTGCGTGACTACAGGATAAATTATAAGTTTCTCCAAAGCGGCTGACAAGAGATTTCATAAAGCTGTTGTTAGAAAGTTACCTAAAGAGTAACGAAACGAACATTTTATTAAAAGGTTAACTTAACGCTTTATATCTTTATTTATGCCTTAGAGGTAAGCGGTTGACCTTCATCTCACCTGATGTTAAGTGATGATAAGGAAGCAAATTGTACTTCAATCGGAAACCTCAAACACTGAGGAACTGGCTACCTTATCTTTAACTGTCCGAACACACAAAGTTATGTTATGGTATGTGGCATAATAGGAAGCGTTGCGCCTCTCTCATGGGGCGACTGCGGGGCAGCCCGAACCATATTCTGAACGCGTTGTCTGACCGCTGGGACTCACCGATGCTGAAACATTAAGTGCGACTCACCGTCCTCTAACGGTGGGTGGTGGTATTCAGTGCGCCATGCAAGCTCGTTTTTGTTTTGTTTTTTTTTGTTTCTTCCATTAGTTCATGGCTTCGTGCGATTAGCACATTTAGCCAGTGTCAAAGTAATTTTTCTTACAAATTATACATAAATAAACAATATTTCTTTCCTGTATGAGGATGATGAATGATAACAGAAGTGAGAAGTGAGAAATGATATACCCCCCAACCCCTCGATATCTCAGTAAAGATGTGGGGCTTTACTAATTCCTCGGGCGGACTTCTTGAGAGAATTTGAAAAGTGCAACGTCACTTTTCAAATTCGTGTTTTGTTTCATTTGGCAACACTCATTCACACTCACGAACACTTAACAGTTAATAATCCACCATTATTTCACATTAATATTCGACTGAACACAAATTTTTGAAAATAAAATAAAACCGCAGACATGACTCTCCACTTTCCCACGAAGAAGTCCCCCGTTTTATTTTGTTTTTGTTTAATGTGCATTTAGAATAGAATAGAATAGAAATATTTTTATTGACACTCACACAAAAAAATTTAGAATAAAACAATGAAAAAAAAAACAAACAAAAAACAAAAACAAATACAAATAAAGGTAGAGAAAAAACAACAATAAAAAAGAAAAAACGTACAAATTAAAAAAGAAAATAAGAGGAAATTTTCTTTTCTTTTTTATTTAACTAACATTAGTGTTTAAGGTCAATTGTAATTACTAACAGTCTAAGTGACAGTTTTGGATAGGTTCATGTGCAGGGCTGTACATATACATACTGTACGGTAGACAAGGCATCGAAATCACCAATTTTGTGTACCTATACTCGCCATTAGTAACCCGACTCCACATTTAGCATAAGCAAAATAAGATTCCGAGGTGAAATAGATTACCTACATGAGCGATGGGTTGCTAGCCGATCGCCTGAAGTGCGAGCATCTTGGAACCCTTGTAGGTACAAGGGTACAAGTTCTGACTACTTATATTGCATTCACATACTTGTTTGTCATTGCCAATCGTCAAATACCGGTTGACTTTTTTATCACCGTCCAAACCTAAGATGACTCCCGTGATACAAATGAACAACTCTTACTATTGGACCAACTCCCTAACTCGAAAATAAAATTCAGCTGTTCCATACATTTTGGTCGAGTGGATATTGATATTTTGTATGGAACAGCTGAATTTTATTTTCGAGTTAGAGGGTTGGTCCAATAGTAAGATTTGTTCGTTTGTATCACGGGAGTCATCTCTCAGGACAATTGGCAATGACAAACAAGTATGTGAATGCTCTAGTTGGATCTTAGGACATGCACGGGTTAAGGAGCTATTACTTTATTTTCACGTCCCAGATCAGCATAGTTTAACGACTATAATTGTTCGGTGCAACGCACTCGAACACCTTTGTCAGCAACTTATTAGTTTTAGGTCAAGTCGCGTTGACGTGTATTTCATGAATCATGAATCAGACCGAAATCAATCACCTAGCGCGACGCGCGTATCATTATCATTTTAATTACAATTTGTGGAAATCAATAGTATATTTTATCATCTTCGGACTCAGTGTTTTATTTATATCATCTATCAATTATCACCGGCACTACACCGCACAATAATACACAAAATAAGCAACTCTTTGACACCGATTATCGGTCCATCTGTTTGGAATACAGATTGAAAGAAGAACAAAAATAGCCCGCTTTATGAAAGGGCAACTCTCTTGGGACAAAATGGGAACGCTAGAACACTTCGAAATCAATTAAAACTCTTTAAGAGGCGTCGGACGCAACCGGCTTTATTCATTTTATTTATTGCTTTGATTTTCAGGTCACAATACAAGACAGTTGAGCTGTAGCCGAGTGCTTCGAAAAGCCTTTGATTCGGTTGTAAAAAGTACTAGTTAAAGTTACTTTTTTGAAAGAGGAGCTCGATGGCGCAGTGGTTAACGCGCCCGGTCTGCGAGTGCTGAGGTTAAGCAACTTTCGCAAAGGCCGGTCATCGGATGGGTGACCAAAAATGTATCATCTCGAGCTCCTCCGTGCTTCGGAAGGCACGTTAAGCCGTTGGTCCCGGCTGCATTAGCAGTCGTTAACAACCACCAATCCGCACTGGGCCCGCGTGGTGGTTCATGGCCCGTTCTCCCTATCCATCCATAGGGAAGGCTCGTGCCCCAGCAGTGGGGACATAAATGAGCTGATGATGATGATGATGATGAAAGTTACTTTTTACCGGTAGATACCGGTATTGGGCCAACTTGGTGGGAAAATGCCAGATTTCTATAGCTACTATCTTTTATTTGCTGGTATTTTAATGACATCATCATCATGATCGTGATCTAGTTTGACGTCCCTTCCTTCAATGTGAAACCGAGACGTTTTAATTTCGTCATCCATATTGTGACCTGGAATCACGAAAGTTGGTTAACTTGCAAGATTTTAACCGCCTCTGTGGTCAGTGGCTAAAGACCACCGGTTTGGACAAAGGTCCCGTGTTCGATTCCCAGCGGGGGGTACATGTTTGTGTAGGTACTCGGTTTAGTTGGTGGTAGGGCTTGTTTGTCCGCCTGGCTAGCTACCACCAACTTATCTAAATACGTCGCCATAACATCAATGTTTGTAGCATTGTTGTGTTCCGGCAGCCAGATATAAGATAGCCAGTGCCTCACTAGTGGAGGATCCCGGGTGGGGTGCGCTTCCATCATTGGCCTTATCATCTCACTTAACATCAGGTGAGATCAAGGCACTGTGGTTACCCGTTAATATAAAAAAAAGAAAGATCGCAACTCGTACGCGCTAGCCGCGGCGACACATCGAGTTTCAAGCAAGTAAACTTATAAATGTTTAAATGTATGGAAAAGCCAGCAAAGAGTACGCAAAACCAAGCAGTACGTGATTGACATTAGGTATTATAATTAATTATGACATTTATTAATGGAATCAAAATGTAAGTACATTCCATTAGCTCATTAAGCCACAAACAAATGACAGACAAGTGATGCTAACTGATTATACAGGGTGACTGGAAATTAGTGGCGGAGCCGTTAAGGGGAGGTAGTCTAGGGTTATTCCGACAGATATCACTACGAGACCTACCGTCCTTACTTAACCCTTTCCAAGATATTCCTACTTAAAGAGTGTAACCCAAAAAATCGTACAAAAAATTTTCAAATAGTAATAAATCCAAAAAAAAACGTGATTTTGGCCTACTTTTTTTTGTTTTGAAACAAAGATATTCTAAATATGTAATATTAATTGTTAAATCTCCGTAACTGTCGTTATTTTATGCAAAAACTGCTAAACAAAAACGAAAAATGTAAAAAAAATACTTTGATGGCTGATAAAACTTCAATTTATTAAAAAAAGTCACTCTTTATTATTACGTACAAAATAATTAAAAAACTTCTACGTTTCGTACCCTTTCGAATGAGATATTAAAGTCCAAAATCATGTAAGGAACAATGAAGATATGGTCAATGGAAAAAACCCGTAGAGCCCGTGTAGAGCACTTTGTTCCGAAAACAAAGGACTCGGTCGACGCGCACGAGTCGAGATTGCCCCTCCCTCTTGCTCAGTCCGCTCTTACGGTTTATTGTGTTCGGATGTGCTTACTTTCTCTCAGTTTTGATTTTTCTAACGACTTGGCTTTTTCCTGGACTTTTGTATTTGATTCTCTTCCCGACAACTTGGACTGTTCCCTGTTTTCTGTGACTCCTTACGATTTGGCTGTGTGGTTTATCGGACCAATAATGGCAGAAAGAACATCGTTTAGTAACGAAGAATACGCAGATATTCTTTTTTATTACGGAGCTGCCAGAGGAAACGCTGAACAAGCTCGTCGTGAATATGGCGAAGTATTCCCTAATCGTCGACTGCCTGATGCCCGCGTATTCTCCCGATCCTTCCAGCGGGTGCGAGAGCGCGGAACCGTCGTAAGATACCAAGGTAAGAGAAAGTTTTTATTATTAAAGCATGTTCAAACCAGAGATTTCTCCATACAAAATGTAGTTCCTTCTTGTACAGGCCACTCTACATTACTGCGCCGCCGCTAGTTTCCATACATGCGCTATAACAATGTTTTGTTCTAGCGCTTTCGATAATTGTCCAGCTATAAAAATAAACCTTTCCTATCACTCTTATTAACGTGCCCTTTAAATTGTAAGATTGCAAAATGAATGTCGCTGTCCAAATTAGTCAGTGCAAAGACTCGCAGAGATGGGTGCTATAAATCATACAAGTAAGATAACGGATATCACTTCACACTGAAGCGCGCTATTATTGTTTACTATTTTTTGTCGAAGTCGATGGATTTTGGTAGAGCTTTTGTAAGAATTTGTATTGTGCGGTCATTGTTGACGCAAATTGCACTATGTCGACAGACGCATTCCTACTAGAGAAGTGATTCATGTTATGGTCCAACCGACGTGAGTCTTTGCGCGGAGCCACATCAACCTAAACAATAGCCATGGTAGTAACACTTAATTAAAAAAACTTTTTTGTTTTTAGGTGACGCAGGTAGACCTCGACTGGATGTCGGGGACGACGAAGAGGAAATTTTAAATTATTTCCAATGAGACCCTACGCTGTCTACACGAATGATAGCTCGCCGTATGGGACGCTCTCAATGGAAGGTGTGGTACGCTCTTCACGAAAATGACCTCCATCCTTACTATTACACACCTGTTCAGGCCATAGAAGAAGGGGACCCTTTAAGAAGAATGCAGTTTTGCAGATTTTTAATAAATGCGGACGTTGAAGATAGAAATTATCTCAGAAGAATTTTATGGACTGACGAGTCCAAGTTTGATAAGGACGGCATTACGAATTATCATAATGCTTATTACTGGAGTGAACGAGCCATGGGTAATCCACACCTAAAAAGACAAAAAGGTTCACAGAGAAGGTTTAATCTAAATGTGTGGATGGGTATAATTAATAACCGCTTGATTGGACCACATTTCTTACCGCAAAACCTCGATGGGGTTGAATATGAAAATTTTCTGAGGAATGTATTTTTTGAATTAATGGGAGATGTGCCGCTAGAAACGAGGCAAAACATGATATTCATGCATGATGGCTGTCCGGCGCATTTTAGGCTAGCTGTGAGAAGTTGGCTAGACCAACACTTCCCCGACCGATGGATAGGTAGAGGTGGTCCAATACCATGGCCGGCACGTAGCCCCGACCTCACACCCATGGACTTCTTCGTGTGGGGTCGAATGAAAACTTTGGTTTATGCCACTGACGTCCCTGTACCAAACGTTGAAGACTTGCGCAACAGAATAATCAACGCAGCGCAGGAAATACAAAGGGAGCTTACAGACTCAAGAATTGTAAAAACGGGTGTCGTAAGAAGAGCACGAGCTTGTATTAGAAATAATGGTGGGCACTTCGAAAATGAACTGTAGACAGTTTTTTATTTAATAAATTTTTATTCTTCAGTAGTTTGGTTTTTTCTTTCATTTTTATTATTAGTCTTATCTTGATGGTTCCTTAATCGATTTTGGACTTTAATATCTCATTTGAAAGGGAACGAAACGTAGAAGTTTTTTAATTATTTTGTACGTAATAATAAAGGGTGACTTTTTAAAGAAAATTGATGTTTTATCAGCCATCAAAGTATTTTTTTTACATTTTCCGTTTTTGTTTAGCAGTTTTTGCATAAAATAATGACACTTGCGGAGATTTAACAATTAATATTACTTATTTAGAATATCTTTGTTGCAAAACAAAAAAAAGTAGGCCAAAATCACTTTTTTTTTAGGATTTATTACTATTTGAAAATTTTTTGTACGATTTTTTGGGTTACACTCTTTAAGTAGGAATATCTTGGAAAGGGTTAAGTAAGGACGGTAGGTCTCGTAGTGATATCTGTCGGAATAACCCTAGACTACCTCCCCTTAACGGCTCCGCCACTAATTTCCAGTCACCCTGTATAATATTATCAATTAGTAGCACTGCGGTGCGGGTACATTAAATTATCATTAGAACACCGAGAACTGAAGTTCGAATAAAAATCTACCCAACAAAAAGTAACAAATTATCTTCGTGCATCGAACCACAACCGAACAGAGAGTCATACGTCCAGCAGTGGACATACATCAATATGCTGAAAGGAAGAAAGAAAGGACAGAAGCACTGAGTACGGTTACCATTCGAAAGTTCGACAGTTCAACCAATTTTCAGATAACAATCAACGAAACGCAAATGTTAATTATAAAATTGTTTCACAAACCTTACATCTCATAAAATAAATTGTCATTTCGCAACAGAACATTAGTTATTTTTCTATTGTTATTTGTTATTGTTACTTTCAGGAGGTCGATGGCGCAGTGGTTAACGCGCCCGGTCTGCGAGTGCTGAGGTTAAGTAACATTCGCAAAGGCCGGTCATCGGATGGTTGACCAAAAATTTATCATCTCGAGCTCCTCCGTGCTTCGGAGGGCACGTAAAGCCGTTGGTCCCGGCTGCATTCGCAGTCGTTAACAACCACCAATCCGCACTGGTGGTTTATGGCCCGTTCTCCCTATCCATCCATAGGGAAGGCTCGAGCCCGAGCAGTGGGGACATATATAAGAGCTGATGATGATAATGATGATGATTGTTACTTTTTTTTGCCGGCGAAGCGCCAGTAACAAACTTTTAAAGATTGTAATTGTATAGTTTTTTATAGTTATTTTGGTCAAATTAATTAATTGTAAAACGTACCTTTTGTTTTCTGAAAAATGGTGACATGTCAGTTCATCTTTTATGATAAAATAAAATCATGATTATTTTATAAAATGACAGCTTGTCATTTGAATGTTTACATTTCGATGCCATTGTTAAAGCAATAGTTTGTGAAAAGAAACGTTGACAAATGTTGCTTGTGAAAAGAAAATTTGGTAATGAATTGTGTGTGAATCATTATACTCGTAGAGCCCTGGGTACTGTTAGGGAGTGCGTGATGTTAAGTGGCCTATAAAACAGGGTGTGAATGGAAGAGATGGTTAAGGTCGACCTAGGCATACCTAACTGACATAATTTTAAAATAAGGTTATTTCAGAACTACCAAAAATAGAAGAGGGTGCATGAAATGATTGATGCGGATAAAGTGTGTCAGGGGTGCGATTCTTGAACCGGCGACCATCACTAATGGCTTATTTAAATATCACCAGTGATAATTGACAATTGATAATTGATAATTGTTTGACGACCTCCGTAGTGGCTTGCACGCCGGACTTTGTGCGGCGCTAACTCTGAGGTCCCTTCGAGTCCCGGTCGGGTCAATGTCGAAAACGAACTTTCAATATTGTGTCGGGTCTGTATGGTTGTGGTACCGCCATTGATCCTGATTTCCATAAAACGAGTGCTTTAGCTACTTACTTTGGGATCAGAACAATGTATGTGAATAGCTCGAACGGTTCACCGTTCAATATGAACACAGATATTTGATAGGATGGTAGACTTCTAAATATTTTTTTAAAGTATTTGTGTACAAAGTATAAGCCCAGTCTATCTAACCTCTCTTTACGCTATGGTATAAATAACATCTCGGTGGCCGAGTGATGATGCGCTCGGCCCGTTACCTATAGGTAAAATTCCCAGGTCGGGAAAATTGTGTTTCGGATTTTTCGATGCATAGCCCGAGTCTGTGTTGTGGTCAACAACCCGCATTTGGTAAGCGTGGTGATTAAGCCATCACCCATCAATTGTAGTGATGACTTGTTTTCAATGATGGACGCCTTTGCCCAGCAGTGGGACAGTTATAAGCTAAATATTTACTTACTTAAGTATACAAAAACCTTTCGGAGGCCGAATGGCAAAGCGATCGGCCTATAAAGATAAGTTAGCGGAATGTGCCATGGATTTCTGCAAAGTAACGCCTGAAACCATTAATATTACTAATTATATAAAGATGAGATCAAGTACTTTATTGTACCAAAACACTTTTGAGAGAGAATCATTAATTTTATGTATCAGACCTCCTTTAGATAGACAGATAAAGCAAACTTAATAATAAATTAAAACCATTTCGCTCCATAAATAAAACCTAAATAGGCTTGAAAATTTGCAAAATATTTTTTTATCACGTCTCATTTAATAGAGTGTATGTCACCCACGAATATAGCCTGAACACACTATGGCTCTACAATGCGGTAAAGAGCCATTTACGAAATTGATTTATGTAGTACGTAAGTACAGTCATCGTCAAATTTATAAAGAATAAAATATATTAATTTTGAAAAAATTTACACTTGTTCAAATTGTAATTTGTACGCAATAAAATTTGCGTAAAATGATATATAACCATATTTATCTCTCCTTTTAATAAAAATAACGAAACAGTTGGAAGAGAAAAGCCGAAGGTCGGGCTCGGTGGCATGAATTACGAGAGGCCTTGTCCAGCAGTGGACTGATACGGGCTGATTATAATGATGATAAATAAATGCAAATCTTACTTTCATGATATTAAAGTATGTTTTTGACTTACCCCATATTTTTTTACTTTCTTTAAATTTTTATGTGCTTACGTATTAAGTATTAAGGAATTTACCTAAATATGGTGATATTCTGACTACTTATATTGCATTCACATACTTGTTTGTCATTGCCAATTGTCAAATACCGGTTGACTTTTTTTATCACCGTCCAAACCTTCAGAGATGACTCCCGTGATGCAAACGAACAACTCTTACTATTGGACCAACTCCCTAACTCGAAAATAAAATTCAGCTGTTCCTTGCATTTTGGTCGAATGAATATTGATGTTTTGTATGGAACAACTGAATTTTATTTTCGAATTACAAAGTTGGTCCAATAGTAAGAGTTGTTCGTTTGTATTACGGGAGTCACCTCAGAAGGTTTGGACGGTGATAAAGAAGTCAACCAGTATAATTATTTTTATCAATTATGTGCAGTTCTTGCGCCCATTCTTCTTTACAGCTCACAGATAAATTTAAAATAAGACAATTTCTGAACTAAATGTACTTACTGAATGTGTGTAGGATCTCTTCTAGAGATAAGTTCATCTTTGTATAACTATGTCTTGTTTTAATATGTATTTTTATATCGTAATAAAGGAAAAAAGAGGTTAAACTTTTTGGACGATTCAATAGTACTTATGAAATAGTTTGCTGATTTCAACTTTGATCAATTTGATGGTGACTGTACCTGACACAATCCCTTTTGGGATGTGGCCGCGCGAAATATTCGGGAGAGGCGAAAACGTATTGTGCCATGCGTCTAATCTAATAAGAAATATTGAATAGTCATTGTTGTGACATTACAGATAATTGAAAGCTCTTCAAAAATAAATATGAAGTCACAGAAAAGGCTTTTGCTATAGCTAATAAATGGATACGTCAGACTACCATGTTTTAAAAAGAATATTCAAGTTTATCAAGTGTTTCAACAGTTTTTAAGATGATAATGGTCATGGTCATGTTAAACGTAGCAGCATCAGTGTTCAGCACAGGAACCTGAGATCGCCACTTGCTTTTCATCGCCACAAAATAACATAAAATTTCATTGAATTTTACCGAATTTACAAAAACACAAATGTTGAAATGTCAGAAGGGTGCAGGATCAAATCCTGCTCGTGGAAATTTTTATTTTCAACATTTGTGTTTTTGTAATTTGTTCGCAACAAAATTTGCGTTAAAAATTATTTGAACATTTACCGAATTTGTTTATGCCACAAAACAGTTGCTGTTGCAACTATTTCAACTATTTATAATAGTTAAAGGAAAAAAGCGTCGAATATTAGTTCCTGACGAACACCGGTGCCAGTACTGTATATCACCACCGGCTCGGAAAGCAGCCTTCTATGGAGATCAGTCACCATGCAGGCCCACAAGGTGCCTCTTTTCACGCGTTTGAAGGATCCCATATAATAGGAAGGATGCAAAATGTGTGAAACTATTCCATCTTTCGGCGGTGCGATAAAGAATCGAGTCACCAAATTTCAGCAAACAGAGAAAGAGAAAGTAAGGTTGGAAAGGTACAGCGATAACGGGAACTCAGTTCCTATTACTTAGCTTGATACCAAAAGCTACTCATGAGTAGGTAGGTAGGTAGCAGACAGATAAGATGTCTGTCCCTTTTATAGTACCTACTTATTATACGACTCACAGTCCCTTCTTACTTCCATCACATTTCTACGCTCGAAATTACGTACGAGTAATCTGCAGCCCTACCATTTGTTTACTCACACACTTCTCACACAGCGAAAATGTTTTGGAAAGCAATACACGCTAGCGGTTAATTTGTGTTTTGTTTTATTTCCTTTTTAGGGTTCCGTACCCAATGGGTAAAATGGGACCTTATTACTAAGACTCCGCCGCCGCCCGTCTGTCTGTCTGTCCGTCTGTCACCAGGCTGTATCTCATGAACCGTGATATTTAGACAGTTGAAATTTTTACAGATGATTCATTTCTGTTGCCGCTATTATAACAAATACTAAAAAACATAATAAAATAAATATTTAAGTCCTCGCGCGCCATATGTACGCACGGTCGTACGTAAGGTGGCCCGCTAATTATACCTACAGCGCGGGACGGGTTAAGGGGGCTCCCATACAACGAATGTGATTTTTTTGCTCATTTTTGCTCGATATTGATAACGGCAACAGGTAGACGCTTGAAATATTCACAGAATATTGAGTTGTATTATTAAGTTTAAAAATAAATAATTAAATTAAAATAAAGTTAATATTTAAGAAGGGCTCACATACAACAAAAGTGATATTTTTCCCATTTTTTTATATTTACGGGTAAGCACAGTGCCTTGATCTCACCTAATGTTAAGTGATGATAAGGCCATTTGGTGGAAGCGCACTTCACCCGGGATCCTCAACTAATAAGGCACTAGCTATCTTATCTCTAGCTTCCGGAACACAACAATGCTACAAACATACAACATGTGGGTCTAGTACATATGAGTCCTGTTGGGTATGACAATTTGAAACGACAGGCAGATTTTATAGTAAGCACCAGAGATCGTTGTTCTTTATGGCCATTAGGTAAGTCGGGATTGTCATATGTCGTGAATTGCCTACTGAACGCTATTGTATGGCTTAAAATGACAATAAGGAAAATGGCTTACTCGTATTAGTCAATGAAGTTAGTTCTTAAAATCAAATACGTCCATTAAATACCCATAAGGAATATAGGGAATAAAATAATCCGCAATTTGACGTGTAAAATATAGCGCTCTATCCTGTAACTAGAGAGAACTGTCAATCGCGATAAGCGAATGTCGCGATTGCAAGATTTTGGTGTGAAAAATATAGGCGCTATCGCTAGCGAGAACTGTCAAGTGTGAACTCATGGTAGGGCCACAGTAAAATACGAAATGTTGGTGTCTTATTCATCACACTCATCAGTAAAAGCAACGTTACCAAATAATTCTTATGTCGTAATAGCATAATGAACATTTAACTAGTTTGTAAAGTATATGGTAGTATAAACATTTGAAATCCTTTATACAGGGTGGCTCATTCAAATCGGTCAGTATGGGAATGTCTGAAACTATAAGACATACGAAGATTTGTTCTTAGGAACCATGTCACCGATTTTGATAAAAAGAAAAACTGCATTCATACATTTGAAAAAAAACTGTACCCAGCTCGGGAATCGAACCCGGTTGTTTTGAAAAAATAAACTTACACTTTTTCTATTTAAATATCGATTGTGTAGGTCTTAAGCTGTAAATGTCTCTAAGAAACATGATGTCTAAAATGAATAAAATGCATTGTTTTGACATACTTTAATTTATCATAGTAGGTGTTCGAAGTGACCACCGTTACAATGTTTTTAAAATCATTTTAAAACCATGTGAAGAATTCGTTTCCAGGTACCTATATTTAAAATATCTTAATACGATACACGTATTTGGTCCAATATACATTTTGTACAACAAAGCATTTCGTCCAACAGGTTTTTCGACTAAAAGGCATTTATTTCGTCCAACGTGTACAAGTTCAATACTGTCTGTCTGTCAGTCTGTCTGTCAATTCAGAAATTTTCAATTTCAATTTTAATTTCAATTTCAATTTCAATTTCAATTTCAATTTTAATTTCAATTTCAATTTCAATTCCAAGTATTTCAAGTATTTCAAGTATTTCGAGTATTTCGAGTATTATGAGTATTTCGAGTATTTCGAGTACTTTGAGTACTTCGAGTACTTTAAATACTTGGAGTACTTCGAGTACTTCGAGTACTTCGAGTAATTCGAGTACTTCGAGTACTTGGAGTACTTGGAGTACTTCGAGTACTTGGAGTACTT